>JAPWDM010000012.1:10949189-11557760 GCA_035578155.1 Brachynemurus nebulosus | reverse complement strand
AATGATGATGAAGGTATCACAGCCAGCAATGTTGTTATGGTCACAGGTGCTAGAATGCGGTACATTAATGGATTTTATTACACAAAACGCTTACAACTCGAAATGTTGTAATTAATACCATAAAACAAAACGTATAGCTGTGTACTGTAATTTTAATGCTCTGGTGTGGCGCTGGTGGCAGTTACAGAGATGCGATCGACCACATTATGGGTGCATATACAAGTACTGTTTACATATTTATGATAAATAAGAATGGAATAAGAAGAATTAAATGACGGTCGGTTCGGACGGAGAGGAAAAGGGAAATGATTGTAATTACGCAAAAACAAAAAAATCTTTTAGTGTTTCCGTTCTATGTTTTGCACAGTGTGTAGAATTTTGAGATCAATCTGGGTGCAAGTGAAAAATTGTTTTTGCACGTTCCGATAGTCTATACCTTTAAAAATAACATACTAAAATTTCTAGTGTATATGTCAAATAGTTTTTGAGTTACAGCCATCCGAAGAGCGGATTCTGATTTTCATTGTTAACTTTGAGGTATTGCGAAATGTACGAAGGTTGATAGTTTGGGAGTTTCTGGACGTGGCTGCCAGTCACATGTTGTGGAGAAGCTACACTCTGGCACATTTAAACGAATCATCTAGTTTTACTATGACCGTTATAATGAGTACATCGTAAATAATTTTATTAAAAATTCTCAGTGATTAAAACTAAAAAGTAAAGTAAAGAAAAACTACATTTTTCAAATTTGCTGCAGTTACAACTCGAAGATAAATCATCCGATCGATTTCTAGTTTACTAGGCATTTTGGTTTTTTTGATTTCAGGCACTGTGAAGGTCGCTATTACTGCAGCAATGGGGGAACTTTTTTTGGAGCCTTGGGAGATCGCGAATAACTCACTGAATTTTCAATTTTTTGGTCCAAAAATTTTATCATGAATTTGTTATATATCAACGAATATATCCTTAAAATATTAAAACATTCCATACAGTAGTTTTCTTTAAAAAAATTCCCAAAAATCACCTTTTTTCAGGCGGTCACACTAGTGGTCCCCCTTAAACACCCAGCAAGAGTGCCTCGTACGTACCAAATTCATAGATTGTAGTCTCATTGGTGCTGATCGATTTCGAACTTTGTCTTGTTCAAAAAATGCCTACTGCAAAGGCAAGACTGATCAGAAGTTATACTTACTTATAATTAAATATGCCTTGCCTTAGGTATTTATTTATCTCTCGATCTAAACTTCAAACTGAAAAAATTTTCGAAATACAATTCTTTTAGATTTAACATAATATGATATATCGATACAAAGGAGAGAAAAAAATCCATTTAACTATTCCAAAATCTATTTCATGTTTCATAAGGAAGACAAAAGTTCAGGGTCATAGCTCGAAAACGGCTAGCCATAGAAAATTTGTAAGAGGATGTTAAATTCAATTCTATGTAAAAAAAAAAATGCGCAGCTCCCCCAGAATGTGCAGCTCTCTCCTCAGGCGGAGGAGAGGTCTTCTTAGGAGCTCAATAGCTCTTAAACTACACAGAATTTGGGAAGTTTGAAGATATCCTTCTACGCCTTTAGTGCTTCTGCATAATTCGTCTAATATCTAATTTAACCAAAATCTCTTATCGTTTACATGTTGTCAATTTCATTAGCAACTTCATAGGCCAAAAACAAAAAATTGAGCCATAGTTGAGTACAAAAATGTGTCTTCGAATACAAGCCTACAATTTTCCATTATAGAATCTTAACAATTTTTTCCCGAATCGGTAATAAATAATAATTCAATAGCTTGATAAAATACTTTGTGGTAGAAGTAATCTATACATGCCTCTCACTCCTCCATTACCCCCACCACGGAAAATTAATTAACCACAATAATTACAATAAATCTTCCACGAAAACAAAAATATCCGAAAATTACAAAAACAAACATTATCGTAAATTTTAAAGAACAATCAAAACCAGAAACAAATAATTTCAAATAAATAAATAGAAAGAGGAAGACAAGGAAGCGAAATATTTGGGCACGCGCTAACAGAAGAATCTCTTTCATTCTGACAAAACAAAACACAAACACAAACACAGGTAAATACAAATTTCATGTGGGAAAAACTTTAACCCTACAATCAAAAACAAATAACACACACAATACACAAAACTTTTCTTCAAAAAGAAAAATCTAAAGGCATGGAACATGGCAGACAACGTACGTAAGATAAGAAAAGGGGTGGGGTGAGATAAAGTTAGAGAAAATGAGAAAATAATAAAATATATGTGGAAAACAATTTTGATATAATACAAAAGTATCCTTTAATAATAATTTTACCATATATTCAATCTTACATCTCACGCTCTCCCTACTATTACTCATCCCCCACCACCGCCACATCTTATTTACTCATAACATCTCTCGTGCACAGTGATGTGAACACTGAAAGCATACATATACATATCATATACATGTATGTTGTAAGGGTACGTTTACACTATGACACTATACATCGTACACTTGGTGTAGACACCGGCTGTGCGTTGCCACATTTATATTGCGGACACCATAATTGTTGGTGTCGAATCAGTAGCTGTGTGAATACGTTGTTGTGTCCAGGAAGTGTCTCTTGTGGTTAATAAGTTTTCAAACAAGTTCAACACTTTTCGAATGGTTCGAGCACTAGCTACTTGCTACTAGCTAGCACTAACAGTAAAGAAATTTATGTTTGACATTTGTGTCGCAATTTGGGTCGTAGTATAAACGAGGCTTTAGTACGTATGGTTCAGTATAACAGTAGCTTTCGTGAAGAGTTTTATCCCAGAAATTACATATACCTATGTATGTATAAACATTTAAATATTTTAATAATTAAATTACAGGAGAATATGTATGGTTAGGTGATTCTTAAGTATAAATTCAGTTAAGTACAGAAATTTTCGAAGATCTATATTGAAATCTTCTGTTTTATGCATTAATTTTAACGAATCTATCCGAAGGTTTTCCGGGCATACGGTCTAAAAACGGGCACATCATAGATTCTTTCTAATAATAAGTAGCTTCTATGGTTGCTAAATTATTTCGTCGAAAATAAATCCCGGAACCGTTTTTTCGTCATATTCGTTTGTAACACTCTGATAATTTCTACATTTTTTGACTTACCATCATGAAATTTTGTATTAATTTTCTCGTATTGAGAAGTAGGCATGAAAATCCACATATCGTGTTGAACATCCTTAGAAAGAGCTCTTAAACTGAAGTTGAGATTTTAGGCCGTTTAAGAAATATTTAAAACTGAAGTTATTTTGTACTCCCTCCTGTAAGTTTTCAACCGTAGCTGGTCCAAAAGAGAAAAAAATATTTATATAATTTATAAATTATAACTTTCGCGGGAGACACAATAATAACAATGGGATTTAACGTCTCTTCTTCAGACGTTCTTGCCTATAACAGACACCACCCACATCGCAGTTTTTATACTGAAGGTACTGATGCACATTACAATTACAGTACCTTATGATGTGGGTGGAGTATGGGAGAAGTAGTGAGGAGACTATGTTTTGGCGGAAATGTGTCGACAGCCGTCTTTTTGAGAAACTATGTTCATCTGGTATTGTAAAAGGAAACTGCTGAATACCTTCACGAGTATAGTTGGATGCGAAATTCGAACCGTCAATCTACCAGTCCAAAGTGCCAGTGTCTAAACACACTGGTTCTGTCGAAGATATAAGCAATCAAGATTATCATCAGCCAAGTACCCTCTCAAAACGATTTCTTTGTTCGAAGATTCAAAATTTCTCTGGATTTCTTTTCCTTTAATTAAAAATACCCTGTCGCAGCATCCTGCATAACATAGTGAATTTCCGTTTATAAAAAACAGTTTTTCTCGGAAACCAGTTGACATAGAAAAATAGTTTAAAGACCTTTTTTATGTAATTTTTTCTCCTTTTTTAAATGGTGTAAAAAACTTTTGCAAAAATTTTTGAATAAGTGGAAATTTCGACGTCCGTTTCTGGCATCCGACGTGTCTGGCTGACGAACTCATCCAAGGGTTTGGGACTTCCAATGTTTTCACCAAAATTCGTAAAAATTGGATACTTCGTTCGAGAGTTATCGCGTGGACATATATATATAAAAAAATATTTTTTTTGAATCAGACAAAAATTTAAAGAAATTTTTAATTTTTAAACAAAGAAATCGTTTTGAAAATGTAGGTAATTAAAAATGAAGTTGTTATCAGAAAACATTTGTTAAAAAATATAAATTAGACGAAATGTTGAAAAATGAATAAAATTTTCGGTTCTTGTTACCGCATATTATGCACTGATGAGACACAAAACATTCAGCAAAATATAAATTTCTTTTCATTTCCTAAAAAACCATATTTTTTCTCTACGATACTATTTTCTAATATTTAATTGAAAACATTCGAATCTCCACGAAAATGACTATGTACACAAACGCTCCAAATTTATGCACAATCATAAACACTGATGTGATTTCACTGTGATGTTATTAATAATAATCCTCAAATTGTCATGATTTGTATGATGCTTTATTTATCAACTCAACAGTTACATGTTGA
Organism: Brachynemurus nebulosus; assembly: GCA_035578155.1. Taxonomy (NCBI): domain Eukaryota; kingdom Metazoa; phylum Arthropoda; class Insecta; order Neuroptera; family Myrmeleontidae; genus Brachynemurus; species Brachynemurus nebulosus. Next base: position 11,553,184 of record JAPWDM010000012.1, on the reverse strand, counting down.
AATGATCTCATTTGAATAATAAACTCGATTGTAGCAGAGGGTGGTTGATACTCCACGGGTTGACCAAAATTATCAATTAAAATTATTATCTCAACAAGATTTTCGAAATGTAAACAAAATAAAACTATTTTAAAAATGGTAATTATTTAAAAAAGATATTTTATCGAAACATAAAAATAACAAAAATATATTTAAATTTCAATTAAAACAATCGATGATTTTGTACAACCCTGTCACTCGTACCTATACATATTTGTTACATTTATTTGCATATTACATATACCATAATATTTAAACAATTTTGAATATTAAGACATTAATCACTTTAGGGAACTGGTTACGTAAGTACCAAGTACGATTCTATATATAAAAGCATCGTAGACATAAGAAGCAAGAAAATTCACGCCAAAGTTTTATGAACAGCGAAGATGATTCTAAAACAGTAGGTGTGCGTGTCCCAAACACAACCGTTTGAGTTCCATAATGATATAACTTACAAGTAAATTTCTTTTTCTGATTCAAAGGAAAAAAATTTAATCTCTAAACAAAGAAATCGTTTTGAGAGTGTAGCAAATTTTTTCGAAAGTTCAAAATAGATCGAAATATTTAGACGTTTACAATATATCCTATTTACTCCCTCCAGAGTTTTGCGAAAACATGTGCAATTGTGTGTCGGACATACGTTAAATCCGGGTTCTGAAATAACTAAAGTTTTTCATAGTTTCTGGGATAAAATACCAATATACAAAATTTAAGTCGATTTTTTACTGTTTATTATAAAAATAGATAAGTATATTTCCTATAGGTACAGTTGAACCTTTTATTGTGCGGTGGATAAAGGGCCGCATAAAAAAAATCGCAAAAAAAAATTTATTCAAAAATATTATAAATAGCTATAAAAAGTTTTATTCAGGCCAGATTGTAAAAAAAAAAACTTTTTTTATGCAGTGGATCGGGACCGCATAAAAAAAAGTTTCAACGAAAATAAATAACTCAAAATGCTCAAAACCTTACGACTTCCTTCGAAATTGCTTTCCTAAACAAGATAAAGCATTAATTTGCACGTGGGAACATTTTATTTCATTTTTATAATATTATGAAAATTGTGAAAATTTCACATGGAAAAAATTAAATGGTGCAATAACTTATGTTCTTATGCAATGTATTGATGATTAAATGCTTAAAAACCATTCAAAAGTATCTTTATCAAAGGAAGTTATTACAGTAAATATTTAATTTCCTTTGATTCGCATTATGCATTTTAATGACCATTTTTTTTTAAAACCGCAAAAAAAGGTTTAGCTGTATTTTTTAAAGAAATGCATAAACTTGGAAGAACAATATTTCAAAAACGAGGTTTAAAAATCAAAATTGATAAGAGGAGAACTTCAGCTTTATTTTGAAAGAACTTGAAATACGTGGAATTAGTTCTAGAATCACTTACGAAAAACGAAAATCTTATTCTTTTTCCAGCATCTGCCTTAAAGATTTGGACTTGAATTTTTGACGGATGTTCAATATATTTCAATTTTCCCTACTTCAAATTTCTTTTTGAATTTTTTAAAGTTTTTAAAAAAACATTTTTTCAAGTTCTTCAGTCCACACCTGAAAAATTACAGGCGGTCAAAAAATGAAGCTCAATATTTTATAAACGGAACTCAAAATGAAAAATGGTAGAAGAAGGAACCTCAACTTATCAGCCCCATACGCAGAGCCGGATTTATATAAGGGCACTTGCACCACACGATGTAGTACGTGAGACAAATTGTCATCACAATTTTTTAACACGAGAAAGTAATGACCGACAGATCTGATGAAACTATAAGGACTCCGTTCGTGATTTGTCTTCGGAACCCAAAAAAAGAATAATACTTATTGCTAGCTAATAAAATTATATCCTTATTGTACTTAAACTATAGAATAAAATATTATTACCCAAAAAACATCATTGCATTACCCCATATCTAGGTATGTCTTTTCTTCTACAACTTTCCGCCCAGTGATATTGTGTTGTATATACCAATGCGAAAAGATTATTATACTAAGGAAATTACAATATATAAATTTTCCTTAAGATGACGTTAATGAAATTTTCTTATTTTCATATATTTATTGCAACAAACACAACCAACAAGTTCGAACGAAGAAAGTATACCCACAAACGGGATCGGGATGAACCCCGGCTGGAGGGGGTGGTGGAGTACAGGAGTTGGTGCGTAAGGGGGAGAAGGTGGGATTACATCCATATACATATGATATTCGTATACCATCTTACGGAATGAAAAAGTAAAAGCTTTGGAACGCTTTACAACAATATAACCATATAATAAAATGCATTAAAACTTTTGTTAGTTGATTCGAATAGGTATTTGATCGTGGGAAAAGAAAACTGACCGGGCAATGTATGTCTCACGCCACATAGGACTCACTTAAATTTTGTACGTACGAAAATTTGTCACCACAAAAATTCGTTTATCTCGATCCTCAATTTTTTCTGGCTCTAGATGATATATTCGAAATCTGGGTGACATCTATTAACTTTGGTTGAGTTCGTGAGTCAGCCCCATGCGAATCTCAAAACAGAGTAAGGGTCTTTCTCGCCAAAGAAAATTTTTTTTTGTCAGAAATCCCTAAAGTTCAAGTTTTCCAAATTTTTTTTACAACATTCGTAAAAGCAGAAAAAATCACACAAACTGGATTTTGAAACATTGTTTTCAGTAAACTGATTTTCGAAAAGAATTAAAAAACAAATTCTTGTTTCAAAAGTCATTTTTAATTTTTATTACACCATCGTAATGTTGGAGGGGGGGAGGGGGGAATATTTATATATGATAGGTTTCTCAACCATTATTCTAAGTAAACTATTTTTCGACAAAAACTAGGAAATTCGCAGTGTTATGCGCAGGATGCTGTGACAGAAGTATTTTAAAAATACCCCTGTCACAACATCCTGCATAACATAGTGAATTTTCCTCGGAAACTAGTTGACAGAATAATTGTTCAAAAACATTTTAGGTGGTTCTCTCTTCTCTTTTCAATGGTATAAAAAAATGTCGGAAAAGTTTTTAAACTTGAGGAAATTTTGACAAAAAACTTATATTTTTACGAAAAATGCTCAAAAAACCGTGTTCCGGGCATCGGACGTGTCTGGCTGACGAACTCATCCAAGATTTTTGAACTTCCATTGTTTTCATCAAATTTGGTAAAAATAAGATTTTTCGTTCGAGAGTTATCGCGCGGACACTTAATTATGTAAATACATATCTACATATATATTTGTATATATATACTTATATATAAATTTTAATGAATGTAATTTTTGGCTTCTAGGAACCTCAAAACAAATTTCTATCATAACCCCGAGCTTAAATCGCGTCATAACAGTGACTGTAATGGCTGAAATTTCGGTTCAAAAATTCGCTAAAAATATTTTTCAATACAGAAAGATATTTCAAAACCCTCTCGTTCAATGTTTATCATAAAACTAGCACATCTTCGCCCCCAAATCAAACAACCGACACAATTTGAAATTGAAAAAATGATTTTTTTTTATTAATGCTAAAAATAATATAACAAGCTATGTACATATATAGCTAATAAAAATTGTCTTTATAGTCTTCACATGGCTCAAAAAGCCATCACTTGTAAAATACACATAGCAAAAAAAACCAACATATACTTTTCAGAGTAGGTATAATAAATATTAAAATTTATATTTCAGTAAAACTAATAATAATTTTTTCGAAAAAAAAAATATTATTACGAAGGTACCTTACTCTTTTATTTTCATGACTTTGTTTATTATTATCTTCGGTAATTATTATAAATAATTTATACACTGTATTGCCGCGCGCAGTGGAATACTTCATATAAAAACTGTCACTATAGAGAAGAATATATTTGAATGTACTACATATTACTTACTCTATAGTATATAGGGTTATGGGCTCGTAAAATTTTATAAAAATATTACTTCCATTAAAAATAGGCTTTTGTATTTATTACCTAGTTTTTCGCATATGAATAAATACAGACAGAATATTTACAATAATAAAAATTGTTAATTTTTGTGTAGCAAGTTTTTAGTTATATTTTAATTTGTAATAAAATATTTTGAAAACGTTCAGTCAAGTGTACTTGTTACGGCGTACTTGCGTAAATAGTGCTCCGTACACGGAGAGAAAATTCCTATAAAAATTACTGTGCTCATACTACAATCGAATACATTGAACTTTTGATTACGATTTTTATCTTATTTTTCTCTCTTTAAAGTAAATTTAAAAATAAAAAAAATATTGAAAGTACATCGAACTTAGGTAGACGTGCCGAAAAATTGAATTATTTTTAAAATAGAAAATTTAAAAAAAGGATCCATCGAATAGTTTTTGAGTTATCGTGTCCGCCAGTTCCAAAAATGTAGTTCCGAGATATTATGAAATATATGTAAAGAAACGTATTTTTAAAATATTATATTTAATACTCATTATTGCGTGAACTGCGTTTTTGGATTTTTTTTTTTTTTATAGAATGCTGGATTTGGTTAATGTGCAAGAATCTTGTTTTTAAATTATTTTCAGTAAAATCACTTTGGGAATATATTCTACACATAATTTGCTATCAATTTCGGCAAAAAAAAAAATCGATTTTTTTATCAAATCTCAAGTAAGCCTTTCCTTAAACTACTTTCAGCAAAATCACTTTGAGAACATATTCTACACATAATTAGCTACCAATTGCTGCAAAAAAAAAAAATCGATTTATTTTAACGACTCTCAAGTAAACCTCCCCATAAGAGAAATGTTTAAATGCCGTTCTTTAAATAGAATTCTTGAAGTTATGTTAGTTAGAATAACATTAGGTAGTGTAATATGAAATGTCATTTTCAGACCAATTGGTCAACCATGAAATTCAGAAAAATACCAACACTTTCTTATGCATTAGAGAAATTTTTGAAAACAGTTTTTTTGAATTTAGAAAACTTCTTCGGAACCCTAAAAAAAATTTTAGAACTACGGCTTTCAAAAATCTATTTTTTTTTTTTTTTTTTGTACAAACAGAAGCCGACTACCGAAACATACATATTTCATTGACAAATGTGCTAAAAAGGATATAATTATCTTCGATCAAGGATGCGTTAAATCTTTCTGCCGATATTGTCGTCCATATAAGACAGTTATTGTTGATAATATCACTTGCATTTGCCACCACTTAGAGTGATAAAAATTGCACATTATTAGAACCAATCGTAACCTCTATGCGTGAAGCAATCAAGCGCACTGTATACTTTTTTATTGTTGTCATTCTGAAATGGGAGTGTAATAGATCTACTTTTTGTCAAAAGATCTATGTAAAAGTTGTTAAAATTTATCACTGCTTTAAAAAGGAACTTGTTGAAAAGAAGGGACTTAAAAAGTATTTTTCAAAAAACGTTGTTAACAAAACATCTTGTAACACTGTTGAAAATTGTATTTCCGTAAATAATTCAACGTGTAAAAAATTAATCCGATGTCTAATATTAAAAAAAAAAAAATTTTAAATATTTCAAATTTAGCACCTACATACCTATATGTGTATATGCGCAATAGTATACGACGCAATATTCGCACCCGCGCTGTGTGTGCATTCAGCTATAGGAACAAATGAATAAGTATATGAAGAACAAATGAACAGTGAAATAACAGAAGAACATGACGCGGTGTGGCGTGCCTAATGAGTATTTAAATTTGAATTTACACAAACAAATAAGTATGTTTTATTTTTGCGATATTCACTTCAGTACACAAACGATTCAATATTTGTTCTCTTTTTAATGGGTAATTGCAAATTTATTGACATTGTTTAAGGATAAATTAAAGATGGGTTACTATGAAATTTAAAGTAAATCGATTTATCAATAGAAGACGGTGTCTAGAATAAGACGTTACTAGTTTTTCAAATGTAAATCTGATATTATTACAAAGATGGCTGTTAACAATTGTAATATTTTTAAATCGGATCGGAGAAAATTTCGGAAGCTTAAGGGGTTAGGTGGGTTTGAAAATTTCAAAAAATCCATTTTTTTTTTTTTTTTTGTTTTATTAAATAGTACAATATGTTTAAAATATTCTCCTAAAATTTCAAATCGATCCGAGTAAAATTCTAAGAGATAGACCCTTCGGAAGTTCCGCCCATCAGGCCACATCAGTGTAGCCTAGTAAACTTAAAACGCGTTTATCTCAAAACTCAATTTTTTAAGTCGGTGGACATGATTTCTCGAAAAGTTATGAAGCGATTTTGTTCCAATTTTGCACACTTCTTTGAAATAACATTATTTAGTCATTGAACTTTTATTACAACTAATTTTTTCGAGCCAATACATGGCGAAAATTCGACCAAAAAATGTGTTTTTTTGTTCAAGGTCTGTCAAAAATTCTAATTTTGATTTTTTTTCCTTCGTCCAATAACGAGATTTATCCATGTACTAACGAAATATTTTTGGTTTTTTGATTTTAAATGAACCAATAATGATTTGTGCTGTCCACGGCAAGAGCTGAGGTACCAACGGCTGAGTTATCGGAATTTTAAATAAAAATTTCACAAAATACTATTTAAATATGTATCTTTGATATGCTGAATTGCTTAAATAAAATATATGATTTTATAGATTAAAAAAAAATAGTAAAAATACCCTTTCTTTGAACCTCTGAAACCCACCTAACCCCTTAAAAATGGTAAATAAAATGATAGAATGATGATGAAGTTGGTTGTGACTAATAAGTTTTCGAGGACACTGGACACGTAAGACCACTAAAATAAAGACTTTTGTCGAATCAATTATATTTCTAAAACGAATTTCAGACCTTTTAATAACGAAAATGAAAAAGTTCACATTCAAATTACTTTAATTTGACCTATCAGTCTAATTCGAACCACCTCAATAAAATTTGATTTGAAAAAAGTATTTAATTTAGTGACGTCATCGAGTTTACTAAAATTTTTCAATATCTTTAAAAATCGTAAATAAAAGGAGAGAATGATGGAATTTAAAGTGAATTATAAGTTTTCAACGTGTGTTAGCGAATTTTAAAATCGAAAATTTAGTTATTACAGCCACTGTCATGACGCGACTTAAACCTGGAACTATGATAGAAATTTGATTTGAGATCTCTAGAAGCCGAACATAAAAAATTTATATATATGTACCTGTGTATGTATATATGTGTCCGCATGATAACTCTCGAACGAAATATCCTATTTTTACGGAATTTTGTGTAAACGTTGTAAGGCCAAAAATCTTGGATGAGCTCTTCAGTCAGACACGTTCGATGCCTGGAACATAGTTTTTTAGGCATTTTTCGTGGAAAAAATTAGTTTTGTGCGAAAATTTCCCTAATTTCAAAAATTTTTGGGGCATTTTTTACACCAATAGAAAGAGACGAAAAATCACATAAAATGGTTTTTGCACTATTATTCCAAGTAAATTGGTTTTCGAGAAAAACTAATTTTTATAAACGGAAATTTGCTATGTTAAGCAAGATTGTGCAACAGGGGTATTTTTTTAATATCCCTGTCGTCATGTTCTTGGAAGATTGTTAAAAATGTTAAGTATTATAGAGCCTTTAAAAAACGTGATTCCCTCCTAATTTGAAAGCTGAATCCGTCCCTGATTTTTAATGTAACCGATGTAATGGCGAAGAAATTATTTAGATTCTACAAAAATTGTACAGACAACAAAATAATAGTTATAGCTGGTCAAAGTTACAAGGAACATTGGTAACATTTTGCGGTTCTGAGCTCAAAAAGCCCATGCCAAAATTCGATTACTGAACCCAAACTAGCTCGTCAATACATTACCTCGTATCGACACCGTCTCGTGTTACTTGGACTATTTGCAATAGCACTCATTATTGCACTTATCGGCATTCGACGTTCTAATATACGAATATGTTCGAATAGTGGAACAAAAACATACACAAACCGATGGGACGGGACGGCACGAGGTAAATATGTGAATTAATATTTTCATTTTACATATTTTGCTTGTGCTACTAAAAACACAGCAACTGACGACATTGACTAAATAAATAATGTAAAATAATAAATTGATTTTGTGAGGTGTTAAATAGAGTCGAGCGTTTAATTTGTTTCACGCCAATAGCATCTATCGGAGAACTTCACACCACCGCGCGCCCTCTGTATATGAACAGAAAAACCGGTAGGTATGAGTTTTTCACACATTCATTTCGCTTCAGATGTCGTTAGTGTAGATAAATTGGTAGGGCAACATTGGGTGAACAGGGCCCGCTCTAGGGGCGGGCAACCCGGGCATTTGCCCGGGGCGGCAAAATTTAGGGGCGGGATTTTTGTAAATTTTGGTAAAAAGACGGTGGCTTCTTGTGAGTGACGAACAGATTTGCCCGGGGTGGGAAATTCTCAGGGCGGGAATTTTATAAAAAAGTGGCGGCAATTTATACCCGGCGAGCAAAAAAAAAAAAAAGGTCGTCAGTGTAAAAAAGGGAAGCAGTAAAAAAGGGAAGCAGTAAAAAAGGAAGGGCGGCATTTTTTACCTGGCGAGCAAAATAAAAAAAAGAAAAAAAAAAGGTCGTCAGTATAAAAAAAGGCAACAACGCCTTTTTTTCACTGGGGCGGGATTATTCCCTTTTGCCCGGGGCGGCGTAAACGCTAGAGCGGGCCCTGGGGTGAATAACAACAGAACAAAATATTAACGGTAGAAATGCTTGAAAATGGAATTTGAACGTATTGTTTAAAATTAAGAAAAGTATTTTTCCACAATAGTCTAAAGCAGGGGTCGGCAACCTGCGGCCCGTTGCAAGCTTCCATGCGGCCCGCCAAGCAATATAACTTTTCGAACAATTTGCTCTGCCTATGGAGAGTTGAGATGAGTTGGATTTCTTCATGTTGATTTTTAATAATATTTATATTAATTTGTGTCAAAAAAAAGAAAATACCCCTGTCACAGTATCCTGCATAATATAGCGAATTTCTGTTTACAAAATTAAGTTTTTCTTGGTAACTATTTGACATAGAATTATTGTTCAAAAATCCTTTTTATGTGATTAAATCCTTTCCACAAAATTTTTTTAGGCAAAAATGCCTAAAAATCCATTCCGGGCATCGGACGTGTCTTGACTTTTTGGACTTCCAATAATTTTACAAAATTTCGTAAAAACAGGATTTTTCGTTCGAGTGTTATATAAATTTTAATGAAGGTCATTTTTGGCTTCTAGAGACTTCAAAATAAATTATTTCTATCATAATTCCGGGCTCGAGTAGCATCAAGACAGTGACTCTAATAGCTGAATTTTCGATTCGTAAATTTGTTAAAAAAACCTATTTAAGTCACATACTATATTGCAAAATATTTGACTGTGCGGCCCGCTAAAAATTATTTTTTTTTAAAAATGGCCCTCCATCCAAAATTGGCCAACCCCTAGTCTAAAGTATAAATTAATTTACTTAAGAATGGTGACGCATTTTACTGTTAGACTCTATTTTAACAACAAAAATAAATGGGCAACAGAAAGGAAAGATTTACCAAATCGTAGAAAAATCGTTAGAATTGAAAGAAACAAGCGTTTTTATATGTTTATTTGATCTAGAAAAGGCTTTTGATCAGGTTTCTATTTTTTTATTCAAGAAATATCGCTAAGAAATTGGTAGAAGCAGAATAACAGAGACCTAGGAAAGGGATACTACAAAGCGATTCAATAAGCCCTATTCTTTTTTTAACATCATTAATGACAAAATTATATCGGGCATAACAAAATTTGAAACATACAGCTGTAAAGGATGGTGCAAATACTAGGAAAATTTCTGAGATTATACCGAAATGAAAATATTGAGGAAAATTTCAGGGCAATTGCTGAGAGACAGAGTAAGAAACACAGCGATATACGAAAAGCTCTAGACGTTTGTAACTGGGTATTTGAAAAACAAAAGAAATAGAACGATGATATAAGTCGAATGGATCATTCTAGATAGAACTAGAAATCAAGTCAGGAAGACCAAAAAAGAAGTGTGGAAAAGAAAAAGAAGGAGAAGAGTTACAAATATTATACAAATTTTCGATTTTCCCATTTCAATGATCGGTTTATTTACGTCAATAAGGAAACACCTTACACGGAGAGAAAATTCCTATAAAAATTACTGTGCTCAGCACTACAATCGACGTGTAAAAGGCGAACATATTCAATTCTGTAAGGTAAAAATATAAAGATTATAATTAATCATAAAAAATTTAAAGGATGGAATGTTCTTTTCGTAATATTACCTCCGTAAAATTTGTAAAAAAGCACAGTAAAAAGTTCCATTACCGACAAAAAAATAATTTTTAATTGTTTTTATTAAAAAAATTACCATGCTAACATGCTAATAATAGAAAGAAAAAAAACAGAAAGAAGGTTGGTTGTGTTGGGAACGCTGTAATGAAATGTACCTCACTCAGCGAGTTACATGCGAACCATAGGTGTGGACAGTGGAAGAAACTTTGTCAGACAGTTCGCACCAAGCACCTTGATTTATCAGACTGTGTTACAAGCAACTAGCACAGCTAGTAGTCAGTTTCTTTTACACTCTTAGGACGATGTCATCGTTTAATTCATCTTTTTGTTATTTACCTATCTTTAGTATATGTATTAGAATATATTGTTGGCAATCATTTTTGTATACATGTTTTTACAGGTACAGTGCAACCAACATAAGGTCGCGAGTCAGATGCGCAAATGAAAGAGTACGACAACAAGAATTAAACTATAATATATATGCATAAGAGTGTGATAAAAGTTGTGTTAGCACCACATTAAATTTTACCATGCTAGCACATATTTTTTATTTTGGTCGTCGATCGCGCACGGATTATAGGAGAGCATGGTAATTTTTCTGAAATTTTCTCTACAAAAATTATAGGATTTTTCTCTCCGTGTACTAAATTTCACTCTTATTGCAAAACACCATAAAATTTGAGTTTTTTCATCTAAACAGACTGTTATCTGTTGATATCGGTAGGTAAACACTAATACCCCAAATAAATTTTACTGAAAAAATCTAGAATTTATTACCCAAAATAGTCTGCATCCCCCGATTTAATTATTATAGATAAAATATCTTTTGTAACAATGTGATGTTATTTATGTAGTAATATTATTTTATTTTATTATTTAATAATAATATTATATATAAAACAATTCAATGCTTACGCTTCATCAACAATGCTCACTAACTCAATAAAGCTCACCAACTAAAAGCACAAGCTTCCATTCGCTATTCAATCGTTTTATTCTGCTATTTTCATTTATAATTTACATAATATAATAATAATGGCGCGCTTTTAATTGTGTGAAAAGCTCACACAAGCTTTTACAATTATTAAGCTTTTGTATGTTTATTTGCCACCTGAAATAACAATTAGAACAATAAATAATATAATTTATAATCAATATAGCAAAAAAAAATATAAATTTAAAAAATAAAAATAAAAATAAATAATTAAACAAAGGCGCTACTTGTTGAATGAACAAAGTGAAAATTATCGATTTGGAAATAATGATTTGAAATTAATAAATATGCCCTGTCGTAGCATCCTGCATAACATAGCGGAATTTCCGTTTACAAAAAATTAGTTTTTCTCGGAAACTAGTTGACATAGAATAATAGTTTAAAATCTTTTTTATGTGATTTTTTCTCCTCTTTTCAATGGTGTGAAAAAATTTCGCAAAAATTTTTGAATAAAGGGAAATTTTGGAAAAAAAAATTTTTCATGAAAAATGCCCTAAAAACCATGTTCTAGGCATCGCGCATGTCTGGCTAACGAACTTGCCCAACGGTTTGGGACTTCCAACATTTTCACCAAATTTCATAAAAGTAGGACATTACGTTCGAGAGTTACCGTGCGAACATACATAAATCTCAATACAAATTTCTGTCATAGTCCCGGACTCAAGTCGCGTCATGACAGTGGCCGTAATAGCTGAATTTTCGATTCGATAATTCGCTACAAAATGGAAATGATATATAGTCCATTTCAGTTAAATTTAACCATGCTCCATCACTTTGAATTTAAATAATTTCTGTTTCCTTGGCTTTATCTCTTTCATTATTGCATTTACGTAAATTTTAAATTTAAAGTTTGTCTTTAGAAAAGAATAGAAGGTTGATTTGTTTCGAATATAAGAATTATTTAATTTTTTAACGAAAACGCATGATCAATTGTATCTGAAATAAGGTATAAAAAGAAAACACAGACCTGAAGTGAAAATTTTCCTCGTAATTCGAATAAAATTTTCTCAATTCAACGGCGGATAGCTGAAAACTCTAGTAACAGAAATCGGCTTGGGCCAACCGAAATTTTAGGATGTCTGTTTGAAACTAGCAAGTACTACCTACCTTAAAAAAACTAATTTTTAAAAATTTTTATTTCAAACCTATATACGTTTTGAATTGCTTCAAAATTTTGACATTTTCAAAAATTATTATCAATCATCCTTATAAAGAAAACAATCTTTAAGGGGACATTCGTTAAAATCTCATTATCAGTTTGATATTAATTAATTTTTTTTTTAATTTTTATCATCTTTTTGTTAAAAAACACCCCTTTATTAAAATCAAAGTGTTTTTTTTTCTTACATGGGTTGTAAATTAATCTTGTGTTTTTTGTTTTTTTTTTAATTATCTTTTCTTTACCCGGCAACAAAATAACCGAAAGAAATAATTTCCAAAATGATTAATAACAGTAAGTGTGGATTTTTATTTAAATAAAAAAACTTCGTTTTACAGGAAAAAAAAACAACTAACAAAGTGATTGATGGAATATATGTTTTGTTAATTGTCTTAATGCAAGCGTAATCTTATTTTTAAATCGTACGTAATCGAGTATGAAGTAAATTAAAATTTAAAAGTAGAGTACAAGAAACCGAAGTTGATAGTAAGAGCAATGGAATCGTTTGGCGAGCGGTTCGAACGCATAGAGCTGTATTTGTACAAAATTTCGGATATTTCCGGAATTTGTGCTAGTTAACATTTCGTACAAATGTCAAGATATCTGATTTAAGGTACTATTAGCAAATTAAAAATTTTTTAATTTTTTTTTTTTTTTTTCAAAGAGTCTATAATATGCCGAGAATATACATTTAAAATTTCGAATGAAAATTCAAAGTAGAAAAAGTTATATACCGATTTTTGTATAGTCATGTTTTAACGACGCTGGATAAAACCGGAAGGTTGAGGAAAGAAAAAACAAGACAAGGAACTACAGGAGTAAGAATTTGAGATTAGGGCAGACTGGGGTAAAGTGGCCAGTGGAGGTAAAGTGGCCATTGGCCTTTACTCATCGGAAACTACTCCAATTTTGTGGCGAAGCTGAATACTAGCTTGTAAACAAGCCATTAGTATTCTATGTATTAAAGTGTCAATGATCAGTTCACTAGATTGTATGAATTATACCGAATTTTCTGAATTTTCGAGTGTTGATGTAAAGTAAGTTTTAAGTTGTATTCTCATTATTTTTTTATTAATTACGAATACAATTTTTTAATTATGATAGCTAAAAACTCTGTCTAGTTACCTTTAAAATAATATAGTTATCGACGAATCAGAAAAATTCTTCTTAAAATTAGTTGTAGTTTGCCGAAATGGCTTCTAATGGGGTAAAGTGGTCAGGCTTATATGTAATGGGGCAAAGTAGTCAGTGTCTCCGATCGCTGCTCAAATTGAATTCTTAGAATATTTTAACACATTATATTAAATTCAGAACTTTTATTTAGTTCTTTATATATTATAAACAAAAGAATTGCCTGAAATCAGTTTTTAGGGCTCCAAGAAAAAATGTGAAAAGGAACCCTTATGATGAGACCTCAATGTCTGTCCGTTCGTCCGTCCGTTGATATATAACAATTTATGATACAAACATAGTTTGATTTTGTATTTAAACATGTTTATTACTTCAAGATTTCTTTTTGGGTTAAAATGGGTACCCCTGGCCACTTTACCCAACATAGTGGGATAAAGTGGTTACTTTGCACATGTTTCAAAAAACAAAAATTGCAAAAATACCTTTCAAGATATTGTTGATATATTGATGGTTATTGGTTCTGCACTAAAGAAACTATATGCTAAATACTTATTAATCTGCATTTCTGTTCAAACAAATAAACTAAACAACATTTTGTCTTAGAGTGGTCACTTTACCCCAGTCTCCCCTACTTATGGATTACTATATGATCCCGGATTGGTTGATTAGCTATTAGAATGTTTATCTATAAATATTTTATAAAGTATAAGTAAAAATTGATTTTTAAAAAAAAAAAAAAAAACTTTAAATGTTTTTTTTCTGGAAATTATATTTTTTTAATTTGCACAAATTCTAGCTTAAAAACTTCTTATTCGATTTTAATAAAACTTGGGTCATTTTGTTGATTATTACGCCTATTGTGCATCCCCTCACGGACCTGGTGATTTTTTCTTTTTTATTTTCCATTTAGAGACTTAAAAACGCGAGAAAATGAGGCTGTTTTTAAAATTTGTTTTTTCAAATATGCACCACTTTTCAAAAAAAAACTCTTTATTTCCGATTTGGTGAGGGATACACAACTATATAATATGTCTATGTTAAAATGTCATTTGATTTTTTCTTTCAAATGTACTGAAAAAGCTCTGTTATTTGCGCAAAGTTTGAGCACTGTTTTTACGTCAACTTCAACGTCCTCTATATTAAAAAAAAAAAATTATAATCCTAAGTTATTATTTGTAAAAAAATTGAGCCCCCTAAAAGTAAATTTTTTACTTAAAAAAAAAGTTTTTTTCTTAAAAAGGGTCTTTTCTTTAACTTCACTCGCCAATAGTATTACTTTAAAACTAATCCTACTCACAATTAAAAGAATTCCACGCGGGTGAAACAGACACTAAACGATGTTCTAGTGTACCCACCATCAGTAAAGATTGATGGTTCTACTGTATTCGCTATACAGTATAGAAAAGATCAAAGAGTTAGAAAGTCCACGATACAATAGTCCATATACTAAATATACAAAATTTAAAATTTAAAATGTCTATTACACGTATGCAAGGTGAATAAACATTGAGGGAACACCGACCAACAACTACCACAAATATCCTCCTATGCCTGTGTGTCCACGCGTTATAAACCGACCATTGAGATAAAACTCATTTCTGCATTTCAATTGACCAAATGGTCACACATTTTTATTCAAATATGTGTATCATGTCACTTGATGAGAGTTGTATACGTACGTAAGTAGTATATATCCTACCTACATGACTGCGCCAGTTGATTATTTGGCGCGCCGTTCATTTGCCACCGTACAACCGGCTGGGTGTCCGGGGTCACTCACACGCTCGACGCGTCGGTCACTTTGATAACTTTGATCGTGTCCGCTATCAAAGATGGCGGCTTAATAAAGTTGTGTGTGTACATATGCAAATAGATGTGAGAGTTGTTTTGAAAGAAATGATAGAAATGAAACGATTGTGGGTTTGAATTGTTAATCTCGCTTTTCGAGGTGATGTGTTGAAAAGTTACACGATATAAATCTTGATTGGTGAAAGAGATGTAAAGATTCGAAAAATTGGTTTGAGGCATTTTATCTTTTTTTACTAAAGATTGTCTTTTTCCAAGTTAAAATTTAACTTTTCGGGTGATATTACGATTTCGATTTTATCAAAAATGGAAAAACTAGTACTAAAAAGCTATACCTAGCAGTAAATAGTAAGGTTTTCGTAAAATATTTTCAAAAATTTTATTTAATTAAAAATTAAGTTATTTAAGGGGAGATTAGCCAAAAAAAACATCAAAAATCTACCTTTTTTATTTATTATTTTTATACAAATAAATATTTTATTACAAAACTAAATATACAACATTGTTTCTACATATCTTGAGATTATAAAAAAAAAAAATAAAAAAAAAAAAATTCAAAAATGAGCTAAGTAGGTATATATGACTTGGAAGCCAACACTGCGAGATTTTTCCACCTTGATTGTTCCTCACGTTCTAAAATCCCCAGTGTACCAAAATCAAAAAATCAAGAATTTTCCGAAAATATACGTAATTATACAGTTATGGCACTAACTCGAGTCTAAGAAAAAAAAATAAAAAACCAGAGAGAAATCGCATTTTAAAAATAAACAGCCGCCATTTTGAAAATATATCACGGAACCAAAAGATCCTACTTCTTGCCAAAATGACGGCATCAAGGAATAATATGCACTTTGATTTATGTCGATATCTCAAATACTTTTTGAGATACACGAAAAACGTACTTTCGAGAAAAAGGCATTTAAAGTTTTTTATTTAAATTGATTTATAGTAAAGTGCGTGCACTAAAATGCCCGTAACTTTTTGATTTTTCATTTTTTTAAAAATAAAATTTTAGGAGAAAATTTTTAAAATATTTACAGGAACATACTTAGGAAGAAAAAAAATCGATTTATTTTATTTTTGTTAGCGAATCTCCCCTTAACAAAAACCATATACAATCAATCACTAATCATTAGCGTGCCATGGTTTATTTAACCATTATTTAATTGTTTTTAGGTCAATTTCAAGACCAAAACATATTTAAAATCTCACTGCGTAATTAAACATGAATTTTGAACATAATAAATAAAAACAATTAAGAATCACTGAAACAAAACAATAAACAACCAAGCATCAACAAAAAAAATAAATAAATAAAAAAACAAATGCCAAAAATAATTTTAATTTTAACTATATTTTAATTATTTCTAACTGTTTTAAATAATATAATTAAGCTATATAATTAATTTCTATGTTTTAATATCAGCAAAATTATACTAAAAAAAATTTTTCAAATTTAATAACTGTGACTAAAGTGAAATAATTTTGCATAATATTTATTTAAATTGATTAAATAATTTAGATAATACATTTTTTTTAGATAATTATTTGATTTAATTCGACTTTAATAAATGTTAATTGCCAGCTTCAATAAAATTCGGTCAAGTGCAAGTCATATTCGTGCAGATAGTGTTCCGTACAATCGTTTGTTTTTCTATATGGATTTAATTTATAGTAGGAGAAAACCGGTGGCCAATTTGCGATGTCATTTCAGCAGTCGTCAAATTGGAAGATTACGATCTTGGATAGCTACTAAATAGCAGTGATTTCGTACCTAATGTTAATATTTCTTTTAGGAAACAGTATTTTTCTTTTACTATTTCTTTTAAAGCGAGTACTAATTACAATGTCCATTTGCCAATTTTCGCCAAATAATTAAAAAATTTTACTTGTAACATCAAGCCCGACGAGAGAGTGTGATAACCAAGGATGTAGCTCCAGAACCCAGAGTTGAGGAGAAGGACAGTAGCTGTCAAAAGAGGGCTCGGGGAAAAAGTTCAGGGAGGAAATTTTTAAAAATTTATTAAAAAAGTTTATTCCCGAGGCCCGCCATTTCTCTCCACGACCCTGTATAACATCATTTCAAAAAAATTTGGTAAATATTACCCCTTATGCTTTTTCTTCGTTAATTATTGAAAACTATTCCATTTTAACACTCTTTTAAGGTAAAATGAGCAGACGTATGGCTTTTATTAAATAAATTTCGATTTTTTAATACATTTTTCATTAATTCACAAATAATCACTCTGTACATATAGGTGGCTCTAACTTCGGCCCACAATTTTCTACAATCGTCCGAACTTTTATCTTTTTACACGTTCAACGATCTCTTTGAGAAAAATTCGTATGACAGACAGACGGATAGACGGACAGAACATTACAAAAACACTCATCCAAACAAACGTATTAAATTTTTAATCCGTAGATTATTATTTTTTTCAAAAAATGCAATATGAATTTTTTTTTTTATATTCAACAAACATTATATAACACTCGATATTATATAATAACAAAATATATTGTTATTAAATAGCCGGTCAACCGTCAGGCCCCCCGCCCGGGGAATGTTGTTCGGTGCCTATACATTATCTATTCCCTTTTATGTACAATCACACATGCGTACACATATCTATTGTAGTGCGTAATCGATGCGCGCTACTGTTCAAAAAAGCCGGGTAAATTGTAATTATTTTGTAAGTGTATGTTATAATAATGGATAAAAGATCTCTCTCAAAAATGTATCATCTATATCTGTATAGAATATGAACATACGGTGAACTTTTTTTTTTATCCAAAAAATATTAATAATTTTTCTGTAATTCGTTTTTGTTCAAATGTATTTGAAGCATAAAATACAATATTTTTTTTTTGACAAAAGATTTTTAAAAATGTTTCGATGAATGCCTCTTAAATGTTGCTTATTTTTTGATAAATAAGTGTATTTGAAAGAAATGAAACTATTTCAAATTTTTGCGGTTAATAATTTACATGCTTTTTTGCGAGGGATGTCCAGTTTAATTACTTTTTGCAACACTTGTGGGTATTTGTCTGCTTTAAAACGCCCATAAGAAGACGGACCAATACTGTTTGCAATTGTTTTAGATATAACATATGAGTCGATGAGTTTCAAAACCATCTAATTAACACAACTAAAAATGTTTAGGAAATACAAAAAACTGTGATCTCACTTATAATAATGATTTTTGTGTGTTTTTTTTTACCATCAAATTTTTAGGAAAAATCATACAGTTCTTATAAAGAAATAATAACAACGATACCACTCTTCAATAATTAGTAAATAACGATTAAAAATTATAATTAAGTACTTTTGCAGCAGTTTGCTTTAATTAGATGATTTTGAAACGGTTGATTTTGTAATTAGCTACTTTTGCAGCAGTAACACTAACAATGAGACACTTTTGCAGCAGTAACATTAACAATTAGACACTTTTGCAACAGGTTATTATTCTTTCAATAAGTTTTAAATAAAACAACATTCGTACAAATCTATCTATTTACATCGTACAACGTCGTTTTTATTATAATTTATGAAAACTAAGTTATTTACTTATAATTTAGTAGAATATTCTCCTATAAAACAAGTCTCTATTGTAATTTAACAGTAAAACTCAAATCAGAACCACGATGTTTCACACAATTTTATTCTGCATACATTTGCGGCCTGTTATATCTGGCAATTCCATAAGTTTCTTTGTATTTTTTTCTAATTATTTCAATAGTAAATATTTTCTTAGAGAGAGTAATAAAATTGTCACATACAATTATTTGATCCTCTGCAGGCTCTGCAATGCCACATATTGACCACCTAACTAGCTACATTTGTTCCAGGTTTTTCTAGTGACGCCATTTTTATATAAGTAATTAGATAGTTTTGCAACAAGTTTGTGTTGCTTGCAACTCCATGTTTTTTCAATTGGAAAATATTGCAATTATAGCTACTTTTGAAACAGTTTCGTATTTTTGTCATTAAAATTAAAGGGGAAAAAGCTGACTTTGCACCATCTAGTTGGTATTTTTTGGTGCAGTTTATCCTCCTGAATAATAAATCGTATCTAACTCAATTTTGAAAAAATCGTCAATTAGATGGTTTTGAAACTCAGCGACTCATATACTTTAAATCGGCTTGTAAATTTTTCGAGAATGTATATACAACTAACAAGGCCGGTGGGAAGAATACAGGTGAGGCAATTGCCCGGCGCCTGGCTTAAGGGCCCAGACAAAGCGTGAAGACGTTTTTTTTTTTTTTGCTGGTCAACTGTATTTTGAGAGAAAACATGTTTGAAAATTTTTCGATTATGCTCGGGGACCCGACATTTCTTTCGCGGGCCCTGATTTTTCGAAAATTTATTAAAGATATGAACCTTATAGTTAATTTGACGTTTCAAGTGACTTGTGGCATTACACCACTTTAAGATGACAGAAAATAAGGTTTTCTTCAAGTTTTTTTTACTCGTAATGAAAAATACAATCAATATAAAAGTTTTTTTTTTCCAATTTAAAAAATTGGACACAAAGCTTTACGTTGGACTTAACTTATTGTCGATAAAAATCTAATTTATATTATATAAATAAAAATATTTTTATTTATAGTTAGCATAAAAAAATTTATTAAATGTTCAAACATGCTTTGGTTGTAATTATTGGTCATCT
Organism: Brachynemurus nebulosus; assembly: GCA_035578155.1. Lineage (NCBI taxonomy): Eukaryota > Metazoa > Arthropoda > Insecta > Neuroptera > Myrmeleontidae > Brachynemurus > Brachynemurus nebulosus. Next base: position 11,533,143 of record JAPWDM010000012.1, on the reverse strand, counting down.
GAAGCTGATAGAAAACTAAGCCATACTCGTATTTAGAAGATTCTTTAAAAAAAATTATTAAGTAATATTTAAAGTAGTGAGGGGAAAAAGTTGCCTCGAATAAATATTAACTATAGTACAAACTAAATTTGAAAATGTGGTATACAAAAATAATTGTTACCGTGTTTTCTATTTACTGTAAAATTAAATTTTATCAAGAAGATTATTCTTTATAGCACTAGTGCTTTTTGCTTTTCATTACGCAAATAATTCCATATAGGATTACTTTACACGTTTCTAAGAGCCTTCTATGATTCAATCGTACATAAAACTATCTAAAGTATTTAAATACTTTTCAAAAAAAGAATGAATTAGTTTCAAAGAATAAAAATTTTTTCTCTTTATAACTAAGCATGCCCATTTAAACAATTAAATAATATGTAATATTTTCAAATAGCTACGCCACTGTTCATCATAATGCGGAATAATGAAACAAATAAGCATTTATCATTACAAATATACACACACAGAGGGCAGTGAGGACAAAAGAAAACAAGAAACAAAAAAATTAATTTAATAAATTTATAACTTTCTCCAATTGATTCAAATAAGAAGCCACAAAGACAATGAACAATCAAAAAACAAATGATATTAATATCTATAATAATAATTAAAAAATACCAATAATAAAAACAAAAGCCATTCTACGAATTGAAAAAAAAATTAAAAATGACAAATGAAAAACGAAAATCGAAAATAGATAACAAAAGACTGAATCTACAAGCGCGAACGAAATAAAAAGAAAAAACAAAAAGACAACGACAAACACATAGACTTGAACACACACAGAACAAAGACAGAACATATCAATCAAAAAACAGAAAAGAAAAAACACAAATAAAGAACATAAAAAAAATAAAAAATTAAACAACATTTACAAAAAGATGATACGTACGTCATAACTTACGTCTGATGTGTGATGCGGCTTTATGTGTGAGCATATATTTTTTTTTTTAAAATTTTATGTAAATTTTTTTGTGAAAATCATCGCTGCACTCGCACAGCTGACGTAAGGTATGACGCGAACGTTCAGTCTGTGGTGTGGACAGGTGTGGACGGATCGGACATCTCTGGATCGGTGGTGATGGTGAACACACTGAGCGAGAGAGAGCGATTGATTTGTGAAACGTGAAATTTTGCATTTTTTTTTTTTTGAGATTTATCAATTTTTGTTTTAATTGTTTAGACATAGAGTTGAAGGAGATTGAGTAGAGTAGATCAAGTAGAAATTTCGAGTTGTTTCGAGTAGAGTAAGTAGTAGAGTGCACACATACCATTCTGTTGCTTTCATTGTGAAACACCTGGAAAAAAATAAAAAGTAACCAGTTCGTCGAAATTCTAAATTTTTCGAAAATGGAACAAATAATAATGAATTTTTAGGGTATGAGTGATAGTGGTGGGTGAATGTTTTTGGGGGAATGTTTATTTTTTGGGGTAGCATGCAAAAATTTGAAAATTGTTCAACAGTTTCACAAATAATGGCTCTATAATTAAGGTGTCTTAACAGTTAAAACCTTCAAATTTCCTTGGGAAATTTTTAACATTAGAAATCAACTATATATTGAAACCACTAGAACATCAGTGTCCAAGGATATTTAAAGGTTGAAAAATTTATAACAATAAAATCATTTTTAAAAATTACATTGCAACAACATTTTCCTAAATACATTATCAGAAAATATCAATTACCCTTACAATCTACAGCGCTTATAAATAATCGATCAGCCCTTACAGTGCCTAAATTTTTATAAAAGCTAAAAAATTCAGCACCTTTTTATTTATCTAAATACAATTAAAACTTGAAAAATAAAACATATTTTTAGTATTCCACAATCAAATTCTCGGTGCCCTTATAATTTCGTTCCTTATAATGGTTTTCAGACCTTTGGAGACATAGAAATCTCAGTTGATAAGCGACAAAATAGTATACTTTTGATTCCGAGTGTGAAATTTGTTGCCAGAGTGCCTGTAAAGGCTCGAGGGAAAATCAAAAGAAAACACTTTAGTGTCGTGACGTATATACTATTTTTGGAATTCTACAAAAAATTAAGAAAAATATTACTTAAACGTTATTTAAATTATGAAATAATATTAGGTATATCCATTGATTTGTGTAGAAACAAACGATATTCGATAATGATATATCAATATTTAAATTATAATTGGCCATAATATTCTGAACATTTCAACGAAAAAATTTCTAAAATCGATGCAAGAACGACAAAATTATGCCCAAACTAACAGGTGTCGTTTGAGTTACTCCGTGGGAGCTTCGCTCACTCCGCTCCAATAACCTCAATCACTTAATATAACCGGAAAGAAGTTAGCGCCGAAAGTTGAAAAATCTTTTTGTTTTTTATATGGTTAAATTGCTCCCAAATTGCTCCTTTGAAATCAGTAATTGCTCCACCTAAAACTTAATTATTTAATTAGTTATTTATAAAGAAAAAAAATTTTTTCCGTTATTTAAGTTATCAAAATCTCCCAAAATAATACTTTTTTATATAATTTCTTTATGTCAATAAATTGCTCTCAGTTTTCTATATTTAATTTAAAAGCTAAATCTTAATTTTTTTGAATAATTATTAAAATATTTTATTTTTTTTTATAATGTTATTTAACTTGTCAAAATTCAATTATCCTTAAATATATGCAAACGACTTAAAGGTATAATGGATTGCCTATACGTTTTAATAATACATAACCTAATTCATAATATTTTTTATTTTAATATATTTTAATTATTATTCAGAGAAATTAATAACTAACTTTTAAATTAGATGGAGCAAATTGGGAGCAATTTTTTGATATAAAGTAATTGTATAAAAATGCATTATTTGACAAGATTTTGATAATAGAAATAGTCAAACAAAAAAGTTTTTTTGTTTGTAAATAACTAATTAAGTAATTAAGTTCCAGGTGGAGCAATTACTGATTCCAAAGGAGCAATTTGGGAACAATTTAGCCATATAAAAAACAGAAAGATTTTCCAACTTTCGGTGCCAACTTCTTTCCGGTCCTAATATACTATTATTTCGTTACTTCAACTGTTTTGTGTCATTCATTTATTTCTATTTTTATTCTTTAAATAAGTAATAAAAAAAAAATGAATAATTTTTAATCAAAACAAAAGAAAAAACCTTTAAAATTAACACAAAACCAAAACATTGAAAAGATTACCTACATTAAATAATAAACGATATTTATTAAAAGAATAATTTCTTTCAAGAATTAGTAAAATTTTAATCGTTTTTTCGGAAAAAAATAATCATTTATAAAATAATAATAAATACACCATTTATCTGTTTTAACAAAAATTAGTAATTATGATAGTTTTGATGGTCCAACTAAAGTATTATTTTATGCTCTTTTGTATTCTTGAACAGTTCTTGAGTTCTTCATTTTTAATAATAAGAATAAATACGTATTATTTTTCCATCTTTTTGTTTAAGGTTTGGCTATTTAATATAATTTTTTTTTTTTTTTTGGTCAAAAAAATCCATTTATCATTCGATCTTTTGACAGTTCATACAACTAATATTAGGTTTTACACATGAAATTAAAGAATAAAAATATTTTGGTAAAGGTTTTTGTTTAGTGGTTGTAACTGTATCATTACTATACAGTCAGTTAATTATTATTACCGAAAAAAACAAAAAGAATTTTTATATTATTGTTAAATTTAAAGTGAATCCGCAATGATTTGTTAATTTCGAAAAAATTGTTTGTATGATTTATAGAATTTAATTTGATAGTCCTAAGGGAAAATAAAGTAATTTTTTGATGCAAAATTGGGTCAAATTGGTTTTTGCCGGTGTCTGAGGCGTCTAGTTGTGGATGGTCGTAAATCGATCTCAATTATCTAATTATTTGAAAGAAATTTATAAAAGAATCCTGTCCTAAAGTGCTTCAGCTAAATATACATATAGATCAGTAATAGTCTTGCTAAGAGTCCTTGTGGAACGCCTCTTATACCAGAAAACGAGAGAATAGGGTATTAATAGTATCAAGGAAAAATTCTCAAAAAAATTTAAGACTATTATTATTTTATTTCAAAAACATAATGAAAAAAGTATTTTTTTCGCAATTATTCATGTGATTCAAAACCGACTGTGATGTCATATACTGACTTCGATCGATTCTCCTACTCTAATCAAACATAACTCGAAATTAATCTAAATTTAAATAATCCAAAAAAATTACCAGTTTTTCTAGTTATAAGAAAAATAGAATTTCTTAGTTACAAAACACTTATTATTGTACTTATTTAGTGAATATGACGTAACTGACACCAAATTTCGCGCATATTTTGAGAGCAAATATTAAATTAATTAACCATGCTTCATCACTTATGAATTTAAATAATTTACATTTTCGTGGCTTTATCTCTTTAATTACTGCACTTAGGTACTTTAATTTTAAAATTGCAGTTTGTTTTTAGAAAAAAATAGAAGATTGGTTTGTTTTAAATATAAGAATTATTTAAGGGAGGAGTTCAAATAAAAAAGCAACTTTTTTATTTATGATTATTTTTCTTGTTGGATTTTTTTTTTTCAAATTAGGGAGGGTTTCAAATAGAAAATTTTGTTTTTGAAACATTCATTACTCTTCCCTGTGGGGTGAGGGGGTCCTTTTTCACAAGTTTTTAAGCGTTTACAAGGAACGCCATATCTCAAAAAGTAATGAATATTTTTTAAATATTTTTTCATTATTTTATTCCTAAAGGACCTGTCCATAAAGCTGAGTATGGGTTTGAGGTAATTTTAAAAATTAACTATGATAATGTACTCCCAAACTTCTAAAAATTATAAAACCCAATTTTTTATTTAAAAAAATTGTTTAAAAATAGTTACAATTATTCAAATGGAAAAAGCATACTCCACTTTATGCCCAATATGTTTATGAACAAAATTAAAAAAATATTAAGTCTCTATCTTTTCTAGAACTTGAGATATGATTTTCCTTGTCAGGAAAAACACAACTTTCGGGAAACGGTAAAAAACAAAAATAATAACAAAAGAAGCAGTTTACTCACTTCTTATTAAAACTCTTCAGCCCTATAAATTGTACCCTCTTGTTCCTCTTTCGTGCATACTATAACTCATGTACACACCAAAATTAAATATTACTGATCAAATCGCGAGGGGGGGGGGGGGGGCGAGCGTTGTCTGCAAAGGAGCAGCAACTTGGTTGTGCAGCGGCTCACAAATAAATATTTTTCTACTTGAAAAAAAAATTTTGGCCATGTTTCATATATCACTGTGTTTATAAAGAACCACAGAGCAAAATAAAAACAAAAAACGAGATTCGAAAAAAATTATTAGCCGTTTCTGGCGTGAACTCCCCCCTTAATTTTTTAACTTTGACTCATGATCAATTGTAGATATTTGAAATAGAGTATAACAATTTTTGATAGTTACTTTTTTTAAGTAGCCCTATCACAGCATCCTATGTAACAGCTAATTTTTTTAATTTTTCTTGGAAAAAGCACTATTTCCAGATAATTTCGCTTTTTGCGATGGTGTAATAGAAATTTCAAAAAAATTTTGAAACAGAAAATTTGTTTTTAATTTTCCTTGCGAATTAGTTTAGTCAGAACAGTCAAAAATCGGTTTTATGTCGCTTTTCCCGCTCTTTCCGATGGTGTTAAAAAAATTTGAAAAAGTTTAAGTTTTGATATAAGTATTTTACGTATATCCGCACGATAACTCTCGAATGAAACATCGTATTTTTCAAAAAAATTTGGTAAAAACATTGGACCGAAAATCTTTAGTTGAGTTCGTTAACCGATCCGTCCCAAAAAATTTTTTTAACAAAATTTAACAAAATTATTTTTAGCTGCTGTAATAGTTGAAGGTGGGACTTCGCTAAAATGAAAAATTTACCTCTATACATGCATAATGCGTAAATGTATGTATTTTAAAATAGAATAGTTTTCCAAAATTATTTTTTAAATACCCCATTTAAAATTTTCATTCAATTTTTTTTAAAAATTATATTTTTAGCGAAATTCAAGTCACGAATATCGCACGAGAAAATGCCGAAAATGAATTTTTTTGCAGTTGATAAGCCTACGTATGACTTAAAAACCTACAATAATCAGGGCACAGTTTTTTCGTTTAACCATAAACACAATAAATCCAAAAATTTTAACACTGAATCTGTTCAATGACAATAATAACCCAAGCGGAACATGATATCCAAAAAAAAAAAAAAATTTACAAAATTGGGGGTCAATTTTGTTTGTCATTTTTTTTTTTTTACTTTTTAATAAATAATATATGCATCAAAAAAATACACACATCTGCTTATACTGATTGATACAATTTCTCACTTTTTGACCTGGCCAAATAAAAAAAACCGTTCTTCTGTTACTTTTGATTACTAAACGATCTAAATACTTTTTATTTTTGGTACCATCTCACATAATTATCATTGTAGACTTGTAGAGTGGAGGTACGCATACAGTTAATTTTAGGGTACGGCCCTTATAAATACACACATACATATTATAATTGAACTAAAAGTCATGATTATACGTTTTGTGCCAAATTTCAAGTATTTAATTTTCTCATCCTTGTTTATAATTATATTTTTGAATGTGAGTGGAACAGAGATGTGTAGATGAGGTTTGGTGGTATGTATTGGGTCACATTTTTTAATATGTGTTTTTTTTTCGGACGAGTGTATATGACAGCAATTTAATAATAATTTTTTATATAAAATATGATGATCGATATGTTTGTGTACAAAGCTTAATAGTGAATGAGAGACTCTTTTGAAAAAAAAATTGTATTTATTAAAACGATTGGAAAAACGTTTAATTTTTTTTTTTAATAGTTATAATTCTACACTTTTTCGATATTATATAATTATGTATTTATATGTAATTTTTTTTATTTTTATTTTTGGTACAGTGAAACCTGTACTTTTTTTAAAATTATGTAACTTGAATCAAACTGTAGGTAGGTACCTAATATTTTAGATTCTCAAGAGTTTCCCGAAAAATGAGGCGTTTATTGCAAGTTGTACTTGCGCCAAACAACATTCCAGATTTTCTTTCAATCTACTCATTTTTAATGTTTATGATTTTTTTCAGAGCGATCCTTCTGGTTGATAGGGATCAGGGATAGCAATTTTTAAAAGGTTTTCCAAGAAGAAAAATAAAAATGAAAAAATAAAAAATAAACAAAAAATACTGTAGATAGAAATTCATGCTTTAAGGGGAGATTCGCTAAAAAAAAACAGGACTCGATTTTTTTTCTTGTTCCTTAAGGTGTTTCCTAAAATTTTTACTTATTATTTAAAATATTTTCCTAAAATTAAATTTTTAAAAAATGCAAAATCAAAAAGTTATGGGCATTTTAGTGCACACACTTTACTATCATTCAGTTTAAACAAAAAAACTTTAAATTCTTTTCTCTCCAAAGTAGGGGAAGGTCGCCCAAAGCGGGTAAGCTAAGATTAAACGCCCAAAAAAGTGACTATTGACCTCGATAAGCAGATCTTTTTTATATTATCAGATAGAATAGTTATCGAACTTTAAAATGAAACTTCGCTTAAGAAATGTTTATTCGATATTTATTTTTAATAAAGAAAATACAAAATCTCTGCAAAAACCCGCTTTGCCCGTATAGGTATCCTAAAGCGGGTAACCCTCTTTGGGCAAAGCGGGTAAGTACATTATGTATTTAAATACTGTTATTATTTTTTAATATAAACTTTCTTAATCATATAGAACTTAACAACAATAATAACTAAGTACAAAAAATTGAAAAAAGACAAAAAAATAAATTTATAACAATTAACTGTAACTTTCTTTACAACCTCCATATTAGAATATATTACTTCAGGTGATTCCACATCAAAATCACCACAAACAAGGCAGAAATATTTTTTTTAAACTTTTTCCCTCATTCCGTCGTAAAAAGAAGATTATTTATTTTTTTCCCCTTCCAACAGTTTTTTCCATTAAGATGCTTCTATTTTGTCTACCCGTTTTGCCCATACCCGCTTTGCCCAAAAAGACTTAATTTTGTTAACTTAGAATAATTTCAAAATGAAAGCCGATACATGTCTACCTTTTTCTACATTAAAAGTCAAATGATGATAACATAATATGATAATACCAAAAGGATTAAAAATAAAAAGGTTTGTGACTAGTCACAGAATATTTATCGTCAAAATTTTTAACAAAACCAACAAAAAAATTTAATGAAGCTTAACTAGGACATTAAACGACACAAGCGTTCAAATGCAACTGATTGACATTGGTTGATATTCGGTTAATGTCGGTATACACACGACCTGACAAAAACATTCGATACAACGATATATAAGCGCTTACCCGCTTTAACAGGGGTACCCGCTTTGGGCGACCTTCCCCTACGTTTTTCGACATGGTTCCTCGTGTATCTCAAAAAGTATTTGAGATATCGACATAAATCAAAATGCATGCTATTCCTCGATACCGTCATTTTGGCAGAAACTAGGATCTTTTGGTTCCGTAATATATTTTCGAAATGGCGGCTGTTTATAGTCGAGAATAAGTGGTGATTTTTGAAAATTTATTTTCAAAATGCGATTTCTCGCTGGTTTTTTATTTTTTTTTTTTCTTAGATCCTGGTTAGTGCTATAACTGTATATGTATATTTTCAGAAAATTCTTGACTTTTTGATTTTGATTCACTGGGGATTTCAGAACGCGCGGAACCGTCAAGGTGGAAAAATCTCGCAGTGTCGACTTCAAAGCTATTTATACTCTTAGCTATTTTTTTTTAATCTCAACAGAAGTAAAAACAATGTTATATATTTAGTCTTTTAATGAAATATTTATTTGTATAAAAAAAAAAAAAAATAAAAAAATAAATAAAAATGGTCGATTTTTGATGTTTTTTTGGCGAATCTCCCCTTAATAAACTTTCCTTTGATACCCTACTCGACGCTCCTGGAGAAAAATATTTTCCCGAGATTATCTCCTGAAATTAATCCCCAGAATCAAAATTTAACTGCACTGTACTAAATTTCAAATTTTCAAATCGGATGGACACTGAAGTGATTCATACATAAGTAGTTCGTTTTGCCAATTTTGGTATGGAACAGTAAAAATTTCAAAATCTTTACGGGAAAACTGTTATGGTGCGTATTTTATCTTACTAATATGAGTTACAAATGGCTTGAAGTCGTTCCTAAACTAGTTAAAATCGGATTTCGTTAACAATGGTGTGGGCAATAAAGTATTTGGAAATATATTTTTGACAGTTTAAAACACAAATGGAACAGGCATTTTTTACCGCGAAATTAAAGCAATTTTAATAAAATTTGGCACCCATTCTCAAGTTAGTAGTAACTTTTTAATTAAGAAAAAGAATGGCAGAAAATACATGTTTGCACTTTACATTAAACACTTAAATTAAAAATATTAGTTAACAAGAATTTTAGTAGTTTGAGAAAATACGCACCTTTAATTTAATTAATTAAATTGCAGATATACTTCGTTAGGATCATGATACGAAACTTACAATGATTTAATGAAAACCCGGTACGTGTGTATATAACTTTATAATTATTTATTATAGGTATAACTGTTGTAAATATAAAATATGAAATAAAAAATATTTTCATATAATAATTTTTAATAAAATTGTTAATCGTTACTTCTCGTGCGTTGTCAGGTTGTAAAGAGGTACTTTTAAGGGCCCGTTTTAAAATTAACTACATGCATAGTATTAGTAGTATATAAAACAAATGAGGCGTCTTAAATTTCTACCACAAAAATATAACCAAAAAAAAAAAAAAAAAATAGGTATATACAGAGGTGGGTTTAGAATTTTGTCGCCTGTAAGCTGAACATTAGTTTGTCAATTTCAACAAAAGTTCGCCATACTTAATAATATTCACAAACACATCGGTCATAACAACTGAAATTAAATCAAATGCCATTTGGTCAGCACAACCAGTAAATCCACAGCCCTTTGCCCTTAAAAATTCGTCAAAACGTATCGACCAAATGCGCAAAATGTTTGAAAATGTTTTTAGACATTTACGGAGACAATATATTTTTCTTAAATTTTCATTTTTACAGTCAAAATAGTAAAATTCTTTTTGGAAATATGACTGATTCGACAGAAGACTTTTTCTGGGTCGTTCTACACACTCAATTTTGATAAAAATGAAAAGAATGACACCGAAAATCTATATTTAACTTTCAGTTTCATCTTCCTATCATTTTATTTACAGCTTTTAGGACACTAAAAAATTTTAGTGAAGTTCATGACGTCATTAAATTTAGAATTGATTTTTTCACAAGTGAAACTTGATGAAAGTGATTTGGTTTGGAGTGATTGGTTGGATTAGAGTAATTTGGGTGTGTACTTTTCACTTTGCTACTAAAATAACGAAATTCGTTTCAGAAATATTTTCTTCTGTCCTTGGAATTTTCCACCTCGTACCAATACGTCACATAAGTAGGTAGGGGGGCGCGCTTAGGGGCAAGTAAAAGTGATTTGTTGAAGTGGGCTAGTCAACTGGAGTTCTACCGAGTTGTTAACTGATTTAAACAACCTGGCCAATACCGTTTACTGTTCTGGTTGACACCAGTTCCCGCTCTGGTTAATACCGGTTACTGTCACGGTTAATAGCAGTTAGCAGCCTGTTGAAATCAATTAACAACCCCAGTAGTATCCCAGTTGACCAGTTCATCCACTTGAACATTTGAAAAAAATTTTACTTGCCCCTAAATTCAGGCAATCGATAGTGCAGCTTCAAGCGCCTCCCTACCTACTCACAAAATATGTTGTTTAAAAAATTTTAACCAAGAAAGATGAAAAATTTGCATTAAAGCAACTAAAATTTTAACTTAAGAAATAAAATTGAGAGATTTCATTGATTTTTGTACAATATTGTATATGCGTTACATCATATTAATCTGTCACTGCCCTTTTTGCCATGTTTGCATATATTATAAGGAAAAAAAGAAAGAAATTATTCTTTTAATTCCCGCCCAGTCGTAAGTCGTTCTGATTGCGTGCATTTAAATATGTACATACACATATGTAAATATTACCTGAATAATAAAATAAACGAAATCCTACCTATACAATCATTCCTATAAATTTTAAAACAATACGAATGTGAACAAACTACGACAACAAGTCTCATCGAAATTGTCACAAAAATTGAAAAAATAGATAATTATCAATCTACAGTACGAATTTTAAAACGTATCTAAACTGGAACTTATTGAAAGGTATTCAAAGTCGTAATAGCGCACTTGAGGAAGCTTTAAGGAATGTTTTTTTGTTAAAAATATTGATTTAGAAAAAGTATCACATTCGATGAGATACAATGGTTATTGATTATAAACTTAAGTTATTATATTTTGATTTCTGCATTTAAAAAAAGAAAAAGAAATTGAGTGAATTGCAATCTTTCAAAAATAACAACACAACTAATTTTGAATCTTTTTTTAGACAGACTAATGACCTCTTTTGGAACATTCATTCACGCGTTTATACCTATCATGTAATGTAAATGTACCCTTTTGACTAAAAAGATCAAAATTGCGTTTAATTTTGGTCTCATTTGGAATGTACACCTAAAGAATAAATTGAGGACTCACTGATAAAAGTTATACTATTTCAGCAGCCAGAAAAAGACTATTTCATTCTAAAAAATTTTGGGGACACGTCTACCCAGGCTATCAACTTTCCATTGGGTGTCCTTAAAGACTAGAAATTACTGTACATAAATAATTCTTTTTTCATTTCAGGCGACTCCTCCCCTGGGTCCCCGATAGAGGCTTTGCCCCTTGCACCATACCGGGGGCTTCGCCTTCTGTACCTAAGGGTTGGGGCTCCACCCTTATCAAACAAATGATATACCTTTTCCAACAATTTTTGGGATGACTTTTCGAGAGGGTGTTATTAGTGACCATAAACTTTCAAGATGTTAAATTATTTTATTGCTTACAACAAATACCACCCTATGTTCACTCCAATTGTATTTAAATTTGTTACCTGTTTTACAAGCGACGGTTTCTTTTTGCATTCATATAGATAAGTAGGTAACATACTACGAACAATACTGCTGATTATTGCCCTACTTGAAAAGTCATCTCATTTAAATATTGAAAAACTATAACATCATTTGTTCTCAAGATATATGCGAGACAAAATATATTTTGGCAAAAACTAATTTTTCAAGTTTCTTATTTTGTTTTTTTTTTTTTAATTTTGTAATAAAATACTAGCGTTTTTAACATCAAGGAAGGTTCTTAGGCCACTATATAATAATGTTATGGTAAAAAATCCATATAATCTATGTTATGTTAATAAAGTTAATTCCGTTTTTTTTATCACAAAAAACAAACCGCTAATCCGAATTTGCTGAAAACTTTATCCGGTCTTCATTTTTTGATTACGCATCTAATGAAATTAGTTGATATCATTATTTGTTCTCGAGATATACGAGACGAAAAAAAATTCATGAATGAACGAACGAACTAACGAACGCACACACAGACATCACACTAAAAACGATGGATTCGGATTCTAGTGACCTTGAAACGTGGAGATATATCAAAATTAGCGATTCGTAAAATCGGACCCATTACAATAACTCCCTATCGGAAGTTAAGAAAAATTCATGGTAATTAAGCCGCTAACAAAAGAGGAAGAAGAAATTGTATATCTGTGAAACACGGGTGCAAATTTTGGAGAAAAAAAATTTTCATAGCGCAAGTGCCGTTGCAGTACTTCCGTTACCTTCTGATAGAGTCGGAAACAAAATTAAATTACAACATTGCAGTTCAAAACAATATAAAACTCTCATATACAAAATTTAAATGACCCATGTTCCCAGACAATTCAACGCAAAATTACGACAAACTTTTTTTTCTGGAAAAAATTACAAACACCTTACAGCATAACATTTTGTTATTTTTAATTTTTTACTCAAACAACGTCAAAATACAAAAATACCGCATCCGTATTTTGACCTCTCAAAGAATCTGTCTCTCTCATCAATAACACAAATTACGGTAAAAATAAATAAGGACCAAAATATGGGAAAACGAAGAAAGTTGATTAATATTTATTTTAGATTCGGACAAAAAAGTGGCCATTGTTATACAGAATTATGATACCGTAAAATCGGCCTAATTTACTTATTCAAGGCAACGTACTTTACCATACCATACTTTGCGTGTTAAAAAATTAAAATCTGTCAAAATTTTTTAGCAATGCTGCGATTTCTTTAAATCATTTTTTTTTTTTTTTTTAGTTAATGTGGAATACATTTCTGTTTTCCATTAGTGTCCAAACTGTCCAAACATTAATTAAAATTCACATAGTGTTTGAAAAATTGTCAAACTGAATTGGCGGGGATTGGAATTCGGACTCTTGGTTGTTAGCGAAGCGCCTTACCCATTAGGCTGCCGACCGCTTGTTCGAATGTCACTACAGTCTGACACTTAATCAAACACATCCTCTCTTTAACGCGAGACGCACTTATATTTTTAATTTTCTTTCCAAATGTTATCGAGTGCCTGTGAAATATTATTTATGTGTGACGGACTTTTGTTCGTATTTATACATACACCAATATTCATATGTTCACTTAATGTCCAGCTTTAGCTGATACTTGAAACACTCGGTTTAATTAGGCATGTATGACCAATTCATTAGTCCAAACATATTAATTGGTGTTTCAAAAACTATGAAGGTGAGTTAGATAATTTTATCATACATAAAATCATAAGTATTTAACAAATAATTTTCACATATCTTGTTCGGTAATTATCGAATAATTCGTTTAAGTAATGATTACTAGGGGTTAGGTAAAGTTACAGTCCTTTAACAACTCATAACATTACCAATGATACTCCTAATCACTACGCTCCCGATTCGATATATTCTTGTTGTGTTTACATTACAGTGCTGATATCATGCTGGTACCTATTCGTTCTCTACTCACATTATAATGCTACTCTGGGTACACTCCCAGTTCGGTCTCAGTTCGATACAAATATCTTTTTATAACAACTGAATGCAAGCGGAGTGGAGTGGAATTAAAAAAGTGTTTACACTATAGGTACAAGCCATAACAAGTCTGATATCGCTCCGATAAAATATTACCTGAGTGGCATTGATATTGGAGTGACATTGGAGCGAGAGCCAACCGTGACTGATATCGGACCGATATCAGAGCGATGATGTGAATACACTTAGTGTTTATTGTGTAAGAATATTTTATCGAACCTAGAGCGGCGTGATATCGTATCGAGAGCGGAGCGTTAATGTAAATCGGGCCTAATACTACGTTTTGTCATTAGATATTATAATTTGTTTATTTTGTTTGGAATATGAACACCATATTTCTTTCCCTGTTTTGCACATTTTTTCTATTCTCCAAAACAGAGAACGAAAAATGGTGTTCATATTCCAAACTAAATGAACAAATTATACTCGGAATGAACAACAAAGTATGAAAAAAAATGGTAAATTTGTCAATTTTATAATATCTTTCTTATTTTGCTAGAAAATATGTGTAGGTAAAGTTGACAATTCGTTGGATTTTCACTATTTTATCTCTTTTTTTAATCACTTATTCAAATCTATGCAATATTTATCATTTTAATTTATTAAAAACAAATATAGCTACTTAAATTAATTTTTCTCTTCATCTGAATCAAATTTTAATCGAAAATTATGACCGAGTCACTCGATTTTATGGTACTAGAAAATAAAATGCGCTACAGAGTGTTACAAAACATTGGTCAATAACACTATTTTTGTTTGTATTTTACAAAATTGAAACGAAAAAAAAAAAAAGTTGGATACATTTGCGTGTTGAATTTGAAATGCGTGTATTTGCGCTAGTGTTTTATCTCTGTCTGTCCGTTAAAGAAAATAAAATGAAATGCAAATACGAATTTTTGCTTTTGTATATGTGTATATGTATTTATGTATGTAACATGTACAAATGTCTACAAATATGTTTTCTACTTACTAATTACAGAACAATACAACAATCTTTTTTTAATCTTGATATCAAGAAATGAATTATATGGTGAACAGTGTGTCTATTTGTTTAGGTTTCGTATTGATTTTCAAACTTGAATAAAATCGGCAATGAAAAGTTTCCTACATATCATTTTTGTTCCCGGTAAAAATCTATCTTAACTGTTTTCCAAGGTTCAAGTGAAAAAATTATAAACATTCTTACGGGACTAAATGACCACATGATTTAAATTATCTTTAAAACGTAGAAAGTCCAAGCTTTAGACTACTATTTTTAAAATGATTCTCGAGCCATTTTTGACTGAGATACAGCTTTTTGAAAAAAGGATTTTTCAAGATTTTTAGCATCTCATCAACTTTTCTTTATGTATAAATAAATAATACCTATATTCTAGAGATGATCGATATATCGATAACTGTTATTTTGTAACTAGTATAGAAAGATAACAGTTGTCGTCAATAACTGGAATACCCAGTAACTGGTTACTTAAATAACTCCTTTGGAAACATCGATAACATAGGTCAATATTAATATATTCGAAAGCAAGGATCACAGTAATTTATTTTAACCACCTATGGAGAATTTCAAAATAAAAACGCCCCAGGCAAGTTACACATTTTCTATTGTAGCACATTTAAAAAACCCTTAAAAATGAACTATTGTCTATTGTACAGTTATCTATTTGTATTTGTAATTTTGTATCCATAAAATTGTTAAAATTGTGTATATAAAGCCTAAATCCTTGTATAGACAAGTATTTGCACAGATATTGCAGTACAATAAAGCAAAAAATGTTATTTAGTATCCGTCAGTATTATAAATCTGTGCATATTTCACTAACAGAACTGTTTATACGCATATCGAATATCTTACAATATGTTAAAATATCCAAATACCATACCAGTTATTATAATAACTGTTATAAATAACAGTTATTTTTCAGTAACTGTTATTGCAATAACAGTTATTAGAAAATAACCGTTTAGCTCATCTCTATTATAGGTACTCGTACACCAAAGACTAAAGGGTGACCTTTAATCCCGAGTGTGAAGCTTATTACCAGAGATACTGTAAAGGCCCAAGGGCAACAAATTACACGAGGTATTAAAAAAACAAAACACTTTAGTTCCATGGCATATTATATATTAATTTTTACAATTCCGGATAATTTAAAATTATAAAAATTAAGAAAAAAATTATCCAAGTATACTTTGGATAAATCAAACAAATTGTACAATACAGTATAACAGTTTCTCTTTATCTATAAGTTTGAATTTGTTTATTATATTTCAAATTACCTAGCAAAGTTATTTAAATTAAATTTCGCTTGCTAATTTGTAAGGCTCTATTGGCAACGCAAAGATTACGCGAGCGCCTCTGGTTTTTAAAATTAGAAGCTATATCATGTAAAAAATTTTGTATACCTACGTTTAATGGTCGATAGAAATATGTATTATCCAAATTATGTACGAATTACTAGATTTAATGTCACCAATTGAACGTATACGTATATTTTTACTTGATACTAGTTTTAATTTTACCACCAGAGACGCGAGTATGAGAATCTTAGTGCCGCCAATAAAATTCTGCTTGTTGATGGGCATAAAAGTGGGCGCAAAAGTATTTTTAGCCCCTTAGGACTAAAAGTAACGCGTTACACCCTATCATAAGGGACTAAATCATGTATTTTAGTCCCGAAATTGCAGAAAAGTTTGTTTTTGTTCCTTGGAACTTACATTTTTGAACAAGGTAGGCTCTTAACCAGACCGCAGCATTCTTCCAATTAAAATTAACACTTGGTATTGTTAATATAAAAAGTAATAGGTTTGCATATGCAGTAAGGAAAGTAAATACACACACATACACAAACACATATGTAATATTCATATGAACGGGGTATTTGATTGACATTAGGTAAATGTACTTCAGACATATATGCAGGTATATTACACATTATGTTTTCAAAAAGATGTACCACCTAATATATTCCATTACTTACTCCATTTGTAATATTGCGAATGAGAAGGCATTATAATGGCAAGGTACAGTGGAACCTCTGCTAGCCGGATAGCAAAAATCACGCGAACATTTTTTTTAGACATCAAATACTCCGAAATGTTCCACTTTCATTTTTTAATGGTAATTTTCGCGTGAAAATGCTGTCCAGTTAAGAGAGGTTCCACTGTACGGAAACGGTACACAGCGGAATTTAAAACAAATTTTTGCCACCAAAAACAGTAGGTACACGAAGTCTATCAAAGCCGTAATGGGTTCCCAAGAAAAAAGCAATTTTATTACAGTTATTTCAGTAGCCACCTGATCTGGCAAAACACTAATACCCCCACCTCTTAAGCCGACCCCCCACCCCTTGAGGCTTTTCCTCTTCAATCATCATGCAAGTCTAACGTACGTAGATATAGGTAAATATATGTATGCGATTATCCAGGTTACAATCAGTTTCATTTGTATCCATCAAACTCATTCCTATTAAATAGGAACGGGTTAGAAGTTAGAAGAAGTAGGTACGTTTGTTACAAAAGAAGTAGGTATATTTGCAGTTTGAAGTCAACGAAATTAATAATGCAATTATAAATAAACAGTATAAATAGTATTGTGAAATAGTATTACTATAGCATCCTCCTAGTCTATCTACTTCTTGCCTTTAAAACTGGAATATATAACTACAACTAATTTATTGTATAAGTGAGTACAGTCGCTTGCCATAGGGCTTCGCTGCATTAAATACAAATGTAGCAGAGGCAGCAATCACAACAGACTCAGAATCTTTATTTAAAAACTTTCAAGTTTTTACGTATAAAGTAATAGTATAATGTTCAAATGGAAAAAGAGCTATCTTTTAAGTTAGGTGTGAAAATAATATTTTTTTTTATACTATGTAAGCAAAATTAACGTCACTATAATTATTTATTAATTAAAAAATTTTTCGGTTTTCTAAATTCGTTATATTTTTTGTTATAACATTCTGAACATTTCAACAAAAAATATCTAGAATTGGTGAAAAAATTGCAGAATTATGTCCAAAACAATAATTATCACTTGAGTCGGTCTGTGGAAACTTCACTCATTCCCCTCCAGTTATAATACATAATTATATAGATATTTCGTCAGCTGAGTACTAGTTTGTTCCAAAGTCCACCTTTTAAAAATTTTTTCTAGATAGTTGATTTGCTAGTTTTCAAAAAGGTCGAAACCACTATCAGAGAAAAATTAAAAAAAATGAATTTGGTACACGGAGAGAAAATTCATATAAAAATTACTGTGCTCAGCACTACAATCGACGTGTAAAAGGCGAACATATTCTATTTTGTACGGTAAAAATATAAAAATTATAATTAATCATAGAAAATTTAAAGGATAGAATGTTCTTTCCGTAATATTAGTTCAAATGAAAGAGTACGACAACAAGAATTAAACTATAACATATATGCATAAGAATGTGATAAAAGTTGTATTAGCACATTAAATTTTACCATGCTAGCACAATAATTTTTATGAAACCATGACTAATACTTTTTACGTTTCAATTTAATAATATTTACATGATCGTAAAATATTTATTACTTTGGTCGTCGATCGCGCACGCATTATAAGAGAGCATGGTAATTTTTCTGAAATTTTATCTACAAAAATTATATGATTTTTCTTTCCGTGTATAAACTACAAACCAATATACTCAACTGACAATTTGCTAGCAAAAAAAAAGATTTGTAGTATCTACCCGTGTTGAAAGGAAGCGAATACCCTAAATTCGAGGGGCATATTTTATCAAATAACATATATTCAGAGTAATCCAAAATTTTGAAGGTGAATTTCTCCAAATTTTAGAACTGTAAAAAAATATTTTTGGGTTATGTCGCTTAGTTCTGGAGACATATCAATTTCTTCGAGGAATTTTTATTTTGTAGCTACTAATAAATAAATATACTTTACAAAAAACGCCACCTTTATTATAAATTTTGTAACATGTTTCGTTCAATACGGTCATTATCAAACAAATTGTTGTTGTTGTCGAAAAAATTTTGAAGATACCGTAAAAAAAACTAACAATAAGTTACACAAGATGCACTAAAGAACTTTTAGAAAACTAGAACCAATTGGTAGATGGCATACTATAATTGCACCAACACAATTATAAACAGTTAACTATTTTATTGTACAATCGTTTCTCGATAGAAATGCGAATAAAATCTTTTCACTTTTGACATATGTGCATATATACACATGCATATACATATATGTAATTATACGTAGGGTTTTTGATTGCATAAGTTGGCTAGACTGACAGACAGTTCGTTCAAAATAACGAATAATTATTTATCGTGTCGTATTTAACCAAACATTATTATTTCAATGTATTGCGATAGGCTGGTATCGATTTTTCGTATAAGTACACAAAAAAATTTCAAGGACATCAAAATTTAATACGGAATTACCCATCAATATTTTCATAATAAATTACAACTAAACCTTTTTTATGCGGTTTTAAAAAAATGGCCATTAAATTACATAATATGAGTCAAAATCAAGAGAAAGTAAGAAACTTAGACATTTATTATATTAACTTTCTCTGATGAAAATACTTTTTAATGGTTTTTAAGCATTTAATCAGTACATTGCATAAAGTATATATTAATAAGTTATTGCATCATTTAGTTTTTTTAAAGATGTATTTTTCACAACTTTCATAATATTATAAAAATTCTTTTTCCCTTTTTTTTTTTAAAAAGCAACTTCTAAGGAAATTGTGAAGTTTTGAGCGTTTTGAGTTAAGTATTTTCGATAAAATTCTTTTATGCGGTCCCGATCCACCGCATAAAAAAAGTTTTTTTTTACAATCTGAACCGAACTAAACTTTTTATAGCTATTTATGATATTTTTGAATGTTTTTTTTTTGTGCGATTTTTTTTATGAGGTCCCTATCCACCGCTTAAAAAAAGGTTCAGTTGTATATTGTTGAGACGAAAATGTTGTAGTACATTTTTTTTTTTAATAAAGTAACAGTTTTTAATCCGTCTTATAAAGAAAAAAAAGTTGTATAACACGCAGAAGAATGGGGTCTGTGGTGTCCTGTATTCGACGGTTGGCAATATTAATTAGTTTTGTTTCTTGAAAATCTTTAAAAAGTAATCAACGGTGAGGGTACTCACAATCAGACATCGATCTAACCCTTTCTTGTAAATCTTTCGTTGTATAAGATGTACAATCTATAGATTCTACAATGCATAAGAGTGTACAGAAACATGGACTGATTTAATTAGTAAAAAGTGAATACAAAGAAATATCTATTTGTTTCTTTCTAATGAATTTTTAAACGTACTTATATTTTCTATTGTAAGAAAACCAATTTTTGGCACTTTCAGTTTTCTCGGAATTTAGACTATTTAGAGCCTAAAAATCTCGGAAACAAAAAATCCGGACAGAAATTTTCAGGTCTCGGACAACGTATGTATGTAGATGACTAAATAAATATCTCCAGATCTATTGGGGCCAGAGAAATGGTACCAGAAAATAATTCTATATATAGGTATTATCCGACAACTCTAAAAAAAGTAAACGTAATAAAACTTTACAAGTTGGATTTACACTATAGCAAAAAATGAAACAAAATAATTTTCAGTACGAAACTGCCCTTTTGCAGCAACATTCATAAAAATATTACTTTTCAATTCAAAATAGAATATGGAAATACAAAATATGATTTAGAAATGTTAAATTATAATCTAAATCAATGGTTTTAAAAATTATATACATTCATTTAACTTTTTGAATTATAAAGTTTTTTTAGCTATGTAAATCCGACTTTGTTACATTTTTGTGTGAGAGAGATAAGTAAATTGAACTGTTACTGTACAAGCTGCTTTTTTATCCTTCTCATCTTTGTTAACCAATCATATTTTTTCCAAAATTTTATCACCATAACTGTTTTTTTAGAGTTGTTGAAAAATACATAAGGCATTAAAAAGAGCAAAATTTTGACACGTTTTAGTCAGTGTTACTACAGTAATTATTGATATTTCTAACTTTTGAAAAAAATCGCTTTTCAATTTTCTCTGAACCTTATTTATAAAAATCAACGAAAACTTAAGATTAAAAATTTCCTTAATTTGTCTTTGATTAAAACAAAAAAATATTTCTTTGAATCAAAGAAAAAAATTCTTTGACTGCTAAAAAGAAAATTATTTCTTTGAATCAAAAAAATAATTTCTTTGATCCAAAGAAATATTTTTTTGATTTAAAGAAAGAAAAATCAATTTTTTTTTTTGATTCAAACAAATAATTTTCTTTTTAGCAGTCAAAAAAATATTTCTTTGATTCAAAAAAATTATTTATATGATTCAAAGAAATTTTTAATCTTTGAACAAAGAAATCGTTTTGAGAGTAGGTATATCTGTATAACCCCAACTAAAAATTTTTTTCAAATTTTATAGTGATGGTGACCAATACGATCACTAATGGCAAAAATAAAAAATTCATAACCATAATTTATCGAAACTCCACAAACTTGCCGAGATGAAATCATTTTGGTAACAATAACTAAATTAACTAAAGAAAATTGACGAAATTTTCACCCTGATGACACCAATTAGCATATTTTCAAACCGTGTTTGCAACATATCTATTTTTTTTTTTTTTTTTGAAAAACTAGCCATTGAGATGGAGCCCTAACTTAATGACTATCCAATACGCTCTTGAAAAATTTTATTATTATAAATTTTACAAAACCGTCACGACGTAACCAAATTTACCCCCAATTAAAGATTTCTTGTCAGCAATTCCTTCGACGCTTTTACGTACTGTACAGGTAAGAAGGAAACAGACACAATAATCTCATATCCTTTTCTAATTCAAATATTTGTTTATTTATATTATTTTATATTGTTTATTATAAAACTATATTACACATGTTTTTATTACACAATTCCTTCCTGTTTAACGTTTCAAGCAGGGACATTTGAATGAATCAAGTTACTACTCTAAATTATTTTTTTGGGACAATAAGACAAAGTCAAATACATAATAAAATAACGTTTCTCATTTTTCTCAAAAATCATGTAGCTAGTTAGCCGTCGCTCGTGATGGTAAAACATGCAGTAGCCAGCCCGGAAATATAAATTATAATATTTTTGAATTATGTAAATAAAAAATATTGTAACATTGAACAAATATTTAAATAATTTCACATTTGGAATATTTAATTTCACACTTTATATATACAAATAAATAGAAGTCCTTCGTATATATATACATACATAGATACAATGATGATAAAAATTTCAAGAAAAAAAAATAGTTATACAGAGTGAATTTTTTGAGAGTTCCCATTTTTACTACGGCCAAACTCTACTGATTTAATAAAAAAAATTGTTTAGATCAGTACTTCCCAACCGCTGGTCTAGTGATGAACAAATGCAAGACCAAGACCAAGACTGTCAAGTCTTGGTCTTGGTCTTGTTCTTGCATTAAGAATCTTGGTCTTGGTCTTGCTAGAGCAGTTTGAGTCTTGGTCTTGGTCTTGGTCTTGGTATTGCTAAAAAATCTTGCACTTTCTTGCATTCTTTTATTAGCGAATTTTTTTCTTCTAAAATTAGAATTTTCTCTCTTTACGGTGTTAATTATACTTTCAAACTATTTAAATAGTTTAGCAAGAGTCTTGCTTTTTTCTTGCTTTTGTCTTGGTCTTACTCACTTGAGTCTTAGTATTGATCTTGCAGCCATACTTATAGTCTTGGTCTTGTTCTTGCTCTTGGTATACATAGTCTTGGTCTTGGTCTTGTAAAAAATGCAAGACCAAGACTAATTTTGTTCATCACTATGCTGGTCCGCGGACCAAGGCCGATAGAACGAATTACAAAAATTGTTCAATTTATAGTAAAAAAATTTTTTTGGCAATAAAAATCGCTTGTTTTGGATTTTTTTTATTTATAACATGTCTATCACAATACAGCATAACCTTTTTATTTGAAAAACAGAAAATGGGAGGGGGCGCTAACTTGGTAGGGACATATGGTGGATCAAATGGTCGGAAAACGACGTTTCATATTACACGATCAAATGTTATACCAACAAACGGTGGAAATGATTCCAAGCAACAAAAATTCTATTCAAAATTAAAGAATAATACTTTTAAACAATTAGCTAATGCTTAAGAAAGTGTCGATATTAATCTAAATTACATGTTAGACTACGTGGTCGGAAAACGACATTTCATATTACATGACTAAATGTTATTCAAACTAATAGCGGAAATGATTCCAGGCTACAAGAACTCTGTTTACAATTAAAGAATTGCTTTTAAACAATTTGCTAATGCTTAAGGAAGGATCGATATTCATCTGAATTACATAGTCGACTAATTGGTCGAAAAACGTCTCTGAAAAAATTGACGAGCAAAAAAAAATTATTTTTTTTTAGATTAAAAAGTTTCTCGGAGGCGGTAATTCTCCGGTATGGGGGTTGGGGGAATTTCATGACCTCTTGCCCCCTTGTATAAGAACTGTAGACTAGTCGCAAAGCATACCTTTAAAAATTGATTACTTAAAAACTTATAACTATGTTTCTATAAAAATTGTTATCTCAAGCACATGGTATATAAAAATTTTTTAAATAAAATTACAAAATTTTTAAAATAAACAATAGAACGAACAAAAATATTAAAATATGAAGTTAGATTTCATATTTATTGAAACATAAACGTCTAAAAATAATTTTGAAAAAATAGTTCATATTTTTATTTTTTCGAAAAAAGAATAAAAATAACACATGTATCTTGGTATCTTAATAACATAAAATTTTAATATAAATATTTAGATATATTAATTTTTTTATTATTAATTATGATTTATAAGTATTAATAATCAATTTTTTCGAATAGAAAAAGCTGAAATTGTTATGAAGCTTGATATTATGGGTTTTTAAACTAAATGTCTCAAGAGCTCAAAAAATCTTTCATGAAATCTCGTAAACGGTCACTTTTAGAGGACAAATACGGATTATTAAATTTTGTCGACTCTGTAAATCAAATTATCACCAGAACGATTACTCTTGCAAATAAAAGTTACAGTATCTTTCTTGTATACGAAATTTCCGAATTAATGAAATATTCACAAAAAATCATTTTTGTTGACCTTTGTTTCCAGGCAAAATTTCCAGCGACACTCATTCTAACCTTTCGTTTAGAACCACAAAATCAAGCTCTATACCAAAATTCAGCTTTCCGGGAATTTTTTCGAAATTAGGACTCTTTAAGGTTCCGAATCTTAAAAGGAAACACAAAACCATTATAAAATCTGTCCGTCCGGTATTGTGTCACACAGGATTTCCTCGGAAACTATGTAAAGTAGAAATTTGAAATTTGCCATGCTAGGGTCTCGATTGACTGCTTATTGTATGGAACCCTAACTATGCAAAGACCGATTTGCTCTTGAGGGATTTCACTTATTTTTGTCTTATTTCTCTATATTAAAATGTACACTTTAGAATTTCGTATAGAAATATTTTCCGGATAAAAACAGAAAGCACTCCCTCCGTCAGTGTAGAATGCTGTCCGTCAATCTACCACGTTTTTTTTTTTTTTTTTTGTAAATATAAATTTAATTCTCCCCTTCGCAAAAAAAGAAAATAACTTAATCCTTGTTATGACGGTTCCTGGCCTAGAGTTAAGTCCCTCTATACATCCAACTACAAATTTCTACATTACATGCGACCGACATTGCTGGTATTTGTTAAAAAATACAAAAACACAAATAGATAAAAGATATTTTTTATCCGTGCTTCTCACAGTTACGGGAATCGTATTAAAAATTATGATATGGTTATTATGAGAAAAGTTGCTTGGGTTGTGTTTTAATACCAGCTAATTAAATTTTACTTGGTGATCAACGAACGAAGTCAGACAAGGATAATTATATATATTCTTGCACCTTGTCGTAAACTTTGTTGGAGGAGATGGGAATTTTCCACCGACATCATCTTCCCTAATGTAATGTAAAAGTTTTTGGTTTTAAGGGTTCCGAAGAAAACATCGCAGACTATAATATAATCTCATCATCTTTATAAGTCCACCCTACTATCGTGCTCTCAGATTACTTGTAAAATGAAGTTTTGAGAAAATTTTGACATTTAAAGTGAAGTTTTTTACCCTCTTCCCAGGAATCATTCTACAATGGATTCATAAGCTTAGTCCCTATTGCTATCCAAAAGAGTGAATCAAAATCAAGAGACAGTAAGAAACAAACATTTACTATAATAACTTTCTTTGATAAAAATACTTTTTAATGGTCTTTTTAAACATTTATCAGTACATTGCATAAGAACATAAGTATTTTTCACAATTTTCCTCACGTGTAAATTAATGCTTTATCTTGTTTAGAAACGCAACTTCTAAGGAAACCGTAAGTTTTGAGGGTTTTAAATTATGTATTTTCGATGAAACTTTTATGCGGTCCCGATCAATCTGGGCCGATCTAAACTTTTTATACCAAGCTAGTTATGATATTTTTGAAAAAAAAATTTTTGTGAGATTTGTTTATGCGGTTCCTTATCCACCGCGTAAAAAAAGGTTCAGCTGTATGTTTGTCTTTACGTCTACTACTTTTAAATCAAGTTCATGAATAACTTTTTGCGTTTTGTCCCAGTTCACCTTTGAGTCCCGATTCACTCCCGTTTACGGAACATGGCGATAATGATTCTAATAAGTTATACATTTAAATTAATTGGCAAAAATGGCTATGATATTTAAATTGGTAATGATAATTACAGCACAATAGGGCACAATAGTGCAGTAAAGTACCTACAATCAATAAAATAAAAAAAAGAATAATAAACAATTGATGGATTCAACAACTGATGGAAGCCATCAGTTCGTATGTATATTCATTTGTTTTGTTTTTTAACACTGAAGTGAGGTTATGTACGTTCATTTTGACAATGGAAATGATGCCGTCTTGTAATTATCATTTCAGATAAAGAATAAAAAAAACTTTTTTTCGATTATACAAGAGGATTGTTGATGATAGTGGCTCCACCAGTGACTGCTACGGCTATGCTAAGTAACTAAATGGATAAGTAAATAAAAGAATGCACATCAAGTAGCTATAGCTGGCTATAGCTAGCTAGCTAGCTATACGTAATGATGAGTGCGAACGCCGCACTGCAAACTCTATTGTCAGTGTGTAGTAACACCTTGCTGAGTCACCATATCAAATATTGTCTTTACCACACTAGGGTGCGGTAAGGTGAGGTAATGAGTGAGGTGTGATAATAAATGCAACATCTTAATAAATTAATAAAAAAAAAAATTGTTTTACGTTTCTTTGTTTTAATTTTGTGTATGAATATTTTCTACAGTAGCAATCAATTTTGTGAACATTTAAACAACAAATAGGCTAGAGAGAAATTATGAAAATATTTATGTAGAATTTGACCGATTTCGAGCACCTACCCCACAATATTTTTTCTTTTCCATCCCTAATGAGACATACAACGAAGCTATAGCTATGATAATCACCGTATCTTGATGTTTTGGAACCTAAGAAACCCAGAAAACACAAAATATCTCTAAATTTACCGGGGCTACAGAAATAAAACGAGGCTGAAAATAATTCTACATATATGGGGCATTAAAAGAAGCTAAATTTTGACTAAATTTGGAAAAAAAGGAGAAATTTTGGTTTTTTTCGATTTTCTCTGGATCTTGTTTTTGCAAATCGATGCAAAACAAAACGTTCCAGTTGCTTTAAGGGCGAAATTTTTTTCATACGGCATATGACTTATAGGCTATTGACTATGTAGTTGAATAAGGAACTAATTCGTAACAGGTGTTTTATTGTCTCATATGTTCAATTGTACCCCAAAGATGATAAATTCACAAAGTGCTATTAAATTTAGGCGTGCGTTTTTACGAACGGCGTAAACTTATCGACGCTTACGTTTTTTAATTATAACTCAAAAACTCTGCATTTGTCGTAAATACACATAATATGATTTTTTGTAGAGAATTAAATTTCCTATCGAAATGGCACTTTATGAACTCAAAAAACTTTTTTCTCAACAAAATAAGTCAAAAAAACTATTTAAAGAAAAGCTCAAATTTTTCAATTTTTCTTTTTTTTTTTAATTTTTTAGTACTACTTTTTTCTGAGTGAATTTAGGTATAGGGATTGGTTCACAAAAAAGAAAGCTGATGTAATTCCCGTCAGAATGGTGACCGATAAAACTATTTTCGATAACAACCGGCTGAGATACAGTCGTTCAAAGTTACCTACTTTTTTACAATTTTATTACTTTTGACTTTTATACCATGTTATTTGTAATTTTTACACGCAAAAATTATTTTTATTGAGTACAAAAATTATTTCTGCTTTATCAGAGGTAACGATAAAATTATTTGCTAAAAATTTTGATATTCATATGATCTTAGGTATAAAAAGAAACTTTAATTTTGTACTAAATTACAGATCTATTTTTAAAAAAAAATTAAATGTACCTATTATTTTTTTCCCATAATGTTTTCAAATTCAATATCAATATCTTCATCAACATCGTTTTGGACATCTCCTTCTGTAATTTCTGGAACATCCACATTTTCACAATTTTCTGGAACATCCGCATTTTCGCAAATAAATTCTTTGCAGCTAATTCCTAATTTTCTACAGCTGCAATTTCCGTGACAACCTTTTATACACCCGCAAGCTCTTTGTTCCAGTAAATTCTGCAGTGCAGGAGGTTTTGTTGTTTTAATTGGCACTAATCCATTTTTAGATTTTTTCCAATCCCACTCAAATGGACTTAAAATATTTCCTTCCCACTGTTGAATTTGGTGGTACGTCCTTAAACCGTGATATTTAGTGGCATCAGAAGTTAGTGGGAAATTGGTTAGAGAAAATTTTGTGCTTTTTGATAATTTTTGAAAAAGTTGTAACCGAGAACTACCTAAACTGTTGGCCTTAATGCCATAAAGAGAAATTACGATTTAATTCTATTACGTAAATTGCGGCTGTAGAAAATTATAGGAATTAGCTGCTCCATGTACTGCAAAGAATATATGGGCCTAAATTGTGAAAATGCGGATGTTCCAGAAATGACAGAAGAGGATGTCCAAAACGATGTTGATGAAGATATTGATATTGAATTTGAAAACATTATGAGAGAAATATCATAGGTACATGTAACTTTTAAAAAAAATTAGAACTATAAATTAGTACAATATTAAAGTTTTTTTTTATACCTAAGATCATATGAATATCAAAATTTTATCGTTACCACTTCTATCGTTACCTCTGGTAAAGCAGAAATAATTTTTGTACTCAATAAAAATAATTTTTTTGTGTAAAAATTACAAATAATATGGTATAAAAGTCAAAAGAAATAAAATTGTAAAAAAGGAGGCAAATTTGAACGACTGTATCTCAGCCGGTTTTTATCGAAAATATTTTGATCGGTCACCATTCTGACGGGAATTACATCAGCTTTCTTTTTTGTGAACCAGTCCCTATACTTAAATTCACTCAGAAAAAAGTACTACTCAAAAATTTAAAAAAAAAAAGAAAAATTGAAAAATTTGAGCTTTTTTTTAAATAATTGTTTTGGCTTATTTTGTTCAGAAAAAAGCTTTTTGAGTTCATAAAGTGCCATTTCGATAGGAAATTTAATTCTCTACAAAAAATCATATTATGTGTATTTACGACAAATGCGTAGTTTTTGAGTTATAGTTAAAAAACGTAAGCGTCGATAAGTTTACGCCGTTCGTAAAAACGCACGCCTAAATTTAATAGCACTTTGTGAATTTATCATCTTTGGGGTACAACTGAACATATGAAACAATAAAACACCTGTTACAAATTAGTTCCTTTTCCCCCTGTTTTTTTGTACATAGTCAATAGCCTATTAGGAGATCTTTGAATTTTGGTTTTTGTTCAGACGCCCCCTTATCTTTCTTATCAGAACTAAAAAAATTTCGAAACTTTGTAGTAACATATAGAAATCCGTATATTCCTGTTTCGCCTGTTCTCGTTTCGCCTGAAATTAAAATTTGGTACGCTTTGGTTGCGTTTTCCCTGGCCACATATTAGACGAAAATAAATAGTTGTGATTTGCCTTTATTACTTTATAGGTAAATAAGAGAATAAGACAAATTCAAGAAAGCTACTTAAATTATTTAAGTTAAATAATGAAATAATAATAGGAAGATGTTTAGAAAAATTAGCTTACACTGTTAAGCTTAAGATAAATTAATTTTATTAGTTCAAATTAATGTAAATATGTATATATGTGTAGGTATATTATTTTAATTTTTTTAAATTGACGAAACATACAGCGAATAAACTTTTAATTATACCAGTAGTTTTTACACCTATCAAAAATTACTGCTAGTCATAAGTCTGGAAAAAGTAGGAAGGAAAGTTGCCAGATTTTCTTTTAATTTTCCTTAAAATCTCTTATGGTGTTATTTTAACATGTTGATTTGAAGGATAAACTTTCCCCTCTAAGGGAAGCTGGGGTAAACTCCCGAAAAATTCTGTATATAAAATAATTTTTTTGAAATTTCAATTTGCAACAACTTTATTGCCGACAACTTCCTTTAAAATCTCACCCATCTACCACTAAAAACAGAAAATAAATAATTTTTTTGCAACCACTGAACAGAATTGTCTTTTTTGAAATTTTTCCTGGGGTTTTTCTTTATCAGTTACTGATCCTAGTATCTCCCCATCAGGAAGTTTCATATGATCAGCCCTAAAAAGCGACTCACGAAATCACTTTTTAAAAAAGTGAAAAATTACGAATGACACTATCGATTTCTAGAACGGAAGTAAAAAGTGGACGTAAACCAAAAAAGTTTTTGGAACTTATGGTCGAAAACCATTACACATTTTATTATTTACTATCCTTCTCAAACTTCAATCTCCTTTTTCAATTAATGTCGATATTTCTTTCATTAATACTTATGCCGCTGCACTTCAGAAATAAATAGACAGCCAGCTCGATCGAAACCGTGAATGTCATACAAAAGAAACCTGACATCCCGAACACAATCCATTGTTATCAGTAAATAATTACACGTACGATAAAAAAATTAAATCATACTACTAGGGTAAGTGCGGAAGAGATGCCGCAGTAGCCATAGCTCTTCCGTTGATTGATAGATAGCGCTATTAATGGATTATATGTTTAAAATAAGTTACTTATTTAAGCTGTATATGGTAACATTTATGATTAGTCCATCAGTTTAGTAATTATCCAACTTTTTATTATTGAAAAGTAAGTTTTTTAACATAATATTTTATCAAGCATTTAACTCATTATAATTTAAGAATGTATATTTCATTGTTTTAATGAAAATGAGTTATGTTATTAGTTTAGGTAAATTTGAAAGTACAGTATAAAATTTTAGGTTGAAATTCCGCACTATGCTTGCTATAGCAACATGCGGCATCTATCCCAACAAAAAGGAGACACGCCGCATTTAAAGTTGGTATAGATGCCGCATCATATTACATGTTAAAAACATAGACTTATATACCTTAATTATGCAATTTTTTTTTGGACTGTAAATTATGCCACGTAAATATAAAAGATCTATTAATGGATCAGGAAGAGCCATCATATTAGTGAAGATAACGAAAATAATGATGATTGCCTGTGTATTGAATGTTTTGAAAGGTACTCAGAAACAAAAAAAATAGTTCACTGCTTAAGATGTATAAAGTGTCAAAAATGGTTACATATGACATGCATCATGTACGGAGATGTGTGTAAAATGCAAAATTTTTAATATGAACTATGCGGCGTCTCACTTTCTTTGATGCGGCATCTCTCCCATAGATGTGGGAGAGACGCCGCTCTGCAGGCTCTACAAAAATGTTAATTATGAATTCTTTATGACTCAAAATTTAAAATTGTTTATAAATAATTTTAAAGAACAATGTTTGCATTTATTGTCTACCAAATTTCAAATCAATTAAATGCATACTTAAAGAATTATCAAGTGTTTTCAAAATGTGCAGCATCTCTCCCGCATTCACCCTACTACACTATCGCAACAAAAGTTTAAACTACTAAAAAATTTCTTCTTTATTCTCGTTCAACTCTACTCTGGATTGGTGAGTCTGTATTTTTGATGGGACATGTACATTTATTAATATTACATTAAAAATACGTATTTAAAAGTTGTTTAAATAAATGGAATGAGTTCGTAGAATTGTATTTCATTCCAATTTAGTATATTGAGGTGCTTTGCGTCTTTGAAACGATATTATATTATGTACAATTAAATACCGTACTTGTTGTGTGTTGAAGTAAGCTAATTTTTGTATTGTGTATTTTGAAAATCCAATCCAACAATATAGATAACTCGTTCCCGACTCTTATTGTGTTATTAAAAAAAAAAATAATAATAATAATAATATTCAAGAAATCGTATTCTATAATAAATAAATTGATTCCACTAATCGTCATTCAACGTTTTAATCGATATGTTTTTATTCGATTTTGTTACGGTCATAGAAATTTTATAGACACAGAGTGTTTAGAAATTAATACCGAGTGGTGGTACAGGGTGGTAGTAATACAGGGATTTTAATAGCCCTCCCCCCCGTGGCCTCTATCGATTCTTTTTCTTCTTAATTATGCTCATTAAGGTGTTAGAAATATTCTGCTAAAATTTTATTAAAAAAAATACCCCTGTCTCAGCATCCTGCATAACATAGCGAATTTCCGTTTATAAAAATTCGTTTTTCTCGGAAACTAGTTGACACAGAAAAAAGTTTAAAGACCTTTTTTATGTAATTTTTTCTTCTCTTTTAAATGGTGTAAAACAATTTCGCAAAAATTTTTGAATAGGTGGAAATTTTGGCAAAAAACTAATTTTTTGCAAGAACAAAAACCATGTTCCTGGCATCCGACGTGTCTGGCTGACGAACTCGTCCAAGGGTTTGGGACTTCCAATGTTCTCACCAAGTTTCGTAAAAATTGGATTCTTCGTTCGAGAGCTATCGCGCGGACACACACACACACATATATATATATATTAGTGAATATTATTTTCGGTTTCTAGGGACCTCAAAAAAAAATTAAATTAAAATTTCTGCCATAATCCCGGGCTCAGGTCAGCTGACCGTGGCTGTAATAGCTGAATTCCATTCTGGAAATTCGTTAAAAATGAAAAATCAAAAAGTTATGGGCATTTTAGTGCACTTTACTATAATTCAATTTAAATAAAAAATTTTAAATACTTTTTTCTCCAAAGTACGTTTTTCGACGTGGTTCCTCGTGTATCTTAAAAAGTATTTTAGATATCGACATAAATCAAAGTGCATATTATTCCTCGATACTGTCATTTTGGCAGGAACTAGGATCTTTTAGTTCTATAATATTTTTTCAAAATGGCGGCTGTTTACAGTCGAGAAAAAGCTGTGATTTTTTAATATTTATTTTCAAAATGCGATTTCTCGCTGGTTTATTATTTTCTTAGTCCCATAACTGTATATGTATATTTTCAGAAATTCTTGATTTTTTTATTTTGGTTCACTGGAGATTTCAGAACGCGAGGAACCAACAAGGTGGAAAAATCTAGCATTGTCGACTTCAAAGCCATTTATACTTTAAATTTTTGAATTTAAAAAAAAAAAAAATTGTAATCTCAACACATATAAACAATGTTGTGTATTCAGTTTTTGAATAAAATATATTTGTATTAAAAAAACATAATAAAAAAGGTCGATTTTTGATGTTTTTCTGGCAAATCCCCCCTTAAACGGAAATATAATTGCCTCGTATAATTTAATCAAAAATGTCATTAAAACTTTTGCATGAAATATTTTTATAAAATCTTCAAAAACATTAGGAAGTCTTCTTAAATTAAACGCTGGATTTGTCCCTACATAAACCCACTAGAAAAAAAACTTAGATCAATGAACAGTAGGTACTTTATTATAGCACAATAGAATGCATATAAGTTCAGCTTGTCGAGAATGTCATTGAAGTATCTACCTAGATGTGGTATGAAGAACACAATGTGCTGTTTATTGTTCAGTAAATAGGACCATATTTATTACAAGATAAATATAATGTGTATACGTACGCATTTTGAAAATAAAATCAACATCATTTTTTTTCGAAAATTTCTTTTAGTGAATTTCCAGAATGTGCTATTACAGCCACTGTCATGACGCGACTTGCACCCGGGACCATGGCAGAAATTTGTTTTGAGGTCCCTAGGAAGCGAAAATAATATTCACTCAAATTTATATATATATATATATATATATATATATATAGATGTATTTATATATATATATATATATATATGTGTGTGTGTGTGTGTGTGTGTGTCCGCACGATAACTCTCGAACGAAATGTCCTACTATTACAAAATTTGGTGGAAATGTTGGAAGTCCTAAACTCTTGGATGAATTCTTCAGCCAGACACGTCGGATGCCAGGAACATCGTTTTTGTTCTTGGAAAAAATTAGTTTTTTGCCAAAATTTCCACTTATTCAAAAATTTTTACGAAATTTTTTTACACCATTTAAAAGAGAAGAAAAAATTACATAAAATAGGTCTTTAAACTTTTCTTCTATCTCAACTAGTTTCCGAGAAAAACTAATCTTTATAAACGGAAATTCGCTATGTTATGCAGGATGCTGAGACAGGGATATTTTTTCTTTATTCTTATAACATTTTTTGATAACAAATATCTGAAAACACATTAAAAATTGTTGTTACAGATGGTGGCCATGGCAGACTCAAATTCTATCCTGACTTTTCTAGAAAAAAAAATGTAATCATCTTTTATATAAATATATACTTAAATCTAGTTTAAAGCTAGCATTCAAAATGCTTATAAATATTTAACAAATAACTTTTATAAGATTCAGGGAAAGTTATGCCGCTCATTGCAGCAGTGCCAGTAAAAAAAATCTATTCACAAAAAAACTGAATAATTGAAAAAAACACTTCTCATTATCTTATCAGTTATCATAATTTCGGTAACAAAATTTACAAAGCGGCATCAATTCTTTCAACTTCAAAAAAAAGATAAAAAATAGAATATAAAAAATTCATTCATCTAAAAATAAATATACTTTACCTAAATTTTTATTTAACATTTTATTAGCTAATTAGCAACAATCAGTTAATTTTATTATTTACGCTATCATCAACAAAATTATATCAGAAGACACCACACGAAAATTTAGCTAACAACATGACTTGTATAGAAATAATTTTTTTATTGCAACAGAATCTACAGTACCTACAACTACAAATATTGTTCGTTTGTTTACTCAATCACCACAAGGAATTATACTGAAACGTTGATTCACTTCTGGAATAATTTATTTTCCAAAATGTTTACCCACTTCAAAATCACTATAGTGAAATTCCAACAATTCCATCACTATAGTGAAAACTAGCCGTACTCGCGACGTCGTTCGCGCAAAGAATTGTTATAAACTCAATAAGAAGTATACATATATGTAAGTGTAATAATTATACCGAACTTGCAAAGAGTAATAATTTTTGTGTAATGTTTGCACATGCTCAAAATGATTTTTCTACTTTTCCGTGGGAATGAGGAATTTTCCCGGAGTAAAAAGTATCTTAAATGTTGACCCAAATAATAAGTTATCACCACACCAAATTTCATCAAATAGTTTTTGCGTAATATATGCACATGCTCATAATGGTTTTTCCATTTTCCCCTGGGAATGGAGCATTTTCCCGGAGCAAAAGGTATCTTAAATGTTGACCCAAGTAATAAGTTATCACCACACCAAATTTCATCCACATCCGTCCAATAATTTTTGCGTAATGCGTGCACATGCACAAAATGGTTTTTCTATTTTCCCGTGAGAATGAGGCATTTTCCCGGAGTAAAAACTATCTTAAATGTTGTCCTAGGTAATAAGTTATCATCACACCAAATTTCATCAAAATCCGTCCAATAGTTTTTGCGTAATACGTGCACATACACAAAATGGTTTTTCTATTTTCCCGTGGGAATGAGGCATTTTCCCCGGAGTAAAAAATATCTGAAATGTTGCCCTAGGTAATAAGTTATCACCACACCAAATTTTATTAAAATCGGTCCAGTAGTTTTTGCCTAAAGTGTGCACATGTTCAAAATGGTTTTTCCATTTTCCTGTAACATGAGAAATTTTCCCGGAGTAAAAAGTATTTTAGATGTTGACCCAGGTAATAAGTTATCATCACACCAAATTTCATTAAAATCCGTCCAATAATTTTTGCGTGATGCGTGAACAGACAGAGAGACAGACAAAAATTCTAAAAATCGCTGTTTTGATATCTACATCGATAACTATTTACAGTACCAGTTACAATTTTCCAAAAATATTCCATGTACAGAAATGGTCTCGTTACAATTTTATTATATGTATAGGTTTCCACAATCTTGGCTGATTTTACGGAACCAGACATCTTACAACTGATTACTATAGAAGAAATTAGCAAAACCACTTACAGCTTTTTAAAAAGGTTTATAAAAACTTTTTATTTAAATTCTTTAAGACGATGACAATAAAACCCTTTCCAGACATTCTGATACATGCCCAATTCCGTTTTGAAAAATAAATACATAACCAAGAATAAATTAATTTATAATTAATATTTTCATTTAAATAATAAACAAAACAAACTAAAACAATACCTTTAGAGGCTCTAGAATATTCAAAAACAAAAAACTATAGATTAACATTTGTTTTACTTAAGATTTATAAACATAAAAAAACAATTGAATGTACCAACAAGAAACAATCACGACAATTACTTTTGTATCAATTTGAAAAACAAAAAACCGACATAAAAACAAAAGAATATCCTTTAATAAAGGATGTGAATATTTATTTTATATAAATAAACAAAAAGTAAATCTGTAAAATAATCATACAATTGTGTTTATTTTTTTTTTTTAAACGAACAAAATATTGAAAATGTAATCTCTATTGTAAATTACCCTTTTTTTAATTATTGTTATCCCTACTTTACCCTTTATAAGTGTATATGCATACAATGATGCATAGAAGAAACGCTATAGATTACCGTGGTAATCTTAATATTATCGCATAGTTGTACCGAGTACAGACCCTACAGACACGTAGTGATACTCGATACGTTCAACCCTTTTGTTTTGTACTGTAGTCTTCCCATTGAAAAAAAAATTTGGGTCTCTGTTAGTACACGGAGAAAATATTCGATTTCGTTTTTACTGATAATTTTAACTCTCATATATGAATGTACTGTAGTTTTTTCACTTTTGCTTAAAAAAAAAAGTTAGGACAGATTTTTACAGTGAAAAAAATGGTACAAAACATTTCATTGGTCATTTCATTATAGGCATGTATATAAACACAATAAAAACGAAATAAAAATTCGTATTGGTAAATTTAATTCATTTCAGAACCATAGTAGCAATGTATTAAAAATAATAATTTGAATTACCTATACTAATTTATTTTATTCGCTAAATTGTCTTACCGTAGTACACTTGAGTCATATATATATATATATATATATATATATATATATATATATATATATATATATATATATATATATATATGTATATATATATATATATATATATATATATATATATATATATATATTTTTTAAATTAATTTGTGTTTTTTACAACTCAAATTTCGTGCCTGTCAACTAACAAAAACGCGACAGCGAAGCTAAAGCGTTTTTGTTAGTTGACATTTCTTCTCGTTAAATTGCTAGGCAACAAATTTTTGTTAGACAAACCCAAATTTATTCGAAAAAATACAAAGCTCTCGTGTAATAATAAGTGATAAAAATAGTAGAAAATATGTTAGTGGTCATTTTATAAACAAAACATAAACACGATAAAGATGAAACAAAACTTTTTATTAGTAAATTTTACTAATTTGAAAACCATAGTGACGAAATATTAAATTATAATATGAATTATACTAATATTAAGTTGGCTTATCGTATTACACTCGAGTTTTATATTTTTCTGAATAAAGTATTTTCTGTAATTCAAATTTGTTGCCCAAAAACAATTTAAGCTAGAGCTACGCTGTTATGCTTTTGCTAGTAAACAGTATAACAGTGCGTCTCATTAAATTGCAAGGTAACAAATTTTTATTATATTCAAAAAAAATACTAACCCTAGTATCATCAAAATTTAACTTTATAAACCAAGGATTTTAGGGGAGGTGAGGTAATTTCTAGCAAATTTTGAGCTGTATTATTAAGACCACTGGACCAAATTTATAAAAAAAAAAATATTTTTCTACTCCTACCATTAAAAGTAACATTTTGTGCACGGCTAACTATATGTAAAAATTAACAATTGCCCACACTGTGCGGAAATACAGTGGGAAATTATTTCCCACGCCTTAATATAATAAAAAAGTAGGCTGTTCCGTTAAATATATAATATATAGAAATAATACTAAAAATATACATATATGTATGTTGATTATTTATTATTATTTCCATAGTTTCAAAGTATGCTTTGGCAAAAATTTGAACATCTTAGCACTGACATTATAAATTTAAAAAATTTTTACTACTTTTTTAAATTCTATTTTAATTATTTATGTTAAATTTTACGAAAAAAAATGTGCTCGTAGAAAAAGTATAGTGTAAAATGCGTGGGAAAAGACATGGTAAAAAATCCATGCGGGCTCGCGCAACAAACTCATATTCGTGAGAAATAAGCCTCTTCTCCCACTTATTGTACAATATACTATTTTAGAATCCTTAGAAGTAGCCTCGTTCCTAATGATATCCCACAGGAAATATTAATTAAAAACCTTTTTTTCTTTGGGTCAAACTGACTATCCCCCCCCCTCATTTTAACCATCGAATGGTGATATATGTGCGCGTTATCAAGACCTAACATTACCCGAAATTTAAAATCTCTACGTTGTATAGTTTTCGAGAAAAACTTCTGTGAAAAGCGGACAGTCGGACACAAGAGTAATTTCATACGGATTCCGTTTTTCTTTTTGAGGTACGGACCCCTAATTACTAAAGTGGAAACTTATTTTTGCTCAGACTACTAAAAAAAAAATTGTTACACAAAAATTTTATATGTAAAAAATTTTCTTATTGTACCTACTGACATGAACATCGTTCGAATAAAAATGTGTACCTCTGGTGTTACGTGAATGTACTACAAATATTTATTCTCATTCATAGAAACTCTCCGTGTGGCACAAAGGCGCGAGAGGAAACGCACCCGACAATCTATTCAGAAGAGGAACAGACAACAGAAAAAATAGTATAACTGTGCCAATTGTACGAGAGGAAATGACATCACAAACAGAACGGAACAGCAATACTTATTTGAAATGGAAATGTAGGAACAGGAAAATGGAAAAACAGGGGTCGGAAAATTGTCGTGGTGTATAAAAATTCAAAACACATACACACGAAATATGTAGTAGACGGAAAATACAATAATAATTGTAATCGTAAATATATAGCAGTTAGAATTCAATTCGAATTACGTACGTCTACTCTCATTGTCAGTGACTGTTGTCGAGTTGTACCTACAGATGTAGTAGGAGGAATAGCTACGTACGTACACGAGTGTGACGTCAGTTTGTCGTGTGAAGATGGCGTCACTCGATACAGTGGCGTTTAAACTTTTTTCCTAAGAAATAATTTTTTAACTTCCCATTGGAAGTTATTGTAATGGGTCGGATTTCGGAATCGCTAATTTTGACATATCTCCACGTTTCAAGGTCACTAGAATCCGAATCCGTCGTTTTTAGCGTGATATCTGCGTGTGCGTTCGTTAGTTCGTTCGTTCATTCGTTCGTGAATTGTTTTTCGTCCCGCATATCTCAAGAACAAATGATGATATCAACTCCGGACCAATTTCATTAGATGCGAAATCAAAAAATGAAGACCGAATAAAGTTTTCAGCAAATTCAGATTAGCGGTTTGTTTTTTGTGATAAAAAAACGGAATTAACTTTATTAACATAACATATATTATATGGATTTTTTACCATGTCTTTATTATATAATGGCCTAAGAACCTTCCGTGATGTACTGAAAAACGCCAGTAAATTATTGTAAAATTTAATAAAATAAACTAAACGGAAAAACGAAATAAGAAACTTTTTGTGAAATATTTTTTGCCTCGCGTATCTTGAGGACAAATGATGTTAAGTATCATTTGTTTGTTAGATAAGGGTGGAGCCCCCCCCCCTTAGGTACAGAAGGCGAAGCCCCCGGTGTGGTGCAAGGGGCAAAGTCTCTATCGAGGTCCAGAGGAGGAGTCCCCTGAATTAAAAAAAAAGTTATTCATTTGCAATAGTCTTTAAGGGCATCCAATGGGAAGTTGACAGTGTGGGTAGACCTGTCCCCCAAATTTTTTCGAAATTTAATTTTTTAGTATCAAGTTTACTATATGGATTCGAAATCTTTCGATGCAATGTCTGGAAGAGGGGGGGGGGATACTATCAAAATATTTTCTGACTTCAGTTGAAATGATGAGGACCACGTGTACCTTTATTAAATTGACCAAATATCAAGTAACTTGTAGTAGGGATGTTATGCATATGAAATTTCGGATACGAATACGGATATTTAAAAACATTTTTGTCGGTTTCGGTTTCGGTTACGGATATGTAATAATTTCGGATAATGTTTCGGAGACGGTTACGGTTACGGATAATTCATTTTAGTGAAAAAAGGGGGAAATTTTACTCCAAAAAGTGAACGTCAAATACAAATCAATAGAAATCTATTAAAAGAAATAGATGTAGCAAAAACTTGCTTCGATTTTCCAATGGTAGTTGTCTGTTCTTATCCGAAACTGTATCCGAAAATAAAAGTTTCGGTTTCGGATATTTAATTATTTCGGATATCTGGTAGTTTCGGTTACGGTTACGGATATCCGTCACATCCCTAATTTGTAGCAACAAATTAATTGGTGATTAATTAAAAATTTAATTGACCACTGTCAGAATTTATTATCTATTCGTGATAACATGATTTAAAAATGAAATATTGTTAATCAGAAAATATCAGAGATCACATCGACCATAAGAAAAATTCCCATTGTATTACCCTTGTACAAATACAAACACAAATCAAAAAGAACGATGGTAAAAAGAGCTAAAATTAAACCCCGAGCAGATATTTCTAAACGCTACCAAAAACGTCACTTCTCAACCACGCACAACAGTTTTGGACGTCGTTTTGGAATGTCGTGTATGGCTTGCTTTAAATAAAAAATATAAGTAGATAAGCTATGAGAGTTCTAAATATACAGTTCTAAGGTTGAAGATGGAATACATTAGTCTCTAGCAACGTTATGATATTTTGAACTTCAATTTTATTGTTTTGCTGAAAATATATACATCTGTGCTGAAATACGTATACATACACATATAAAATAAAGTGCAGGTAACAATAAAATCTCTGTTAAGAATCATTTTGTCCATTGTTTATTCTAAAGTAATCGATTTGAACAAGGAGTTTCCAAAATTGGTCTCCCCAAGTGTCCAAAAGCAAAATAACCTAATTTACTCTAAATATCCAAATTCTTTTTTTTTCTTTTTCATCATATACAACTGTTACTACCTCCACTGAACTGCCACGCCACTCGAAATGCATACAAATAGAAATCTAGGTAAATAAACACGACCCCGAAACAGTTAGAATAAATTGTACTCTTAATGTCCGTCTGTCCCACTGTATTTTTGTCAGTCTGTCAACCACTACCACCATGGGTATGAATGTAGGTACATTTCCATTCATTTCTACATTTCTATGGTTGGTATGTGTGGTACGTGGCACATGTTGGGATAGGTTTCCCGAGGGAGACGACCGGGACCAGCCACGTTCATGATCATCGTCGTCTCACCGTACGTTCTGGTTACCGTCAGCAGTTACACTACTAGCACCATCTAGTCTGGCATGCTTTTGTACAACTGTATATCGTCGGTTTGGGGTGCGAAAAATCATTACTTAAGTAACATTTTTACGTTTCAACGATAAATGGAAATGAAAAATTGTTAATTATGTTTGCTTGTCCAAAATGTTTAAGCAACAGATCTGTTTTGTTTAAGTTGTTAAAACCTGTAGAGATATAAGAAAACCAAAATTTTAATTGAGATTTAGTAAAAAAAAATTTCAAAGGTGTCTCATAAACTTTATTTTTCGTACTTAATACTTGTGCACATAATAAAAAGACTGCAACTGAATATATAATGACATTTTATTTAAATGAAAATCATATTAACTTATAAATTAACAAAAAAAAAATATAACTCTAGTTATTGATCTAAATATAACATTATAAAAAATTTTTGTAAAATAAACATTTTAAAATTTTATATAAGCAAACTCAGCATTACAAAAATATTAGAGGTACTACTGTTTTTATAGACCAAAATTACAAGAGCTAATCTTCAACTTCGCCATTAATACTATCCTGTACTGCAGGATCCATTACTTTCTCTATAACAGAAGCACTCGATTTTATATCTTGGCGATTAGTAACTCGTATAGCTTTTTTCGAATTTCAGAACATGATGGAGTTTGAAATATAAATAATTTAAAATGACTGTATTTTATTAGATTTGGTACTTAATTAGACTTTCTCTTGCCAACATCAGTTTCCAATAACGTGGACACTTTGCTCTCGATTTTTAATAATTTATCCATTTAGGAATATTCAATTTTAATCTTCCAAATTAACAGTATCACTATTAAAACTATGTTTTAACAAAACTTTAAATAAAATAATATGAGAAAACGAAATTATAAAAAAAACAAGTTATAACTTGTTTGTTATTTTGGCTGGAAAATGGTCTAATGAGTTTTACATCTTATATTTCTAATATTTGTTGTAGTATTTTGTAATGCAAAAAGTCAGTAAGTGACTTTAATGATTTTTAGTTCTACAACAAAATGGTAAATATCAAATAATGATTATTTTCTAACGCAAAATGAGGAAATCTAGTGGTCGTATGATTTATACTGAGTATTATCAATCAAAAAGAGAAAGTAAAAGTCAGCTGAAAAATACAAAAAAACTCATTTTTGGAAAGTTTGTCACTTAATGAGTTTTCGCACCAAACCAACGATATAATATTATATTATTTGTATTCGAATGTCTATTCCATTTGTGTATTCCATTTGTACTGTAGGCAGCAGTTAGCGACCCCAGCAGCAACTTGTGGATTCATACAGATAAATAAATCACTTTATGCCTCCCCCCCCCACCTCCAGTGTTTCCCGTCTCCCGGTTTGTTTCGTATCATTCGTATTGTGCCATTTGTGTATGTCTGTTTGTTTTGTTTGGAAATGGTTGGAAATGTCTCAACTTGTTGAGGCCAGAACAATCAAATACGTACTATACGTGATGTAGTCAGTTGGTTCCGTTTCCGTATATGGCGCGTAGTACCGCCACCATTCCGGCAATAGCAACATAACAATAAAATAAAACCACATTCAGGAAAATCGTATAAATGTTTCCTTAAACAGATGGAAATTTAAATGAAACCTGTTGATTTTATTTTATTTGTTGGTTTAGTTTTTCCGGGAAAGAAAATGTGTTCAACATTTAGTAGGAAATTGGTTGGTGTTGTTCAATGTAATAGTAAATTAATTGACAAATACACAATAGTCGTCAGGACCGATTTTACCATTAAGAGCGGTATTCTAGTCTACAAATTGGAAAAAAACGATTTTTGTTTCTTTTTTCATATTTTCAAAGTTTAGACCGTTAAGGAGGGAGTTCACGCCAGAAACGGCTAATAAACTAATTTTTTTCGAATCTCGCTTTTTGTTTTTATTTCGTTCTGTGGTTCTTTGCAAACACGGTAATATATAAAACATGGCCAAAAAAATTTTTTTTTTCAATTTTAGAATATTGGGTTAAAATGACAATAATACCAGCTTGCCAATTTTTTACCACAGGGATCCATACGGTTTTTCTTAGAAATTTTCGCCTTAGTTACGAATTTTCTGATAGAAACCTTTTCACCCGACTGCATCAGATGGAGGGTAATGTGTTTAGGAAGTATGTATGTATCAATAGATTTGAGCGTTACTTTATGGTATTCCATATTTGTAAATAATAAACAACTTCGCAAAAATACCACTTTTATTTTGAAACTGTGACAATATTGTTTCGAACCATCAGTTCATTTCCAAACAGAATTTTCAAAATAAAAGTGGTATTTTGGCAAAGTAAAATATTTGTTTATTATTTATGTATGTATCCTCTGACTATGTCTGTTTCTGTGGCGCAGCCTGCAGCCCAAACGGCTTGACGGATTTTGATAGCGAAGGTTTCGCTAGGTTCGTCTTAATCTCGGGAGTGCTATAGCCTACATGAAATTTCAAATTTCACCCCCACAAACAGGGAATGAAAAATTTATATAACAAACCATTGGGTCTAGAAACGTGAAACTTTACAGACGAGTTCTTTATGTAATGTAGAGGAGCACCAAGAAAAGATTTTTGAAAATTCATCCCCTAAGGGGTAGATAGTAGGGAATGAAAATTTATGAACGGTAAAATTTTTCACAGGGCCACAGGGGTCCTTTAGTAATGTAGACGAGTATTATTATAGTATAACCGTAAGAGTAATGAGGCGTTAAGTTACCTACTCTGTAAACTAGTGATGTCGGACCGAGAGGCAGTTAATCGATTAATCGACTAAAATTGTTTTTCAAATAAAATCAGTCATTAGTCGAAAATTTCGAGCACAGAGTAGTCGACTAATCGACTAAATTTTTAGTCTAATTCATGGTAAGGTAACCTATGTAACTCTTTCGAAAACGAGGTTTTCTTTCCAATTTAATTATGAACTTTTAATATTTTTCTTTTAAGAAAAAGAAAGATATGAAATATAACAATATATTAATCACATAAAAGTGAAAAATCATACAGATAGATAATTTTTTAGTTTCCAGTTTTTGAAGTCTAATAAATAATACAGAAAAAT
Organism: Brachynemurus nebulosus; assembly: GCA_035578155.1. Classification (NCBI taxonomy): domain Eukaryota; kingdom Metazoa; phylum Arthropoda; class Insecta; order Neuroptera; family Myrmeleontidae; genus Brachynemurus; species Brachynemurus nebulosus. Next base: position 11,489,095 of record JAPWDM010000012.1, on the reverse strand, counting down.
TGTTATATTAGTCGTTTTTTTAGTCATTTTAAAAAAAAATTAATCATTTTAATCATTTAATTAAAGGTAAAATAGTCGACTAAAATATGACTAAATGTAAACAAAATTAGTCAACTAAACCGACTAATCGATTAACTATTCGACATCACTACTGTAAACTCGATTCAAATGGTTGAAAAAAATCTTTTGTGTTTTGTTTCAAATTAATTACTTATCAAGAAGAGGTGTCTTTTCGCCAAAATCGCTGTCTATTACAATTTTCAAAAAATTTACTAGTTTATACAACCTGCTTTAACCATCTCCTTTAACTGCCATCCAAACACAGCCGCCATCTTTCCCCACTTATTTTTATCCCTTGAAGAGTACGACAACTATACGTACGTGCCCCAAAATATTTTTGAAAAATTATTTGAAATTGCCACATGTTGTGCATTCAATCGATTTAAAATTTTAGACAAATTAGTTAGTTTTTTTTTTTTAACAAATTCGTGTAAAATTTTGATCTCATTTATACATGTTTACTCTCACTAACGATGCGCAATTCCCACGATTTAAATTTTTTTGAACATGATGCTAATCCGATAACACAAAAAGAAGAAAACGTACATGTGTTGTAACATTACGTTTTTGGATAGGTACAATTAAAATCCAAATATGTCACATCTAAGATGATTGATTTGGTGTGCCCTTTTATGTAATATATTTTTTTTGTTAAAAGTCGTTACTCACAGAAAATTATTTTAAAATATGTATATGTACCAGTTTTTTTGTTAATTAACACATCAAAAGGTTCAACCAGATCCGAATGTTTCTACAGGATGATCTAGCAGCTATAAAGGTTCGTTCGTTATCAAAGGAGATTATAAAATTACCTATCGAACATATAAAATTTTTACATAATAAACTCTTATCTCATTTTTAAATAGTGATGAGCAAATCCAAGACCAAGACCAAGACTTGGCAGTCTTGGCCTTGGTCTTGTTCTTGCATTAAGAATCTTGGTCTTGGTCTTGCTAGAGCAGTTTGAGTCTTGGTCTTGGTCTTGCAAAATGCAGTCTTGGTATTGCTAAAGAATTTTGCACTTTCTTGCATTTTTTTATTAGCGAGTTTTTTCCTTCTAAAATCAGAATTTTTACGGTATTAATTATACTTTTATACTATTTAAATAATTTAGCAAGAGTCTTGCTTTTTTCTTGCTATTGTCTTGGTCTTGCTCACTTAAGTCTTGGTATTGGTCTTGCAGCCATACTTATAGTCTTGGTCTTGGTCTTGCTCTTGGTATACATAGTCTTGCTCTTAGTCTTGCTTTTGGTATACACAGTCTTGGTCTTGGTCTTGGTCTTGCAAAAAAATGCAAGACCAAGACCAAGACTGCAAGACCAAGACTAATTTTGCTCATCACTAAAGATTTAAAGAGAGACGCCACAAATATTTCCAAAATTTGAACGAAATCGGACTAGTAGTAATAAGATATCAACATTTAGTATCATCATGGCTACCATTACTCCGATTGCGATGAAATTCGTAACAAAATTGCATAATTTCTAAAAAAATTTCATCAAAAACGATCAAATGGTTTCGAATTATGCCATTTGGTGTGGGATCTTCGGACGCACAGACGAACAAGGCAAAGTAAAATTGTTTAAGAAAAAATCAAGGCCAAAATTAACAGGATTTTGGTTTTAGTCTTGCACTGGCTCAACATTGCTCGATATGTATAGCTTTTTCTAAAAAAATTTCCTACGTATTTGGTAGTAGAAAAAAACTTTTAAACAATGATCCCAAATTTTCTCAATACAAATCTTACACATAAAAGTCTTTAGTGTAACAAAACCGAGTATTTACCTTAAAACCGTTTAAACAGTAGTCTGATGATATTAATTTTACCTTCGCACAAACTTACCCATAACACAATATTATAAAGATCAAATATAATAAATATATCTTTTGACAGTTATCACTGTAGGTACTAAAAAGGCCACAGAAAACGCATAAAACAGAACCAATTAAATAAACAGTGGGGGAGTTGTATCAAGTACCTACCTATAGCAGAAGTAAAAAAAAAATTGCATATTATTGCAAACAAACTTGTTGCAAAATCATTTAGCAACAATGTTTAAACAACAGTCGAACCAATATTAAAAATTAATAAAAGTCATAATATGAATTATTTAAAAAATATCTACAGTAAAAATTCTTTAAAATAACTTGCGAAAATAAAACGTTGGGCCGAGGGGGAAGGCAGTAATAAAATAAATAATTAAAAATTTCTTCAGTACATATTTGAAGGGTACAGGGGTAAATTTTTGCAGGGGAGCGTTTTTAAATTTTAAAGTGTGAGTAAGTGCAGTTTTAAACAATCAGAAGAAAGGAAAAATCATTTTTAGAAAAAAACATCTGTAAAAGCCACAAATCGCCTTAGGAATCACCTATTCAAATTAGTTCATAAGGCGATTTGTGGCTTTTACAGACGTTTTTTTCTAAAAATGATTTTTCCTTTCTTCTTTTACTTTTTCTGTTCTCTATTGCAAGTTTGGTCTTCAGATGTTTTGTTGTTTCACATTTCCGTTTTCGTATATCATTTTTAGTGATGTACGTATTTCCTTTTTTGCAACCAACGAGTTGCTATATTTGACATTGTTTGATTTGATTTGTTTTGATCCAAACTAAAAGGTTTTTAGTTTCTGTTTATGAAAAAATTTTCTAAATTTTTTCATTTTTATTTTTATTGATTTTTATATTCTTATCTTGATAATGATGTTTTGAGATACCAAAACCGGTCGACATGTTGAAGATTGGTTAAAAAATTCTGTTTGGTTTTTTGCTGGTCTTAATATTGACGTTTATCACCAAATAAAGTCAAATAATGAAATTGCAAGTTTAAAAATTTTTGGCGAAAATAGCGGTGACAATTTATTTATTTTTAATAATAGACAAATTAAAACAATTAGATGAAGGCAAGCAGTTTGTTTAAATGATCCAGAGTATACTTGATGTTGTACTATTCCATAAAATGTATATAACATTTTAATTTTTTTTTTAAAAACTTTTTACATGTATCTGGTTTTTCGCTGGGGTACACTCTTTTACTTTCTTTAATGTCTTTTTTAAAAAAAAACATGAACATTCCGTTCCAAAAACATTGTTAATAGTTTTGACTGTATGGTTATACCATCAAATCACTACACTGGTCCTGGTTTATTCCTGCTCAAACATTAAACTTTTTTTGTTACTCTCGCCTTTTGTGCTGTTTACGTATGGTGATATTTTTATTACTTTAAAAAAAAAATATTAACATCCTTATGATATACGACCGGTTGGGTCGTAAGTCCTACGTGGTCGTAACAGATAAGTTTTAATTTTATTATACACCTGACAAATAATTGTTTTAAGACAATACTGTGACCTTTGAGCGTATTTTTCTGACCATTCATGATGGTCTTATTTAAATTCTTTGTAGTATAACTTTACTGTTTTTACATGTATTTTATGTTTAAGAAAAACAAGAAGAGAACTCTATTTAAATCTATTTCGAAAGAAAAATAAATTATGAATCGAACAATATTATGAACGCAAAAAATATAAATTATTAAATATTCCTGTCGCAGCATCCTGCATAACATTGCGAATTTCCGTTTATAAAAATTAATTTTTTTCGGAAACTAGTTGACATAGAAGTTTTTTTAAGATCTGTTTTATGTAATTTTTTTCGCCTCTATTAAATGGTGTAAAAAAATTTCACAAAAAATTGTTGAATAATTGGAAATTTTGGCGAAAAATAAATTTTTTTCAAGAACAAAAACCATGTTTCGGGCATCGGACGTGTCTGGCTAACGAACTTGTCCAACGGTTTGGGACTTCCAACATTTTCACCAAGTTTCGTAAAAGTAGGACACTTCGTTCGAGAGTTATCGTGCGGACACATATATACATATACATATACATATATACATATATATTAAATTCCATTCTGGAAATTCGCTAAAAAAAATTAAAAGTGACGAGCCTAAAATTGCTCACACGAAAAATACGCTAAGCGTCACAAACTATTCCATTGCTCAGAAAAACACTGGATAAATTTTTTTTCAATTTATCATTCCTACACAAGAACAAAAATTAATTACCTACTTAACTAATTATTATCAAGGATTCTGTCAGTTTACAAAACGTATGCTTAACTTTATTATTATCCAAGAAAAAATTCATAAAACCACAATTCTCAGTGAATTTAAGTTTAATTAAAACTACGAAAAAAAAAATTGTGAGAGTGCTTAAGACCACACGACCGAAGTAAAAATTTCTATGTCGGTTTCGTAATCGATTTGAAGTGACATAAATATTTTCTACTGGTAGCACTTTATTGAACAAGTCGCGATTATGGACGAGCGTGTGAAGCTAATAGCAAAAATACGGAAAACAAATAATAATAAATTATTTTCATTGTTCAAGATTAAATTCCATCAGGTTAAAAACAGAATCCATTAGAAGTATGTCTCATAGTTTTAGTAATTTGGTTGAAGTTTCTCTATTTTTTTTTTTTTTTTTTTTTTTTTTTGTAATTTTTAAGTAGAATATTTATTGTCTATTTACCATAAAATAATGATCAGAAGGTTAGCTTTGAAATAATACAATTATATGCATACCAAATGTGAATTCAATAATTGTTTTAATTTTAAAATTTATTTTGATTTATTTTAATTTCCATAGATTTATTGAATTTTAGTAATTCGGAGAAGACAGAAATTAACCGATACGAAATAATAGTGAAAGTAAAGTGAAGCTATTTTTACTTAATTTTTAGTGAATAGAATTATTTTAAACCTATAAAAATGCTTTTGGTATGTAAAATGAATAATTATTAATTTTTGTTATTATGAAAGAAAAATTCGTAAAAAAACAAGAATTTTCAGTAGTGACATACTACGGCACTCCTAAATACAAAATATGACATCAAAAATATTGTGAATAAATTAAATAATTTGAACAATATTAAAATATTAATCACTTAGCAATGATCAACTAATTATACTAGCGTCTGTATCGCCTTACAATCATTACAAATTTCATTACAGATTTCATTACACACTCACGCAGAGTTACCCTCACTATAAGGAAGTTTTAACTTAAAAAAAAAAAATATATAAAATATCTAAAAACCACAACAATACCCAAAAAAACGATAAAAATTAAACATGAAATTAATTAAATTGTCTAATTGAACGCAACACAATCAAAATTTAATACTAATTTTTCCAGTATTTTTCAAAAAAAAAAAAACTTTTAAGTACCTACAGTACAAAGCAAAATACAAAATCCAATCCTCCGAAAAAAAAACCACTTCACAACAATTGTACCAATTTTCAAAAATTAATTTATTTAATCCAACTGCCCAGCACATCAATCATTTGTTTTTAAACAAAAAATAAAATAAAAAACAGCCAGGTACAGTTGTGTTCCATTAAATTCATTCAAAACGCCATCTAATTATCTCACTCCCACAAATCACAATTCATATATAATTGTATCTCTATTTATATCTTGATAAATTCAATTTGATTCCAATTTGGAAAACAATTATAAAAATATTATCTCGTGTTTTAGAAAAAAAAAAAAGAATCAACACAAAAAATCAGATCAGGACAGTGTCTGTTTGTATGTGGAAGAAAGATCTTGACAAAATTGATTGGAATTATTTCTAGGAATTAAATCTTATTAAACATAAATAAAATAAAATATAAATGAACTAATATATTAAATACAAACACACACAGCATAAGGGAAAATAAAGTTACAACACTATTAATGTGTAAAAGAATACGTTCAAAATCGATCATTGTCGAAGTTTAGGAAAGATTCTAAAGTATGCAGTTAAATTATTTAAGATAGTTGGTCGATAAAACGATTTTTTCAAAGGATTTTAACGAAACTTCTCTAATTATTAATTTAATTCAATACCAATAATACGGGCCCTTACCGGAAAAAAACTGACCATACCAATTTTGAGAAAAACAATTTCAAGTTTAAAAAACATGGGATCGTTGCTTTGTCACTTTTCACAACAAAAATCGTATAAACAAGAGCCGACTTTCGGCCATTACGCCATCATCAGGTGAAAAACACAACAGTTGTGTTTTATACGATTTTTGTTGTGAAAAGTGACAAAGCAACGATCCCATATTTTTTTAATATGGATTTTCACAAAGTAAACCTTTTCAATATTAATTATTTAATTTCAAGTTTTGTAATTTTCTCTACTTTTTTGAATAAAATGAAAACGTGTCAAAGGAATTTGATAAAAATTTAATATGTTATAAAATACAAAGTTACAAACCATATTTAATAAGAAATAAAAATTATTCACCACGCCGTTTTTGAAATATAATTTATAAACATCATTTTACAACGTTTTTACAACGGTTTTTCAACAATGCTTTCATATTGCTAGAACATAGACGCGCGGAAATTAATTAAAAAAAAAACAAAAAAAAAACAGGTAATACTTATACAAATCACTGAAGAATATTAATACATTATTTAATTTTTGATAAAAGAAAATTTATTTATTTATTTATTTTTTTTATTTTTTTTTTTTTTTTTTTGAGATAAAGGTACTTTTGTACCTGACTGTCTCAGAGCAACTACGTTAAGGCAGTCTTCTAGTCCAGACCTTTAAAAATGTGTCCTCAAAACGAAATTTAAATATTTTGAAAATTTACAAAGTTATAGCCATTTTAATACGGTGGGTTCAGGTATCAAGTATTATTATATGTAACAAAACTTTAAATAATGCATTTCGTCTTGAAACTACATTTTTCAAACTGACCGACATGATATCTCGGGTTCTATGGATCTTATCGCCTTCGAATCCGGCATGTACCTTCAATACATATTACTTTATGGTACCGACCACGAATATTACAAAATTTTAATTTTTACTACTTAAAAAAATAAAAAATTTGAAAAAAAACGTCAATAAAAAGCTTTTTCCAAACAATCGCCATATTTAGATTTTTTGAAATTTTTGTTTCCTTGTAGTTCCGCCTTCGCAACCTTTCCAAACCAAAATAGTTTTCTTTTTTTGTTGTAGATGAAGACAAATCCCCAAAGACCAAATTTAAAACGCAATTAAAATACTGTCCTGCTTGCGGTTACTGTAATTTCTTTAAGGAGGGGGTAAGGTTAATTCGTACAATAAAAGGCATGTTTTTGTTGTTTTTTTAGTGACGACACCGTTCATTGGACGACACAGTTAAAATCTCTTTATTAAAACCAGTGATACATTAAAGTATGACATTCGAAGAATATTGTATAAAATTTTCACGAAGAAATATTAAAAAATACAGTAATGGCAGCAATTATTCGGACGTGTCTCGGAAAAAAGTAGAATTGCAGTGGCCCTCATAACTTGGTGCTGGATCATCCGAAATAAAAAAAAATGAAAGTTCATTCGTTAGATAATAGTTTTCCTCAGGTAACGCTGGGAGGGTTTTTCGAAATTTCAATTTTTCACTTTTTTGGAACACTTAGAAAGGAAAAACACGATCTTTTGCGAAAAAATCGGCTAATTTGTTATTGTAAAATAAAAATTATGAACAAATTTGAAAAAAACTTTTCAGCGTTACCTCTTAAATTATGTACAGAAATAGTGTTCAAAATTTCAAAAGGATCGGTGCTGTAGTTTTGAAATTATGAGGGGCACCGACTTTGAAAACGTGAGCTGTGGGGGAAAACGCTTTAAAGTTTTGAACACTTAAAAATTCTTATATAAAACTGATATAGAATACTTACTGCTAAACTAAATTTTGTACTCTACACTGACAAAATATACAGTACAGGTATAAACACGTTTGTACTTGCATTGAAATTTCTATAATATAATTGAGAGAGAGAGGTATATAGAGAGTGAAACATCTGCCAGGTAACAACAAAAATGCTTATAACTTCGTCAATTTTGCTCCAATCAACTCGAAATTTTGAGACAATATTCTTGAGATATTATGCATTCAGTTAAAAAAAATTTAAAAAAAAAGCAAAAAAAAAAATTATTTTAATACCTTACCCTGCCCTTAACCAATTATTCATACATCCTTATTTTACAGTTTTTACATACTTTTTACCGTGACGACGGATCAAATATATTTACATGCCTACTAAAACCACAAATGATATGAGCCGTCACTGTCACCCTATGGAGTGATCTTGTTGCCTCGTCAACAAGAATACTCCATTTGTATTTCATCTCTTTCATCTTCATCTATGGATCTTTTCTTTAGATTCATGCATCAATACTTACTACATCATACGTCCAGTTTTATTGTTAAAAGATAATATTTTTGATTCGGTTTTTTTCTTTCTCGTTTTAATTCAATTCGATTTAATTCCTTTTTACGTACAAAACAATTAAAAATAAAAAAATTTTAATTTATAAACTCATGAAATAATTACTTTTGTATCTATATAGTTTATTTAAAACGTACAGTGAAATTTGTTAAAATTTTTATTTTAGAAATGATGTAGTGAATTAAGATTCGTTTTCAATTTTTGAAAAGAAACAAAAGTTTTACCCAGGGCATCGCTCGCCTAATATCCGAAATTATGACATCAAATTAAGGGGGGAGTTCACGCCAAAAACGGCTAATAGACAAATTTTTTTCGAATCTCGTTTTTTGTTTTTATTTCGTTCTGTGGTTCATTACAAATACGATGATATATAATACATGGCCAAAAAAATTTTTTTTTCAAGTAGAAAAATATTTATTTGTGAGCCGCTGCACAGCCAAGTTGATGGTCCTTTGCAGATAACGCTCGCCCCCCCCCTCGCGATTTTTTAAGTAATATTTAGTTTTGGTGTGTACACGAGTTATAGTATGCACTGAGATAATGTTCTTTTATTTGTATGCCTTTGTAGATGTTTTAATAAACAGTGAGTAAACCGCTTCTTTTGTTATTATTTTTGTTTTTTACCGTTTCCCGAAACTTGTGTTTTTCCCGACAAGGAAAATCATATCTCAGGTTCTAGAAAAGATAGAGACTTAATTTTTTTTTATTTTGTTCATAAACATATTGCGCATAAAGTGCAGTATGCTTTTTCCATTTGAACAATTGTAACTATTTTTAAACATTTTTTTTTAATAAAAAATTGGGTTTTATAATTTTTAGAACTTTGGGATTACAATTTTATAATTAATTTTTAAAATTACCTGAAACCCATACTCAGCTTTATGGACAGGTCTTTTAGGAATAAAATAATGAAAAAATATTTAAAAAATATTCATTACTTTGTGAGATATGGCATTCCTTGTAAATGCTTAAAAACTCCCCCCCTCAAAAAGGGCCCCCTCCCCTCACAGGGAAGAGTAATGAATGTTTCAAAAACAAAATTTTCTATTTGAAACCATCCCTAATTTGAAAAAAATTTCAACAAGCAAAATAATCATAAATAAAAAAAATGCTTTTTTATTTGAACTCCTCCCTTAAATAAAAAAGTTCGCTATCCTTGCAATGATTCGTTTTAAATCTATTTTCCGGCGAGAATTAGATGTTTTACAAACATACAAAGTAATCTATTTTCTTTTGCAACGATTGAAATCAATCATTCAGTCGATTAAGGCCTCAAATTGAGGCCCACGAAGGTTAAGGGAAGGTTTACCTAAGATTTGATTAAAAAAATCGATTTTTTTTGCCGAAATTGATAGCAAATTATGTGTAGAATATGTTCCCAAAGTGATTTTACTGAAAATAATTTAAAAATTCTTGCACATTAACTGAATCCAACTTTCTATAAAAAAAAAAAAATTCAAAAAACGTAGTTCACGCAATAATGAGTGTTAAATATAAAATTTTGAAAATACGTTTCTTTATATACTCGTATATTTTATAATATCTCATACATTTTTGGAACTGGTGGACACAATAACTCAAAAACTATTCGATGGATCCTTTTTTTTAATTTTTTATTTTAAAGATAATTCAATGCTTCGGCACCTCTACCTAACTTCGATACACTTTCAATATTTTTTTTATTTTTAATTTACTTTAAAGAGCGAAAAATAAGACAAAAATCGTAATCAAAAGTTCAAACATCCGCCATTTTTTTTTCAGCAATTTACTGATATTACAGGTAGAGGTGCCGATACTCTTCATATATTTTATAAATCTTTTTTGTTTTTGGATTTCGGTGGTTTATTACCGGCGCTAGGATGTCCACCAACAAGGCATTGGATTTTCGGATCGTCACACTGCACTATCTATAAAATGGACACTTTTTTATATTTTTCCTTGGAAATTTTTTTTTTTTTTTTTTTGTATAGTTTAATACTTAATAAATATGTGCACAAAATTTGAAATTGATATTTATTTCCGTTCTTGAGAAAAAAATTCTAGAAAAATACATTATTTTTAAGGACTCTCGAGTAAACCTCGCCTTAAGAGATTTTGATGAAATTTGGTATGAGGACGAAGTTCAAAAAGATACACAACTTGTTACATACCCAGATATACATCCAAAAGTTGTTATGGACAGGGTCGAGTCGCTTTTGAATTTTTAGAACGCCGTAAAAGTGGACAGATCGGCACTGACGGAAAAACGACCGTAAATATTTTGGTTAAATTTTAACCATATAAAATGGAACACCTTTTTGACCTAATAAAACAATGTCCACCACTTGTCCACCAACAAGGTATTGGATTTTCGGATCGTCACACTGCACCATCTATAACATGGACACTTTTTTATATTTTTCCTTGGAAATTTTTTTTTTTTTTTTTGTATAGTTTAATACTTAATAAATATGTGCACAAAATTTGAAATTGATATTTATTTCCGTTCTTGAGAAAAAAATTCCAGAAAAGTACATAATTTTTAAGGACTCTCGAGTAAACCTCCCCTTAATGATTAGAAAACCCACAATTACCCTACAATAGGTTTCACTATAAAAATCATTCAAATTTTATTTAATAGAATCTTATTTCCGTTACGCTTTTTGAAACAAACCTCAAAATTAATAATTATACGTTGCGCTATTGTTTTAACTCTCATTTTTTTCATAAAACAAAATCGAATCAAAGTGAAAAAAAAAATTATTTAAACTAAAATTCAAATTTCAAAGGAATTTTTCAAATAAAATAAAAAAAAATATTTTTACTTTGTTTTTTACGACTGAGGTTTCTTACTAAAAATTTTATTTTGATCTAAGCCTTTTGATCATTTCAAAAAAAAACGAAACGTTTTTCTTACTCAATAATTTTTTTTATTTAATGAATAATGCCCTGATCAAAATTTCAACACCAGTAGCGAAATCCAATTAATTTTTTGATTCTTTAAAGAACAATAAAATATTAAAATCATCATATCAACATGAAACTGAATGATCCTCGAGGATTCAAAACACTTCAAACAGTCAAAGAAACTAAAAAAAATACACCCTACAGAGTGGCATCAAATTAAATACAAATAAATAAATTAAAATACAGCCGTAGAAATAAATATTCAAACATTACGGCAAAAGGTTGTTTGAGGCAAAAAAAAATCTGTCCTCTGTATAATTGAAAATTGAACAAACCGGTAAAATTAATTTTTTGTTGTACGAATTTTTAAATGTACGAAAATTTATTTCCGTTCCGGTCGATGATCATTGGCATCCCTGGCGGGGAAATTAACCATATAAAAATTTATTTGTTACACAAAACTAGCCTGTGTCAGCTAACAACAACAAACTGAAACCAGTAGACAGAGCAAAGTATCGCGCGATCATCGAGATGCACTTTTAATTTTCTTAAGATCAATTTTGTTCTTGTTTTGGTTGAAATAAAAGAAATATCATGGTATGATTAATGATCTTTGATTCAAAGATCTACATAATATAAGTACCTAAGTATAGTTTTGTTTCTTTTTTCATTTCGATAGTAAACAAATAATGATTTCTCACTTGGTCAAAAAAAAATCACTTGTTTTCTCCTTTTTGCATCCGCAATATTATGCATATTCGCTTTGTATCATAATATATGTATAAGTGTATTATATATATTGTTAATGCAGAGATATTGAAAAAGACAGGATTGTGCAAGTATTTTGAGACAAGTGCACGGAAAAATTTAGATTTGGATTTCATTTATTCACCCGAATCAGGTAAAATTTACCAAAAGATTATAAAATTTCCAATATAGCTTGTATAGTTTTGAATAAAATTAATGGAGTTACGGCTGGTTTTACATTCTCTTTTAAAGCCGACTTTAACACTAAAGCCTAAAACTGATTTTATTTTTGGTACTGTTTTACAATCAAATTTAAAGCCCCGTTAGTGTAAAAGTCGACTTTAAACTAAAGTAAGAATTATCTCGACTTTTACTACTTAAAGTCAGCTTTAACATATTTGTTATTGCTGATTATTATCATTGAATTTTGTTTATAAGCATAATTTTTCTGAAAAATATTCGCACCTTAAATAAATAAAATAAAAATTTTATTTGTTTGCTTATATTCAATAATATTTTTGATTATTTTTACGTCTTGGATTAATATCAAACATTCGTTTTGGGTTAAACTGGCTGAACGATTTCTGGGTTACCCGCGATTTCTTTTATGATTCACTGTATTTATGATAAAATTATTTTAAAAAGAAATAATGTAGTTTCCTATCCTAATCTCACTGGCAGTAGCGAAATGAGTGAAATGCGTATTTTTCGAAATTCAATCATGTTGATATTTTCGATTCTATAGTTATTTTTTTTTAAATGTAAGATTGGCTGCGATCATTCATAGTTCCTTTTATCCATGCAACACTTAAAAGTCCTTTAACAAAAGTAAGCAGACCTGATCATTGTAAAACAATGCTAAAAATAAAGTCGACTATAAATTAAAAGTAGCTTTAGTTAAAGAACCTTTAAAATTATGAATGTAAAACCGGCCGTTAGACTTTATTAGCTTCCAAAAAGACAAAATTAATAATTTAATCTCCCTAAAGAGATTTATACGAAATCGAATTGGTCATTTTTAGTCGAATTTTCTCCGAAAAATTAGACTTATATTTTAGTATGTCTAAAAAAATACTGATTTAGAAGAAAAATTTTCTTAGGGGAAATTCGCTAAAAAAAACGAAAAGATATCGATTTTTTTTCTTCATAATTATGTTCCTTAAGGTGTTAGAAATATTCTTCTACAATTTCATTTTTAAAAAAATAAAAAATCAAAATGTTATGGACATTTTAGTGCACGCACTTTTCTCTAATTCAATTTAAATAAAAAACTTTAAATGTTTTTTTCTCGAAAGTACATTTTTTAACATGGTTCCTCATGTACCTCAAAAAGTATTTGAGATATCGACATAAATCAAAGTGCATATTATACCTCAATACTGTCATTTTCGCACGAACTAGGATCTTTTGGTTCCATAATAGATTTTCAAAATGGTGGCTGTTTATAGTCGAGAAAGAGCGGTGATTTTTAAAAAATTCATTTTCAAAATGCGATTTCTCGCTGGTTTTTTTTTAATATTTTTTCTTAGATCCTAGTTAGTGCCATAACTGTATATATCTATGTATATTTTCAGAAAAGACTTGATTTTTTGATTTGTCGACTTCAAAGCCATTTATACTCACGCCATTTTGGAATTTAAAAAAAAAAAAATTTTCTAATCTCAAGACATGTAAAAACAATGTTGTCAATTTAGTTTTTTAATAAAATATTTATTTGTATAAAAAAAATAATAATAATAATAAAGGTCGATTTTTGATATTTTTTTGGCGTTTTAATGTCTGTTTAGAATAGCTCATCCTAATAAGGCTTGGTTCGAGAATATCTGCATATTTTAACGCCATTGGTACAATTCACGAAACTGACAAAGTACTTTTGTGTAATTATAAAAACGATTTAGCCGTCGTGAAATGTATCTGACTTACATAGGGTGCGCCAAAAGTTCTCGGCCTGAGTATTAAAAAATACAGAGAGAACAGTGAAAATAATTTATTTTTCTATATAACCGCGCTCTATTTCAATACACTTATTACAAGGTGGGATAAGCATCTCTATTCCTTTATAATAATAAGCAAATTCTTTGTAGTGATTCTACAAGAGCGATGTTTTCGGAAGTGATCGAATCTGCCGAACGTCCAGAACGATCATCGTCGTTGAGGGATTCGTACCGCAAACGAAACCTTTGGCACGGCTTTACCGTATAAACCATCCAATCTGTCCTTAATTTCTTCTGGATTTTGTCTTTCATTTGTCAGAAATTTTATGACTACACGATATTCAATTTTTGAAACGGTCGACATATTGAGTTTACACTTTTACAACAGAATAAATAAAACACATGTAAACTCGTCCACTGCGTTTTTTGATTACTAGAGACTTAATACTTTTTGTGAGTATAAATTACGTCACCTTTAAATGAGTTTAATCATGTTAGGCCGAGAACTTTTGGCGCACCCCACGTATCTCTTTAAAAAAATAGTAGGTATTATTTTAAAATTATTCAACGACTAGTCTTCCAAATATATGTCCCTATCGTGTATTTTAATTACATTCGAAATATTACCTGAATCAATATTGTAAGGAACTTATTAGTTTTTTTTTACATTTTGCATTTGACCACAATCAGTCGAACCCCACTGATACAACGGTCTAAAATGCAATACATCAATTAATTTTGCAAAAAAAAAAAGAAAAAAACTGAAAATGGGAAAAAAGAAAAAATCTATAATTAAAAATTTTATTGTTAATTAACAAACACACAAACAGCAAAGATATTACATATATCTACGACGGACCTAACCGCATAGTCAGTTTGTATTTAATGCACAACATGTAAGTTGATGTGTGATAAAAATTTGCACCAAAAACAGTTATGTAAAACTAAATCAAAACGATTAATTTTTAATGACAGTAGAAATTAAAATGTACCATAGAGCATAGAAGATGAATATTTCTGGATAATATTTTAAATTTAATTATTTTTGAAAGTACGTCGTTAGTTTAAAAAAATGTGTTTTTATCAGGTCTAATTTTTTATTAAATCCTTCAAAATATTGAATAGCTTATGTGAAAATTACTTATCATTACACGAGAGGGTTGCAGTTTTTCAAATAAATTTTGGGTTTGCTTAACAAAACTTTGTTCCCTAGCAAACCACAAATTTGAGTTGCAACGAACACAGATTTATACAGACAATTTAATTCAGTCTTCACTTTTAACGTGGGGGAAAAAAAATTAGGACAGATTTTACAGCGAAAAAAAAAAATATTGTCTTACCGTTTTGAGTTTTATACTTTTTCTGAATGAATTTGTGTATTGTACAATTCTTTGTTGTCTGAAGGCAATTTTTTAACTCGAAGAATTGTCAACCTAAATATGCTTTAGCTTCGCTATAGCATTTTCCCTGGTTAACAATTCCTCTCGTTAAATTGCTAGGCAACCAATTTTCGTTAGACAATCACTAATCTATTCGAAAACAAAAACAAAAGAAAAAAAGAAAAAAAAATAAACCTCTCGTGTAATAACAAGTGTGTAAAGAAAATTAAAAAAATTTCATATTATTACTAGCCGTATACCCCCCCCCCCGCGACGGGATTTACCACCGGCAACATCTTAGGATTTCAGTCAATGTCAAAGATTTATTAAAATACTAGCCGTATCCGTGACGTTGTTCACGCGAAACGTTGAGTAGTTTCTTTTTCCAATTTGTAGTTTCTTGCAACACAAAATGCATTAAATTATCTCGAAATTGACAATTGTGTATTTATTGTATTTTTCGGTACACAATTAGCAACATTTTTTTTGATTTAAAATTCAGAAAAATTTCCAAACTACAAAATTTATTTACAATTTTTGTTACTATAGTTATGAAATTTTTTATGAAATATGTAAATTGGCGTAATGTGTGTAGATGCTCAAAATAGTTTTTCCATTTTCCCGTGGGAATGAGACATTTCCCCGGAATAAAAAGTATCTTAGATGTTGACCCAGGTAATAAGTTATCATCACACCAAATTTCATTAAAATCTGTCCAGTAGTTTTTACGTGATGCGTGAACAGACATACAGACAGACAGACAAAGACAGATTTACAGTTTTATTATATGTATAGAAGATACTACAATTTATTTTAATAGCCATAGTAACAAATCTTTATATATCTCTAACTTCAAAAATGACGAATTTCCATACAAATTTCCATTCCCTATTTAACCCACTTAGGAGACGAATTTTCAAAAATCCTTTCGACTTACAAGTAAAGGTCCCGAGGCCGGACCTATCGATTTTGATGAAACTTAAATATGTTGTAGAACACTAAAAACTAAGGGACACGTATTTTTTTTTATCTGCGGAAAAACGGTTTGAAGGGGTGAAATCGCCCTCCAAAAATTGGGGTAAAAATTTAATTTTTCAAATATCTCGAAAACAGTAAGAGATAGAGCAAAAGTTTAAATTGGCGATATTACTCTTTTTTAAAGAGCTATCTATTGATATGAAATTTGTTCAAATTACATCAACAGGGGTGGTTGGGGGTTAAAATTTGGGGGTTAATTTTGCGAAAAGGGGGTGAAAAATAAACAATATAAAAATTTTGTTTACAGATTTGAAATCTGCGTCAAAAAATCTAATTGACCTGTTTTTGCTCAATATCCTAATATTAAGTCTAGGGGTAGTTAACTAGAGGGTGACTATGTCGAATAGTCGTACTATTTGGGTATTTCAAGAAGTTCTTCTTCATGGAAAATAGCTTAAGACAATTAGAATAACGTAGAAATGAAATTCTCGAATGGTGAGTCACCCTCTTAAATTACATACTAGTTTATATACACTAATTTTTGCTATTAACACACTGATAGTGGGTAAAATAATGTCACAGTAAGTGGTTCTGAAGTTGGACTATCATATGTAAGGTCTTTATTAGGTTTGTTTTTTAATGGATATTATAGTTTTCCTTATCGAAAATTATCGATACCGAAAATTACATAACCTAACCTAAAATAACGAAACCTAATAAAAACCTTACATACGATAGTCTAACTTCAGAACCATCTATTGTGACATTATTACCCCCTGTCAGTGTGTTAATTGCAAAAATTAGTGTATGTAAACTAGTATGTAATTTAAGAGGGTGACTCACCCCCTCTCCAATGTTGCTCAAACTCAATTTTGAATTCGAGAATTTCATTTTAGTCCAACTTCAGAACCACTTATTGTGACATTATTTTACCCACTATCAGTGTGTTAATTGCAAAAATTAGTGTATGTAAACTAGTATGTAATTTAAGAGGGTGACTCACCCCCTCTCCAATGTTGCTCAAACTCAATTTTGAATTCGAGAATTTCATTTTAGTCCAACTTCAGAACCACTTATTGTGACATTATTTTACCCACTATTCAGTGTGTTAATAGCAAAAATTAGTGTATATAAACTAGTATGTAATTTAAGAGGGTGACTCACCCGCTCTCCAATGTTGCTCAAACTCAATTTTGAATTCGAGAATTTCATTTCTACGTTATTCTAATTGTCTTAAGCTATTTTCCATGAAGAAGAACTTCTTGAAATACCCAAATTGTACGACTATTCGACATAGTCACCCTCTAGTTAACTACCCCTAGACTTAATATTAGGGCATTGAGCAAAAATAGGTCAATTAGATTTTTTGACGTAGATTTCAAATCTGTAAACAAAATTTTTATATTGTTTATTTTTCACCCCCTTTTTGCAAAATTAACCCCCAAATTTCAACCCCTAACCACCCCTGTTGACGTAATATGAACAAATTGCATATCAATAGATAGCTCTTTAAAAAAGAGCAATATCGCCAATTTAAACTTTTGCTCTATCTCTTACTGTTTTCGAGATATTTGAAAAATTAAATCTTTACCCCAATTTTTGGAGGGCGATTTCACCCCTTCAAACCGTTTTTCCGCAGATAAAAAAAAATACGTGTCCCTTAGTTTTTAGTGTTCTACAATATATTTAAGTTTCATCGAAATCGATAGGTCCGGCCTCGGGACCTTTACTTGTTAGTGCTCACCAACATTACATAGGAAACTCCTGCGCAAAATTTCATTCGTCTAAACCCAACAGGTTAGGCTATCCGTTGTCAGTTAGTCAGTCTGTCAGTGTTAGAGATTTATTAAGTAAATTTAATATTTTGTTACTACAATTTCGAAATCAATTAAAATTGATTCATCTATACTATATTGAAATGTCTAATGAAATGTTTAGTACCATTTTTTTGTAATGACTCATGACTCATGTGTATGAAACACCATAAAAAATATTATAGTTCATTTACCTTATCGCGAAAAAAATGTTAGGACAAGTTTTTTCAGTCACATAAATGCTACAAAACACTTAATTAGTCACTTCGTCACCTCTGTGATAAAGTTGCAAATTTGCAAATTAAGAATTTTACAATAGATAAAAAAAAAGATCATTTATTGGTAAGTTATTAGGCTAAGTCACCACGAGACACATCAGGTGTTATTTCGTATTTATCAGTCAAAGCTTTAGGTACTACTAATATAAACATTTTTTTGTTCACGTAGGACCGAATTTGCACTTTAACTATACGAAAACATTTCCAAAACTATTCGAGGTACACATATTACCATCACCTTTGTGGACATTTTAGGCAAAAATCTGATTTTTACGGAACTAACAGATTCGTAAATTTACCAGGCAGGTAAAGATTATATTAGCAAGTAAAAATGAAAAAAAAAATTGGGGGGACAGGTCTACCCACACTGTCAACTTCCCATTGGGTGTCCTTAAAGACTAGAGACTACTGTACATAAATAATTCTTTTTCCATTTCGGGCAACTTCTCCCCTGGGCCCCCGATAGAGGCTTTGCCCCTTGCACCATACCGGGGGTTTCGCCTTCTGTACCTGAGGGTGGGGACTCCACCCTTATCAAACAAATGATAACATCATTTGTTCTCAAGATATGCGAGACAAAATATATTTCAAAAACAGTTATTTATTTTGTATTATTTTTTTAAATTTTATAATTTAATACTAGCGTTTTTAATATCAAGGAAGGTTCTTAGGCCATTATATAATAATGTTATGGTAAAAAAACCCATATAATCTATGTTATCTTAATAAAGTTAATTCTGTTTTTTTACCACAAAAAACAAACCGCTAATCCGAATTTGCTGAAAACTTTATCCGGTCTTCATTTTTTGATTAGGCATCTAATGAAATTAGTCCGGAGTTGATATCATCATTTGTTCTCGAGATATGCGAGACGAAAAAAAATTCACGTACGAACGAACGAACGAACGCACAGATATCACGCTAAAAACGATGGATTCGGATTCTAGTGACCTTAAAACGTGGAGATATGTCAAAATTAGCGATTCGTAAAATCGGACCCATTACAATAACTTCCTATGGGAAGTTAATAATAATAACAGAACTTTTTATTGGTAACTTGAATTGATTTAAAATACCAAAATATTAAATAATATAATATTCATTAAATTGTCTTATCGTATTACACTCGAGTTTTATATTTTTTCCAACTAAATTTGCGTTTTTTATAACTCAAATTTGTTGCCTAAAAGCTTCCTCGTTCTTATCAAGTGTTAAATTGTTTTTCTGCCTAAAACTGCATCTTAAATTTCGTTTCTTATCATAAAACGTCATGTTTGAAACAAAAATAACTAGATTAATAAAGACAAGAAATAGGGTCAACTGCTTCACGAAAAAACAGATGGCGTAACTTTCTTTGTAATGTTAAATCAATCTGTAGAAAATATTAAAGAAACCGGTAGACATTATTTGATGTTTCAAACTGTGAAATAATTTTAAAAAATTAAAACTAAAAATTTTTGGTTTTTATTGTAACAAGAAAAACAAGGAATCCACTCGAAACACCTAGCGTTTAAAATATTTTACGTTCGCGCATGTACAGTAAATATCATTACTCTGATTATAATGAAATTTATAGAGGATCATATATGGCCCAACCCCCGAATATTCTCAAAATTTGAACGAAATGGACGTAGAGTAATAAGTAAGACGTCGACATTTAATAGGATTTTACGGTAGCGCGGAAATTCGTAGGAAACTATTTTTAGGAACAAAGGAAAAACGATCGAATGCCACAAAAATCTTTAGGAAGGTCGAACTCTAAAACGTAAAATTCGCGTAAAAATTTTTATATCACAAAAGTGATTACATACGATACTTTCGCTACTTTAGTAGTCGCGGAAATCAAAATTTATCGTAACTAAATATAAATAAAAGTGTTCAAATTTTAGTACCGACTACTGTACCCACACATAATTTGAATTGTGTTGCAATTGTTTTTAATAATTGTTTTTTGTTACAGATTTTTTTATTTCATTTCTAGATATAGGTATGTTGTTTTTTCTCTATTTATTTATCAAAATTGCAATCTTGTGCATTGATGAAAAAATTTGTTCTACAAGGTTAATAAATAATTTTGTTTTTTTAGATGAGATTAAAATGAAATAAATATTTAAAACAATTTGTTTTATTTGATCAAAACAAATGTTATGATTTAAAAACAATACGATTAAAAGATAATCATTTTTTTTTCTTTTTTGTAATAAAAACTTTCCAAGTGTTTTAACAGGAACAGAAAAATTTTTAAAAATGTTAAAATTTGTGAATAGACTAAACGGTATGAGCGTATGATTAGCTAAAATTATTTCCAGGGAATTTTTTTCGCAGGATTTTGTTTTATTACAGAGATTTACATTTTTTTTTTTGTGGTACGGTACCAAGAATAAATGTCCCTTTAGTGCAGTGGTTCCCAAAGTGGTCCCTACGGACCCCCAAGGGTCCCCGGGATCATTCAGGGGGTCCGTGAAAAATTAAAATTGATTTTGGGGGTCCCTAAACAACGTCAGGGGGTCCGCGCAAGGTTTAATATAAAATAAAAACATTACCTATGACAAATTATTAATATGGAGGTTAAAAAACAATGAATAATTTATTAGCGATTTTTACGTCCTAAGTAAAGTATAAATGAAAAGTTATACTCTTGTTTAAGTTGACTAAAAAAATTATATATCACAGTTATCAATACAGTAAGCCCTTAACATTCATTAAAGATTTCTTTTTTTATTAAAAACCGAAGAAGGGATTGTAAGTTTTTCTAACACCGATGTGTTTCTAAAGAATACACATATTATCATATATTATTAATGATCAAAGACGAGGCTTATTTAAGATACAAGTATTTGAAATACAAATACAAGATACAAAATTCGTATTTTCATCTTGTATCTCTGTATCTTGTATCATTATGGGTTATTGTACAGAAGCTGTTGATTCCTTTTCCGTCTTCCTATTTGGTAAAACGTGGATTCAGTGCCGTTATAAGCCTCATCACAAAAAAAAAACCGACCAGAAATTAGTACTCGTGGGGATTTGCGGTTGCTACTCACAAACATTGAGCCGGACATAAATACACTCATAACCTCCCATCAGATTTATCCAAGTGATTATTTTTTTGTATTTTGAAAAAAAGTTATAATTTCAATAAATACTTCTTCAACAAAATGTTTTATTTATATTTTATTTTTATCAAAGTTAAATTTGTGTTTTTTTTATTACGCATTTATACAGTTTTTCACCCAGGGTCCGTGAGCAAGTTTTGACTATACAAACCCAGGGTCCGTGGGCCAAAAGAGTTTGGGAACCACTGCTTTAGTGGCTATCGTAAAATTTATTCCGGAAATCATAATTCTTTTTAGTCGAGGAAAACGACAATTACAATAAATTTTGCAAAAAATATAAAAGACAAAATTTTGAAAAATTCTCTAGTATTTTTTTTACAGATAGAGATTACTGTAATTACCGTAATTACTTACAGAAAAACAAAAAACGTTTTCATATTATTTGACTTAAAAATCGAATTTATCTAGCAAATTAGTTGCTTACAATTTATACGGCTACCCAAATAAATAATATAGAATAAGCGAAAATAGGAAAAAGACGATACCATTTTGGAATTCGCCGAAAGAAAAGACATCCTTCGATAGAAAATACGCGGTAATATCGGTCTTATATTACTTGTTCCCTCTTCAGTAAGGACCGGCTACAATAATGGTGTAGAACCCGATGCAAAATTGACTTGCGAACCAAGCCCTTGAAACAAACTTCTTACTAGACTTCAAACTATTTCCTAGTAAACGTAAACATACAATTTTTTTGAAAATTTTTGCTTTCCTATATCAGATATGCGAAACGCGTATGCTGAATTATTATAAAAATTAACCTTTAACCAGTAAGGTGATGTCTGTGAGTCGTATACAAATATATTCTTTCAGTTTTCTTCCTCCCTGCTTGTTTTTGTTAACTGAACGTTTGTGTATTCTTTTATGGTTTAGGGCAAATTTTACCCTGCTGGCGTAAGGGGAGTGTTTGATACATGCATATACGTGTGGTCTCCAGTTTTGGCTATCTATGTTACCAGCCCGCGGTATATTAATTTGTTGATGTCTCTCAGACATCACTTTACCGTGAGTATTATAAAAATTCCCATTACCGGTTAAGGGTTAATATTAAAATCACTACTGAAATTTTAATAAGTTTTTGTTTTTAGAAAAAAAACCTTAATTTATTCTAACTAGAACCATTTGAAATTTCGTATTCTTACCTAAAAGTAACAACTCTAATTATGACTAATTTTGCAAAATCAATCAACCGCGCGACGCCTTCAGAAAGGCGGGATCTTCGACCCTAACTTCGGTTAGGGCCGATACTCGCTTAAGTTTTCGCCTAAAATAAATATGACAAAATAGTTTTTTAATCGGAAGAGTCAAATAATCGAATAAGTAATATAAAGTAAACAAAAACGAATTTTTACTACGGAACTCTAAATTTTTTGGTTACAAAAAGATTTATTAGAATTACGCCACTGTTTAAGTTCATTGTTTAAGCGACGCGTTACCAATAGTGATGCCGAATTCAGGAGCAGTTAGGCAATGAATCGACTAAAGTTGTCTTTTAGACTAAATTAGTCATTAGTCAAGAATGTCGAATCGACTACAATAGTTCGATTAATCGACTAAATCAGGGCTTCTTAAACTATGGGTTGCGATCCCATTTGGGGTCACTTAGCGAAATCTTGGGGTCACAGCGAAAATTTTTTTATATGTAGGTATATAAATATTGTTACCTAATCAATAAATCCTTTCAAAATACTTCTAGGGTCGCGAATGAAAAAAGTTTAAGAAGCCCTGCACTGGATTAATCGAATTCACGAATAACGTAACTCTTTGTAACTATTTCAAAAACAACATTTTTTTAGATAAGTGCCTTGCAAATATTTTTTATACATTTTTTTTTCTTTCAAAGAAAACTGAAAAATCATAAAATTAATAATTTTTTGAGTAGTTACCTCTAACTAAAAAAATAAACAAAATAAAATTGGGTCAACGGTCAAAAAATAATTAAGATTAAAAAAATAAAAATAAAAATAATTTTTAGTAATTTAAGAAAAAAAAAATTAATCATGACTAAATTTGATCAAAATTAATCGACTAATCATCCGACATCACTATATAGTGCCCAGAAAAAACAAAACCTTAATTTTCTTAACGGAAAAATTATAGTTTCAAATTACAAATTTAGTTCCGTTAAAAATTTACAAAATCATCACTAAGCTGCGAGTAAAGACCAGAAAATTACTAACATTTAAAAATTAAAATCAAACCATTAGTTGAAAAATTTTGAAAAAAAAAAAAAAAAAAAAAAAAAAAAAAAAAACTAAATATAATTTTGGACTTTTAAATAAATTTATATCATTTCGATTTTAATAACCATTTATTTATTGGCCTAATGACATTTCTTATAAATACATTGATTAATAGGTAGGCGTTAGATGTGCGGGACTAAAAACCGTTCTAAAATGAATATCTTCTAGCTAATGGTTAAACCTAAATCATTGTCATTCCGACAACGAAACACCCCATAATTATCAAGTTTAGATTCACTATACACAGGTATAAAATTGGATTCGGACTCGCACGAATCGAATTCACAAACCCAATGGACAATGTAAAGGTTTCTCACATACACAAAATTAAGTAGATAAGGTAAATGACCCAAAATCAGACAGTGTCTAAAATCAGACGTGTTTATATTATTTTTAAAAAAATTTTGAAAAATTCTGTTTTTAAAACGTCGGTATTGTATTTAAGAGGTATCTATGAACATTAAATAATACTAGCTTTTTCATATTTCGGTTTATTTTTAACAAATACTGAACTAAAAATAATGATCAATTAGATATTTTGCGAATTGTCAGAAATAGTAGGTATAAGTGACTGATTGCTTATGAGTACAAAAACCCCAAATTTCAAATTTTAGTTAAATTATGATTTTCACATTAAAATGCTATAATAAATGAATATAATAATAAAAAGTTTAAAGTAAAATTCTTAGATAGACCAGTTTTCTTGTGTGTCGAATTTAGAATCCGTAAATTTAAGTCTTACCCAAATTTCGTCAATGAGTATTGGAAGAATATTATTTAAAAAAAAAAAAAAATTGAGAAAAGAAATAAGCAGAAGAGGAAAAAAAGTGAAAAAACGAGAGAAAAAAAGGAATAAAATAAGAACGTGATTAAAATTACGGGTGGGAAAATAACCTATCAAAACATATGAGTAAGGAACATTTTTTTTATTAGCAGAATTTGGAAAAGTACATTATTAACTAATAAAGCAGTTTTTCAATAAATGCATCAATTTTTTTTTTTTTTTATTTGAGCTAAAACGTTGATAGTCGAAATTATGGACACGAAAATAAGTTCAACAGAGTGCCGAATTTAGAGTTAAGTTCTTATGGTAGATGTCGAAATTAGGTGTCATTGCAGTAGTACAAAAAATCTTATTTTTTGTATTTTATCCTTCTATTCTTCTATTTTTCTTAAATGATAATCTAAAGTAAATATTTTGACCTGGCTGTTGATAAAAGACTTTTAATCTTTTCAACGATTTTTAAATTATTCTACTATTATATGCTTGGTTGCTTCCTTAAAGTGTCGGAATTTGGGACATTTATCTTACATAGAATTCTTTCATAATGATGTTTTTTTTTTTTTTTAAGAAGTATTTCCAGAAAAACTCAAAAGACATATCCATGCATGCGACTAAATTAAAAAAAACAAAAGTGTATGTAAATAATATGACGTACCTGGCGGTAGTGCAGTCCCGATACAGAATGTCAAAGTCTTTACACGACAACAGTTTGCAGCGATTGACGCCCGGCTGTATTGCACCAAGACCCCGTAGGATGCGCACCTGTTCCACATTGCACACCAACGGCACAATGTCCAAGCGTTTTAATTTCGTATAGACCGTGTGCAAGCCACCGACCAAATGTTTTAAAAAGAGTTCAAACGCCTGCGGCAAACAGAGCATCGTATCACCGGCAATTATAAACGCCGCAACTTTTTGCCCCCGATACTCGACCAATTTGCATTCGTTCGCCGTTGGGTCCGAACTGGAAATTGGCGGTGGACTATTGTAGGATCTCGGGGGGCCGCCATGGTGGGCCGCCATTAAATCCAACGGTCCATGATGCCCTAGCATACCCGAAACGCCCAACGATCCCAGCAGACCCAATCCCGGTGGTGGTAGATGCGCCTGAAGCGATTGTGCCAGTCGTGGACCCACCGGCGGGGGGCTCAATGGATGCGGCACCCCCAGCGGGTGACCCCCTGGCACGCCGGGATGCGGTCCAGACAGTGGACTGTGCCGTGAATGATGGTGGTGATGGGACGCGGCACTACTGGGGGGCGGCAGTGTTGTTGGGGGGCTTGGATTGTGATTAATACTGGTCGGTGTGTTGTTATTGTTGTTATTGTTATTGGTGGTCGGTGACAGGGGTTGCTGTTTGACCATCAACGGTGTGGGTCCACCACTGTTCGGCGATGACGGGTGACTGCTACGATCACTGTTGGTGGAGGATGAGTCCATGGCAGTCGTACAGTCCATAGTTCACACACGAGACACGACACACAAAATTTGGTCCACAACAAAAACAAAAAAAACACTCGCGTGATCTGGATTCGGATTACTCTGTCCCTGTGCGCCGGTTCAACGGAATGATGAGTCAATTTGAGTTAGACTGACTGCATGGCCATCGATAAATGCAAGCGATAATCGCGGAGAAATGCACATCAACATGATTCGGTCGTAATTAGAGCGTCGTCGAATACAAAAGCAGGTAACACGCTCCAGGTGAATACAGCAACAGTGTTCCAAACAATCGTACCCGAATCGAAAATTGTCGCCGCTGTGATTCTACGTGTATATTTCTATTGCTATCTGTTATTTCACTTGGCCGGACTTGGGGGCTGGATGCGCACAATGACAAATGTTATATAACGGAACGTGTGCGCACAGATCCTCCACTACTCACCCCACAACAAAGAAATCATGTCAAACAAATGGACCAAAATACTGTGTCACAAAACGCAAACAAAAACCCAAAAACGAAAAAAAACACATTCACACCAAAACACTTTTCAAAAATACTTCGAATTCTTCAGCGACACCAAAAAACCGGGAAGAACACTAAGCGAAAACGCGCGAGAGTCACAAGTGTCCGTCACGCAGCAGCAGCTAGCTAGCACGCCCGCAATTCAAACAAATGTACAAATAATAAGAAATAGAGAAACATTGGTTGAAACGAGTTTGAATCTACAATTCCAACTACAAACAGCGCATTCAAATAAACAAAACACAACTTCATTCACACAATACTCCGGCTGGCTCGGTTACGATTGTTCGGCACCACATTCGGCACACTTCGGAGCACACAGGCGGGCCCCGAATTATCGTTTATCTTCCACAAACAACATCCACATACCGAGGCGGTACCGCTATGAGCCGATTGGTGCGTACAATTGTACTAAAGGTGGAGCCACGAACGAAAAATTACATGACTGAACCGTCCCCGGGATTGAGACGGAACGGTTTCGGATGCAAGCGAAGACGAAGACGAAGACGGCAAAACTTGAAATTGTATTATATTATGATATGAACTATGATATGACGCGAGCTCTGCTGCTGTGCTTTGCCGTTGAGGCGAATGTATTTGTGTATACGAATGTCACCAACAAAACGTCCAGAGTGAACGAATCAATACTCCGTCGTCGCGTATTTCAAACTTCTCCACCTCTTTTCTTGGTGGTGTCCCCCCCCCCGCCACCGGACCCCCATAGTACAATACATACATATATATGTGAATTATAATATTTAGAATTTTTATTATTTTGCTAATTGTATTAATATGTGTGTATGGAAGGAAAAAAAAAATCATTACTGCGACTACCAAAGAAGAAGAAGTCTGTCTCAGACAGAAAATGAGACAGAATTATGTACTTACTTATGTACGTACAATTAAGTAGTTACTTAAGTATTAATAATTTTTTTTTTCGCTATAAAAATTATCTGTTCACATGCTTGAAATATTGCTTCACATTGTATGGAGTTAATTTTATTTGAACCATATGGTCTCAAATATTGACATTTTTTTAGTGGGTTTAATTTTTAAAATGATGAAAAAAGAAACTGTAAGAATATTTTTTAAAATTAATAAATGATTTTTAAGTATTTGATACGAAGATAGTCAAAATTTGAACCAATTCTAATATTTTTAACGTATTGTGAATGAAAGATTAGAGTTGACCGGGGTAATTGTGAATGGATTTTCATGAATTGAGATAAAAGCGTTGTTTTAAGTATTTTTTACATTATGGTTGATTTATTTTTAATTCCACATTATTCAGGATGCACCACATAAATATTGAGCAAATTCGTATGAAAAACAGAAATTTTATAAGCCATTCACATTTCCCCGGTGCGGTTTTGCAAATCTTATGAATTTCGGGGTAAAAGTGAATGCCATCAGAAAAATTATTTAGAATGGATTACAAGAGAAGTGTGGTACGTCAGAGTAAAGCCCAACTCAGATTCTTCACATTTACCCCACTTTCAAATTTTTCATCATACTTTAGCGGTCACAATTTCTCTTTGTTTAATGCAAGTTACGCATACCTCAAATTTGTACAAAAAAATCAAGGTTAAATAAAAATAACAAAAATTGTAGGAACAAATTTATTACAAGCTAAAACTGACATTTTGATGATATTTTGTCACTTTATCATATAAAAAATCAAAAAATTACATGATTTTCACACAAAAACAAGGAAAATAAGACTTTTTCAAGGAAATTCAAGGAAATAGGGTAAACGGTATAGTTATTGAACGTTGACAGTTATTGGACAAGACACTTTCTTTTGAAAATTATAGGCTTATAGACTAGTAAAGCAAACTTCCTGATTTTTTAGTTAAACAGAATCTTCTAGTATCTACAGAACTTGTGGATTGTGGAAATACGCCAGAAATTAATAAATAAAATTTTTGTCCAACAACTGTATTTTTCTACACGGACAACTTTAATATTTTTTTTTCAGAGACTTACCAATATGTAATATGAAAGTTTTATGTGGTACATTAAAATAGGCAAGTCTTACTTTATTTATAAATTTTTTCGTTAAAAATAAAGCTACCACACGTACTTTTTCTGTACTTTGTTTTGAAAATTTTTCTTAACTGTCCAATAACTATACCATTTACCCTACATTTAGTTTACATGATTAAAAAACAACAATTTATTCGGCCTAATACCGTAAAAGTGTAAATGAAAAAAAAAATGGTTTCGTGTTAATCCTACTGCCCTTGGACACTCACAGAGACATTGAAAACAAGTAATTTTTCTGTTTTTGTAAGTTGTTATTGGGTAAGGGAGCACAGCAATGATTTCGTAGATTAATACATAAAACATATCGCTCTTAGACAATTTTTTTTTTTGTATTACTTGTACAACGGAAACTTGTACAATAATGTCACCACCATCTTCATCAACATTTTCAACTCCGAAAAGGACACTACTGAAATTTTTAGCCGAATGGAAGCACTTGTGAATGACGTTCACAATTACCCCACAATTTTAAAATCATGGTGTAATTGTGAATTGGTAATAAATTGTCCAATTTCTTTAGCAGTTAATAAGGAACCCTGTCAGGGTTTAGACCACTTCTTTAGAAGTACTGTTAACCATTTCTTACCTTTTAAAAAAATAAAATGTATTTAAAAGAAATTTTTTTTGAGGATTGATCGAAGTAAGATACACAAAATTTTGCAAGGGTTTTTTCAAAATAATAAAAAGATACTTAATACTTGGAGAATTGTTATCAAATTTTAATACATATTAAGAAAGGACAGAAAAACATACTAAGAGTTGATTTTTAACAATATTAATGTTATTTTAGAAATTATAGGCGCCGTTCACAATTGCCCCAATTCACAATTACCCCGGTTAACCCTATTACAAATTATTTTTTATCAGATATTTCATGTGGGAATCCTCAAAAAGCACAAGAAAAGGTAAAACAAGACAAAGAAAATTTGTTTGGAAAAAGTTTGAAAAACAACTTTATTGAGATTTACTTAATCACCAATACACCAACAACCTTTAACCGATTTTGTAAAATATTTCGAAATAAACAGAAACACGACTTCAAAATTTTTTTAATTTTATAAAAATTGTATAAACTTGAAAAAGTTTAAGGGGAGAAATACTTTTCGACAAGCGAAAATGAAGGCAATTTCGGGAATTTTTTTTAACATGGAAGAGATTGATCTAGATATAATATATATTTGAGTCTTGGGATTTTGTCTGCTATGACCTTATAGTGTTGCAACAGAATTTTTTGTTTTCAATATGTATAAAAATGGTGGGTGTAGAAGCTTTTCATTAGCGCATCTCGCTCTATAAGTTCCTAAATGGCTGGGACTCCAGCCACCGTAATTATCTTTCGAAAAATTAAAGAAACTTTTCATTTTACTAACATATCGTCAACTGAGTATTGGTTTGTACCAAGTCCGCTTTTTGAAAAAATTTTCTAGATGCTTGTTTTGTTAGTTTTAGGCGTTGAGGAAGTCGAAACCACAATCAGAAAAATTTTTAAAAAACGGACTTCACAGTAAAAAAATTTGTGTTCCGCGTAAAAAAAACCAGTGGTTAAAATTTTTGTGTTAAATAAGTAACACAACCCTACGTTAATGTAACATTTCATGTTTATGTTAAATGAGAATATTAACACAAATTTCGATTTAACAGAATAAAAATGTTAACCTGTTTTGAACAACAAAGAAGTAACATAATATTTGTGTAGAGCAAAAGGATGTTATATGTACCTACGCAAATTAGATTAGAATATACCTATATCTACCAAAATATATATGATAAAAAAGATGAGAGTAGTTCTTATTATTAAACAAAACCGAAAAATTATAAGTTTTTTCAGTTATTGACGAATATGGTTTTATTAAACGTTTAAAAATGAAACAATTTTCTTACATTTTAAGGTTATTTTGATAAAGATTCAGTTACAAAAAATCATCAGCTTCAGTGGAATTAAAATATTGAATAAAAAAGTTTAACAATTAACTTTGATAAATCTGAAAAATTAACACAAAATGTATGTCCTCTTGTGTGTTAAATCATTGACACAAAACTTGTGTATAGATTTGAACATATGCTTTGTGTTAAAATAACACAAAAAATTCAGTGGACCGTTCTTGACATGTGATCTGTGTTAATTTTAACACAAATTTTTTCAATGTGTTGGTACAAACCAATACTCAGCTATCGATATGTAGAATGTTGGTGAACCCAAAAAAAAAAAAATTAAAAAGTAAAAACTGACGAATTTATCCGAGTTTTTCAAGAAAAATGTTAAATTTTCATGAAAATTTCGTCTATTTTTGCATTAAAATATATTTTTGTACAGATATTTACCTATAAGTTGGGTTTACATTGAACATAGATGATAATAATAGTATAAAGCATATTTTGGTATAAATTTCAAAAAAATCGATCGAGTAGTTTTTTTGAGTGAGAACGTCAGCCAATTGTAAAAATGTTGTTTTGAGAAAAACGTATTTAAAATTTTGATTTGTAAACACTTCTTACCGACTCTCAAAAACTTTTGACTGATTGTGAGCTGAACAGATTTTTTTTATAGACAGTTTGTCGGCTTTCGAAGGGATAACCTCGGAACCCTTATAATTTCGTCGTGTCTATCTATCTGTCTGTCCGTCTGTCACACCCTCATAGGTATAATTCCGACACCTTTCGACCTATAAACATGAAATTTTTGCATGGACATGCTACAGATATCTCAATTAATATACTTATACAGCAAAATGAAATTTTCTAATTTCTTGAAATATTTTCCAGAGCTATTGAACAATGGGGATGAAAATTTATTTTCCACGTACTATCGCCACTGCGTAGGTTTTCTTTCACCATGTTTCATTTTTAAATTCCGTTCAAAGGTTTCCAATTTGGGATTTTCAATAAAAGATTCCAAAAATACGCTTTCGAAGCTTTTTATGTAATCCTTTTACATGGAGAAATGATTATCAATATATTTTACTAAAATTTCAATCCGCTTTAGCCGTAGTGGTTTGTAGTGGTTAACCCCGGAATTAAACTTTGTGAAGCAAAGATTTTTATTCCTTCAATAATTTAATTTACGAAACGCCAAAATTCGAGAGATACGAAATAATTACACTCATTATTTCATGTCGACCACATATTATTATGTATTAATTATCAAATATAATTATAAATTTTAAAATTTTTTCAAAATAATTATTAATAAAATTAGAATTAAGACAAAAAAATATCAACATTAATTTTTTAAATATAATTATTTTTACCTTGTTATTTGTTTTATACTATTCAAGTAACTCTACTTAATTATTAACAAAGATACCTACTTAAATCTTAAGTATAATGTTAAGTATACAATAATATTAAATATATTTTATAACAAAAATTATTGTATTATACTTTATGAATAATGTAACAAAATTTTGGTATAAATTTTTAGTTTAATTTAGCAAAAATAATTCATACTACCGATTTATGTAGATAAAGATTTTATCAACAAAACAATTGAGGTGTAGTAGCTATTAAATAAATCGCCTAAATTGCCGGTAAAACAATTTAATTTCTGTTTTACATGATTTTTAAAGTTTTTCTAAGTAACAAGTGTAAATTTAATTTTTAAGTTACGCTTCAAAAGTTAAGACTTCAATCAGGGACGTATTTACCCTAAATCCTGCCCCTGCTTTATCGTAAAACAAAATTTAAAAAAAAATTTTAATTACTTTCTTACTTTTTTCCCTTTTTCTATCAAAAAATAAGTGACGAGCAAAAAAAAAAGATGTGAATACTAAAAATTATATTTTTCCCCCAAATTTTGCCGCTCAACGCACGCGCCTGGTCCACCTTATGGGAAATACACCCCTGACTTCAATAGTTACTACAACAGAAAACACTGGTAAGTCAATTTTCGAAAGATATTGGTCCTAAATAGCCCTACTCATTATCAAAGATAAAAAAAAAAATTTATCCAAAGAATAATTTGAGACGTACAATGGAAAACAATACATTTTGGGCTCTTTTGCAACAAAGTTTTTATAATGACATCGATTCTAAGGCCCGTTTCACACTATAGCGCCGCTCTCGATAAGCTTTCCATTCGCTCTTGTACCTAGGGTAGAGCGGGGCTAGTTGTGCAACTTTTCAGTTAATCGGTCATAGCTCCTCAACCGTAAGTCCAAATTTATTGTTATGCATACTGATGTGTAGGTAATTTCTTCCTTTTCTAAAGTCCCCATAGTAACATTTTTCTAACAATTCACATTTAAGAGATACAGCTGTTTAAGTGAAGAAAGTCGGACACGCTCAACGTACCCCATAGGTGAGGTAAGTTGAGCAAGGGTAGGGGGTAAATTGAGCAGTTAGAAAATGTAGCCAAACCATGCCTTAGATGTTTATGAGACATAAAAAAAATGATTATTTGACAGTCAGTCTTTTATTTATAATGCTTTAGTGACATAATAATGAAACAAAAAGTAATTCCTTTGGATATTAAATACAGAAAATAAAATTAACAAAAAATAAACTTCAACTTAGTATTTAAACTACAATCTTATACTTAATATTTGGAATATACTCAATCTTTCTACTTAATATTAGACTTTAACGTTTAAGTAATAAATCAAAAAGAATTTAAATTAAAAGAGAAACATTAAGTAGATATTAAGAACTTCATCATAATTGTCACTGTTACAATTAATGCAAACGAAAGTTCTATTGCTCAACTTACCTCACTCACACAATTTGATACAAAAGTGAGGTTATGAAAAAAACTGTTTGAATTAGAACCAAATTCTTTCTAGATATCAAAATATACTAATTTCATAAAAGTTTTAACACTTATTTGATTTAACATAGATAATAATTACCTCGTATAGAAGAAATATTCATAGACAAAATTTTTTTACTTTTTATACTCAAAATAAATAAAGTGTGCGCATACGTCACTCGATCGACAGGTTGCAACTAGCAGTCGCGTAATGAGTTCCCCTCTCTTGCCCGCTTCTATACGCCATTTAATGTATTAGCGTACTATGTATAGTTTCTGAGATATTTCGATTGCCCAACTTACACCTATGCTCAACTAGCCCCGCTCTACCCTACTCGAATTTTAATACATTAGACACTTGACACTTTTTTTAGACACTTGAACGTTGTAACTATAACTATTTGATCACTTTCATTTACCTTAAGGTAGTTGGTCCAATAAAACGATTTTTCAAAGGATTTTAATGAAACCTCTCTAGACATTTATTTAATTCAATACTAATAATACGAACCTATACCAAAAAAAACAACTGACCTCCCCAATTTTGAGAAAAACGGTTTCAAAATTTTGTAATTTTAACAGGGACTCTTATGGGAAAACTCTATTTTTTTTTTTAATAAAATGAAAACGTGTTAAAGGAATTTGATAAACATTTAATATGTTATAAAATACAAAGTTGCCAAACATATTTAAAAACAAATAAAAATTATTGACCACGCCGTTTTTGAAATATAATTTATAAACATCATTTTACAACATTTTTACAACGCTTTTTCAACAATGCTTTTATATTGCTACAACATAAGCGCGCGGAAATTCAAAAAAACAAGTGGTATACAAATATAAAAACTGAAGAACATTAATACAGTCATGATTTAATTTTTGGTAAAAGAAATTTTTTCGCTGAATTATACTTTTGTACCTGACTATCTCGCACGAAATACCTTAAACAGAAAATTACCTATACCTTAACCAATTTCAACAATCAAATTTTTTTTTAAAAAAAAAGAAAGATTCGATTATTGAACGCCATTTGACTGTTTTTTCGATTATTTTCAAACAATAAATAATCTCTGTCAATTTCAATTAAGATTTTTTGATTGTTCTGAAAATTGTATGTACAATTTCTAGGAACTTGTTAAATAAACGAACTCTCTTTACTGTCAGAGACCTCTGTACATACCTACATACATAACTGATATACCAAAGAAGTAATGATCTAATGATAGATTAGTTAGTTGGTAAGAGTATTGAATAGTTTATTTGAATTTTTTTTGAAAACTATTTTAATATTGTTAATTCTGTGAAAAGAAAACAAAACAAAAAAACTGAAAAACGAAATTAAACAGTATTTATTATTGACCAAATTTGTATTTATAGTCATAGGCGTAGCCAGGAGAGGCAGAGGATGGTACGACATCACCTGAGAAAGTTCTGTGTACACTAGGGATGATCGATATTCATCGATGTTAGAAAAACATCGATGTTTAGGGGAAAAACATCGATGTTATGTCCTCGATAACATCGACACATCGATGTTACGAGAATAATATCGAAACATCGATATTACTATAACCTATCCAGTATTTAAAAAGTCCTGTAGCTGATTTAAAACAAGATCCATTACTTTTATGGCAAGTTATAGGATTCACTTATCCAAACTTGAAAAAAATTGCCATTAAATATTTGTGTTTCACAGCAACTTCAACAACTTCAGAGAGACTTTTTTCAAAAGCTGGGCAGCATTTGTATCAACAAAGGAACATATTAAAAGGGAAACTTCTGGCAATGTTAATTTTTAATAAATAAAATAATAGAATATAATGGTTGTTTATTTTGCTACATACACATCGATGTTTTCGAACTCTTCGATACTCTTGAATCGATTTTAACATCGATGTCAACATCGATGTTTTTCTAATATCGATCATCCTTAGTGTACACTAAATATAAAAATCAGTTTAAAATCTCTTTTGCAGAATTTATCTTATTAAAATTTTAACAAATAAATAATTGTTGATAAAACTACTTACATATTTTCTTAATGATTCGGTTCCCTCCTGGTTCACCCCAGAATATATTACTTACTATGCTCATGTTTATAGTATCTTAAGTGTACAAAAGTTAGGGATAGTCTTCCAATTTTAAATTATACTGACCTAAATTGACCTAAAATTACTTGATCTGTTCATATGAATCAGTCTTTATTAAAAAAAAATATAATATCAGCAATATATTCTAATAACAATACTTTTAGACCAGTGGTTTTCAAACTTTTTGGTCTGCGATTTCTTTTTGCAAGTAAAAATTTCAAAGGACCTTCGAAATATATTGAAATGGGTAGGAATAATATCGATGTGTATATAGATAATGAATATGGGTTACTTCAAAAATGTAAACTTTACCGCATCGATGCAGCATCATGACTTTTCTAATGCGTCTAATACTACATGATACGCTGCTGATGCTCTCTTGAAATTTGATACACATTAGATGTTTTTGACCGGGATATTGGCATCATTTAGCCTCTGATTTGGCTATAGATAAGACAGATAATGTAGCATGATTGACTATAGATAATATAGCAATACAGTCCTTGTATAGATATATTATCTTTGAATTTCAACTTGAACTTACTTGAAATTGAAAATATTGAAATTATTTGAATAAAAAATATTACATACCTATTTTGAGTGCAAGATGTATTCAAATAGTTTAAACAATTTTAATCAAATGTAAATACATTCATCTTTTTCAACAATTTGTTTTTCGGAATTATTCCTGTTGGTACATAATTATTCCTGTTGGTACATACCTACATAATATGGCAAGTAGTTATAATTCTACATTATACACATGACATGCATTTTGGACACGCATCACCAAATTTCTTGATGCATTGTTTTGACGCATCAAATGCAAAAATGAACTTTTGATTTTTCGTTGTGATGCGTCTGATGCTTTTTTGAACTTTTGACTCTGCCTCATGCAAACAGTGATGCATTTTTTAAGTTAGCCTATATGATCTGTAAGCAATTATTTCTACGACCCCCCAAATAGTTTTCGCGACCTTTCTGGGAGTTACGATCCCCTCACTTTTAGAATCACTGTTTTAGACCGTCAAGGAAACAACTAAAACGGACATTAATAACTAAGAAATCGGCCAAGAGCGAATCGAACTCGTACAATTAAAGTTCCGTATAGGGAGCAGCAAATAAATCAAATTAAACGTTATATCTTATGCAAAATTTGCTTGTGATCACTGAAATCCCTAGAAATAGCTCTTTACCTCATAATACGATATATTAATTAAAACTTTTTTTTTTTGTTGTATCCAACTGACCCCCATTTTTTTGGGTCAGACCCAAATCGATGGTTTTCCAGAAAACTGACACAAGGCAAAAAACGTGATTTTGCAGGAAATCATTTTTAAAATTATTTGAACCAATTATTAAGTTTTTTTCATCATCTTTATTAATTTTGTAAACTTTTAATTTATTTGTGCTATTGTTATAAAATAATATATTGGAAAATGACTTTTCTTCCAGTATCATATATTTCTTTTTGCAGTTTAAGAAAATAAAAATTACTTTTTTCCCAGATGTGACATTTTTCTTTAAAATTTTTATTATGTTGCAAATTATGATTAGGCTGTAAAAAAATATTGATCAGGAAAAACGTCACAAATAAGAATATGACACTTTTCTAGATAAATTAAATGTATCCGATACCAGTATTTTTTTAAATATGTCACTTTTCCTGAAAAAAAAAACTATGAAATTTTAATTTTATTAGACACTATTTTAGATATGCCGTTTATCTAGAAAGAAAACGATGCTTACCCAACCAACACCAAAACACAACTGATTTATGACAGTTTTCTTGATATGTCTCAATGCGATTCGATCTCGAACCAAAACGACACTTACGTTCTCTCTTAGCCACGTTTCAAGTTACACTTATGACATTTTTCCACATAAAAATATACATATTTGGAAGTTTGTTTTTCACATAAAACGTGAAAGGCCGTTTTTGGACTTATGTCACTTTTCTCGAAAACCATCGAAATGACAAAAATTTTTTTTAATCGATGGTTGGCAAAATATATGTGCGTCATCAAAATCTAATTTAATACCAAATTTAAAGTTCCTACGTTGTGACAAACAGACAAACAGACGAACACAGGAGTGATCTTATAAAGATTGTGATTTTTTAAGGTACGGAACCCTAAAAAAATAGTGGATCTAAAGTAACAATAAAAAGTAACAATGTCTTTGAAAGCTACTTCAATTCATTGCTAAGCTAATAAATTGTATAAATGTCGGCCTTTACCAATAAAATTGACTTGAAATTTTACTATTTGAATGGTTGACATTCATTTTCTAAACATATTTATTAATTTAAAATTGGAAAATAAAAAAGCAAAAAAAATTCAAATGTTACAGAATTTTTTAATTGTCCAAATATTATTGTAAATTACTTTTTTCAATACCGATATTCAGTAGCGTCACTTAAATAAATGTAGTAGCACTATTTATTTAAAATACACCTAAACCAACTTAAAAATGAATTACTTCGTTTAAAATTATCTCATGTACCGTCACTGGGTCATACGAAATAATTCAATTAGGGGAAGGTCGCCCAAAGCGGGTAAGCTAAGATTAAACGCCCAAAAAAGTGACTTTTGACCTCGATAAGCAGATCTTTTTTATATTATCAGATAGAATAGTTATCGAACTTTAAAATGAAACTTCGCTTAAGGAATGTTTATACGATATTTATTTTTAATAAAGAAAATACAAAACCTCTGCAAAAACCCGCTTTGCCCGTATAGGTATCCTAAAGCGGGTAACCCCCTTTGGGCAAAGCGGGTAAGTACATTATGTATTTAAATACTGTTATTATTTTGTAATATAAACTTTCTTAATCATATAGAACTTAACAATAATAATAACTAAGTAAAAAAAAATGAAAAAAGAAAAAAATAATAAATTTATAACAATTAACGGTAACTTTCTTTAAACCTCCATATTGGAATATATTACTTCAGATAATTCCACATCAAAATCACCACAAACAAGGCAGAAATATTTTTTTTAAGCGTTTTCCCTCATCCTGCCGTAAAAAGAAGATTATTTATTTTTTTTCCCCTTCCAACAGTTTTTTTCCATTAAGATGCTTCTATTTTATCT
Organism: Brachynemurus nebulosus; assembly: GCA_035578155.1. Lineage (NCBI taxonomy): Eukaryota > Metazoa > Arthropoda > Insecta > Neuroptera > Myrmeleontidae > Brachynemurus > Brachynemurus nebulosus. The sequence continues at coordinate 11,450,648 of JAPWDM010000012.1, read as the reverse complement.
ACCCGCTTTGCCCATACCCGCTTTGCCCAAAAAGACTTAATTTTGTTAACTTAGAATAATTTCAAAATGAAAGCCGATACATGTCTACCTTTTTAGGGGTACTCAGAGATTTTGACCTCTGAGTATCCCTCATAGTTTTGCACTTTCCACATTCTAACGTGTGACCAACTTGCACTTCACCAAACTTTCTGCTGAACTCAGTTCGCCAAGTTTTTGGGGTAAAGGTGGTATTTTTCTTTATTACAAAAATAAAGATTTAAAACGTTAATTCTGGACCTAACTATTAATTATTTAATAGTCGAACGTATAAAATTAAAAATTAATTAGATTTTTTTCGTAATTGCTAATTTTTTTTTAATCTTTCTTGTTAGCAGTAAGGTATAAATAAAAAAAATATAATTGACGCCTATACTATTAGGTACATGATTATTACTGTGTCGTTTATGGATATTTAAATGATTTTAATATTACCTACATATTAAATTACCTAAATGATTTTAATATTACCTACATATTAACAGTAAATTACTATCAAAAAAATGCAAACTTTAACAATATTTTTTAAATTCATTCAAATTCAATTTAATTGCGATTATTGCGATTAATTTTGCTATTTAAATATATTAGTTTTTGACATTTGACGTTTTGAAATTTTACTCAAAATATACATACGTAATTTACACATGCTACCTATATATATAGTGAGTATACCATAGAACACTAGAAGCCAACTAACATAAAAAAAGTGAAATTCGCTTGGAGTCATTTGTAAGCCAGTCACAGCTTAAGGCATTAGTCCGTCAGTAGTCGTCGTCGAGTCAACACACATTGTTAGTTGAACACGTTGAACAGCTCTCTCTGGTAATACGTGTGTGTGGTTGTATGCGTGTATACACATACTACTACAAAAAACCAAACTAATACACTGCAAACAGTGTGTATGTACACAAACAGACTACGTCACAAACTCATTACAAGTGGAACAGAGGCAAAGCCAATCTAGTTTGTCCCCTTGTATCACACAGTATATAATACATGATAGGTACCTACAACATATGTACATAAAGCTACGGATACACGAGACATCTAAATTAGCATTATTGTGTGCAATGTTTACACTATAGAACACTAGAAGCAAACTAATATCAAAAAAGTTTAGTTCGCTTGGAGTCATTTGTTGGTCTGTCACAGCTTAAGGCATTTAGTCAGTCGGTGTCGGTCATCGAATCCACTACGATTGTTATGTATTGTAAGACCATTGTTACTTGACCTGCACGTTGCTCTGTCCGATAATACGTGTTTTGTAATTGTGTGTGTAAATACTCACACAGAAGCAAACATCAAGCCTAAACCACTACAAACAGTTTGTACTTACACAGCATAGTGATGCGAAGTGGAGGAGATTTTACGTCACCTTTCTGCTACAGTCGGAATACTAACTATCATATAGTAGTTTGGCCCGTTGGTTTACACGTTCAAGTAAAGCGGGTTCTACACGATGCTACGAACGTTCCTTCCAACATTCGATCGAACGTTTGAGGCAGTTAAGTTCGATAGTTGGTGCGACGAATGTATCTGCTACACGGTGAATCGAATGTTTGATCCAATACGAATGATGATGTGTTGGTACTCAGTGGACGATGTTATCTGTCTGATGTTATCTCTAATGTTATACACTGATGTTGTCTCTCTTCACATGAACGAGCGTGCAGCTGCTGAGTCGAACCAACCAACGAACCAACATTGACCTTCAAATGTTCGAAGCACCCCTTTGACTCGGTGCAAAAATACCGACATCGAACGGGACACGACCAAATGCGAACGTTTGACGCTCGACATTGGACACTCGTAGGTTCGAACAACGGCTACACGATGCTATGAACCATCCAACGTCGAATGTTGGAAGGTGTTCGTAGCATCGTGTAGCAGCGGCTTAAATTTGCAGTCTAGATAAGGCTAGAACAGTTGTATACACTCGAGTTGCTAGACTTCTCTAGCAAATATTTGAGGTTGTTTACACAGTAGTGTCACACACGGCGAATAGAATAGTGTCAGACATTTCACACAACACCTGATTTAGATTATAATTTAACATTTCTAAATCGTATTTTGTATTGCCATATTCTATTTTGAATTGAAAACTAATATTTTTATAAATGTTGCTGCAAGACGGCAGTTTCGTACTGAAAATAATTTATTTCATTTTTTGCTATAGTGTAAATCCAACTTGTAAAATTTTATTGCGTTTACTTTTTTCTTAGAGTTGTAATATAATATTATCTCTGTATTATCTTTTGGATGCGTCTCACAATTTAGGATTACCTTGTTGGTAGTATCTTAAATCAACTTTTCTGTCCTTTTGTAAAAAAAAAAACTTCTACACCAAAAGCGTGTCGTGTGTCCGTACCTTTATAATCTTTTTAAAATAAATTATTTTTTTTTTGTCAAAAGATTCTTATAACATAACCTATTTGTATGACTTAACGTTTATGTAAAAAAAAACAATATGTTTTCATCCAAATCATTTTAATATTTGCGACGATTTGAATTTTTACACAAAATTTCGAATGCGAAAGGAATTTTTATTTTGGAAAAAATTCGCCCACGAATACAACACAAAACGAACTGGTATGCTGTTTTTTAAATAATAAGTATTTCAACTAAGCAGTAATGTATCTTTTTTTTAGGAATAGTACATTATCTTCAGAAATAATGTTTTTTTTAAGGAGAAGTTTTCAAAGCTACTACTAGCAAAGTAGTGAAATTAGTGTCACACAAAATTGCTTTGTTGCGTGAAGAATTCATTAAATTTCCAACAACTGACGTCGAAAAGGCGCAAGTTAAAGAAAATTTTTATAACATTACGCGGTTTCCGAGAGTGTTTGCTGCTTTACATACATACACGGTTACATATACAGGCTGGAAACAGATTTATCGAACGTGGGGCAAGTATGGTGAGAAATTTTTCTCAGGATCAATGTGATCTCTGACACTTTTTGATCAATAATATTTCATTTTTAAATCGCGTTACCATGGATCTGCAATATTTTTGTGTTTGTCAGATTAAATACCCCTGTCGCAGCATCTGCATAACATAGCGAATTTCCAAATTTTAGGGACTGGCGGATCTCATCTAAGAACTGTACCTATTTAAAATAGTTTAGCTTTCTAAGAGTAAAAGATTTTTTAAAATCGGCTGGGTAATTAGTTTTGATATTTTTGGGACCCAAGAACCCGAACGGACTTTGTGCAGCATAGTTGTATCCATCTAAAATAATTTAGTTCTCTAACAGTGAAAAAATTTTCAAAATCGGTCGGTTAGTTTATTTTTTACAATAATGGGAACAGTAAACCCTGGCGGAAATCATACAACATAACCTTTATTCATCTAAAATAATTTTAGTAAAAAGTTTATCCTAACAGTAAAAAACGGGTCCTAGGGATCTCATATAACTTATGGTAGTCCGTAAGGTTCTTGTGGACATCATTTAATTACTTAATGAATTCAAATACTTTAACTTACTAACGGTGAAAAAATTTTCAAAATTTTCGACATTCGCTAAAAAAATCATTGAAAAGTATTTGATATGTTTCGATCAATTAATGGTCAACATCAGCAAATAAAAGTTACTCAAATCGAAGAAAAGAATGAGTTATTTGTCCGTAGAAATTAAAATACAAATTCTGAAAACGAGCAAAGAAATATTGAAAAAACTAGATCGGCAAAACATTCTGACAAATAACACTACCCAACTAATACTTGCCAATTTGAATGAAACTTAACATACTTATTAAACAGCGAAAAATATTAAATACGTGTTTTTTTATTTCGGCTAAATACGCTTTTTAGGGGTAGAAAACACCATTCAACCTCTGTAGATGAAAACAGTTATAGCTAGATATTTTTGAAACGACATATTTTCTGAAAAAAGGGCTGAGTACCAAATTTGTAGAATTTGAAGCGATGCACTTGATAGTGACCCTGAAATCGATTTTCAAGGTCAGTTGAAAATGATTAGCCATTGCCGAAGTTTGACCATATCCTGTACCTATAAGCAGTAATTTCATGTATTGACTCAATCTATCTTCAAAGGTGATTTATAGAAAAAATTAGAAGAAAACATTTTTGTAAGTAATTTTAGAAGTAAAGTTAAGAAAAGATTTAATATCACTCTAATTGTAAGTTAAACATTAACTTTATGTTATATTATAAATTTTCAAAATTTTTTAAAATTTTTATTGCTACTCTATAGTTATCATATTAGGAATTCAATTGAACATATGATTAACTATTATTTTTCCGATTGCGATTGAGCAAGTATTTTTCAAAATTACTTCTTGATCACTTATTTTCTATCTTGCATGTGAAATTCGTTCGAATATACTTTGAACCATTTAGGGGTGAAAAGTAAGCTACTCCTTTTGAAAAATATTAAATGATTTTCAAATGACTTTGGAAATTGACCTCAAGGTCAACTTCAAAGTCATCATCAAGTGCTTCACTTTGAATTCTATAACTTTGGTCCTAAGCACTTTTTTCAGAAAATATATCGTACCATAATCCACTTCTATGTTGATTCCTGGTCTCTTTTCCTGCGTTTCTAATATTTATGTCAATAAAAAATGTGCTACCGTAGACAAGGATGAATAGGTACGCATTCAGACTTCACACCGTATTTTTTTGTATTTATTTTATGAGTACCTAATCTTTAATATATTAAAAATTTACGCGAAGATGGTCACTTTATCAGCAGTATCCAAAAAAATTTAAAAATATTGGTGGTTTTTGAAAAATTAACAAAAATCGTATAATTTCTTCTCTATGAAAAATTGGGATCAAAAGAGACGAGAAAAGAGTAAATGGGGACAACCCGTAGGGTCGACCAAAATAACGGACCCGATTTTTTTCATCTGACACAGTCGCCATTTAAGAAGTGAAATTACCCCTCAAAATTAGGGTAAAATTTCAATTTTGCTAGATTACTTGAAAACTGCGGCAGATAAAGAAAAATTTTAAATTGACACAACACTTCATTTTTAGAGAGCTTTCTACTGATATATACAAAGCCAGAGTCGGACCTACTAGAGGGGCTATTTTGGTAAATTTGGGGGTAAAAAAAGTTGTATAAGCGTTTTTCCTAACATCCAAAACAAAAACAAGAGCCTTATCACCATTTTTTCTAAGCATTAAAAGCTGGTTTATATTCGATTTCTATTGAAAACTCAATTAGACTGCATGTTAAAAGTGAGCAAAAATTAAACCTGCAATAACTTTTAAACGCTGTAGTGAATCTAATTTAAATTTTCACAGTCGATTAAATTTAGAAAAACCATTATTCGCACAAATTTTCATAAGACTGTCACCATTTTTAAGTACCTCCATAATATCCTTAACTTGTAGCTATGGTATAATTATCAAAATTTTTTGCAGGTTTCTTACTAATCATACAACATGTAATGATTCATACAACATACAACACATAATTCCTGAGTAGCCCTAAATAATGCGTGTCAAACACGCACTTGACGACTTTTTTTCTACATAAAAAGTAAAATGATGATAACATAATATGGTAATACCAAAAAGATTACAAATAAAAAAGTTTGTGACTAGTCACAGAAAATTTATCGTCAAAATTTTTAACAAAACCAACAAAAAAATTTTATGAAGCTTAACTAGGACATTAAACGACACAAGCTTTCAAGTGCAACTGACTGACATTGGTTGATATTCGGTTAATCTCGGTATACACACGACCTGACAAAAACATTCGATACAACGATATACAAGCGCTTACCCGCTTTAGGAGGGGTACCCGCTTTGGGCGACCTTCCCCTATACATCAAAAAAAACACCGATTGCAATTTTCATAAAAGGAAGTTTTATACATTTATCAATAATTATAATATTCTATTATAAATAGAATTTCGTTTTTTTCCGATATTTAAACTGAAATGATTTGCTGGATAGTGCGGGGAAATGCGGAGTATGTTAATTTTAAAATTAAATAATGATAAAATTACATGGAAATTGAATTTATTGATTTAATAGCAAATTTACAACTCATAAAAAGTAAGTATATTTAATTCTATAGACACGTATGTTTAAATTTTATATTAGTTAATGGAGCTGCTCAATGCCATGCCTGACAAAGTCGGTAAATATCAAATTATTTTCATTGGCAAATTGTAATTTTCTTTGTTTGAATAATAAATTAGAAAGAATCTAATTAGCTATCTATATTATTTTTAAACAAGATATTTATTTACGTTATAATGTCATTTTGAACAAAGGAATAGATTCGAAAATTCAAATTTCGAATAGCTGTTTTTTTGTTTGTTTGGAGGGGGGGGGGTGCTAGCAAAACTATGGGACAATTTAAAGTTATATGACTGTACTTACCTCAATTTTATTAATTTAAAAAATAAATTTAAATATTTTTGATGATTTCATTATTTAAAATTTTCTTAGGCAAACTTACTGTTTGACAGTTTATTAGTACCATTTCTTACCGGTAGATTAATAATTCGTCATACGAGAGACTGAGTTTTTTGCACGGAAGAAATCTGTACTTTCAACAGTTTTACTTAACCCAATCGACTTTAAATTGTCTTTTCTTGATGGCACTATTTTAAAGAAATAAGAAAATTTAAAGTACATAGTTAGAGATTTCACGAATAAGTATATAATTATGTATAAGTCAGAATTAAAAAGATTTAAGTATTTTTTTCTAAGAGTTTGTATCCGATTAAGGAGCATATAAATATGACTTCCGAAATTAGATCAATTTTTTAAATCAATCTTTTGTTTAACATAACCTCTCTTTTGTTTTTTGACAAACGGCTTACGGATTTTAGATTAGTATTTAGCGAAATCAGAACTGAATTTTAGGTGCTGCATTAATTGGTGATTAAAAAATGCATGATTGCATTGTAAAATAATTATACTTTCTTGGAAAATAGAAGTCTACCATAGAACTTTTGAAAAAGTGACTTGAAATCTTATGATTTTCATACGAAAGATTATTACAAATTTTAATCCAGTTTACCAGAAAACAAAAATTCTACTTACCATTTTCAAAATAAGTATAACTGTTGAAAAAAAAAAAAAAAAATCTGATTCCATCCCAATTTTTTCTTCTTAAGGAAGGAGTACAAATGAAAAAGCAACTTTCTTATTAATGATTGTTTTGTTTGTTGAAATTTTTTTTCAAATTAGTGAGGATTTCAAATAGAAAATTTTGTTTTTGAAACATTCATTACTCTTTCCTATGGGGGGGGGGGGGGGTGGGGACCCTTTTTCACAAGTTTTTAAGCGTTTACAAGGAACGCCATATCTCAAAAAGTAATGAATATTTTTTAAATATTTTTTTATTATTTTACCCCTAAAGGACCTGTCCATAAAGCTAAGTATGGGTTTCAGGTAATTTTAAAAATTAACTATAAAATTATAATTCCAAACTTCTAAAAATTATAAAACCCAATTTTTTATTAAAAAAAAAAATGTTTAAAAATAGTTACAATTGTTCAAATGGAAAAAGCATACTCCACTTTATGCGCAATATGTTTATGAACAACATTAAAAAATAAGTCTGTATCTTTTCTAGAACTTGAGATATGATTTTCCTTGTCGGGAAAAACACAACTTTCGGGAAACGGATAAAAAAACAAAAATAATAACAAAAGAAGCGGTTTATTCACTGTTTATTAAAACTCTGCAGCCCCATACATTGTCCCCTCTTGTTCCTTTTTCGTGCATGCTATAACTCATATACACACCAAAACTAAAATTACTGATCAAATCGCGAGGGGTGGGCGAGCGTTGTCTGCAAAGAAGCAGCAACTTGGCTGTGCAGCGGTTCACAAATAAATATTTTTCTACTTGAAAAAAAAAATTTTGGCCATGTTTTATATATCACCGTGTTTGTAAAGAACCATAGAACAAAATATAAACAAAAAACGAGATTCGAAAAAAATTAGTTTATTAGCCGTTTCTGGCGTGAACTCGTCCCTTAAGAACACAAAATTATTCCAAGACTACAACAAAAATAAAAGAAAATGCGGAAACCCTTCTACACGGAAAAAAGATTACGTCTGTCAATTTTATTGGTCAGTAGGTTAGTAAAATATACTATCTCAATAAAATCCTCCAAATAAATATAATCGTACAACGATTTTCATTATTTTATTGACTTACTATATTACAATTACAAGAGGGAAGATTTCATATAACACATGTATGTAGTAAAACGATAGTGTAGAGAGAGGTAAGTATTCCCTTCAAATATAAAACACCCTAATTTTACCGGAACGAGTACGACGATGGGTCTGGTGTATCTCTAAACCATTACAGATACTATCAAGTTATCTATGTTCTGACTGTTCCCTTCAAAAAATACATTACAATCGTAAGGGTTAAGCTGTATAGGGACCAACTAAAGCACATCGGCCATTAAAATAACTTATTCACTTATGAATAAAATGTTAATATCAACACATACAACTAATTATTTATTAGTATTTTTTTTTAAATGTATCATTGTGTTTGAGGACAACAATAAAGGGTTTTTTTTTATTTGATTCTTTTATCAAACATGGCTACTTTTCAATTTGCTGTCCTGTAATTGGCTGATTCGAAAAATAGAATATGAATGACGTGGAATTGTAACAAACGAATTATAATTTTAAATTTGAATTTGATTGTTATTCTGTAAGTGTATTTTTCAGTTTCTTTGAATTTAATATTTAATTTCTTTGGATGTTGTGTTAATTTTATAAATATTTGGTAGGTATTTTTTTAATTTTAACTTTTAACAACAATTTACATATATTGTTCCAGTTATAAAAACGGTTTTCGAATACGACTCTGATACAATTATTTTTTGTTATGATTACCAAAACAACTATTAATTAAAAATGAATTAAAATATATTATTTTAAAAACAATACAAAAGCCAAACATCAGTAGGTATAATACAAGTTAATTTAAAAATAAAAAATAAAAGTGCATAAAATAAAATTGTGTTATATTTTTTTTTATATTTATTTGACAACAAATGAAACAATATCGTTATTGAGTTATTCACATAAAGCATAGAGATATAAATTTTTGGTGCCACTGTAATACTCTATTAGATTTTTATTTCCAAACCCGTAATTGCAAATGCAAATTGAACTGGAAACTATGTTTAAAACTCACCAAAGTTTCATCGCAATAAACGATATGAAATACACGTATTAGTTGAAACGTCACCTATTGTGAAATGTTTGCACTAATTCAGAAACCTTTGCGGGCGTGCGCACAATAACTCACCAAAGTTTTAGCGCAATCGGATGAATGGTATAGGAACGCATACGGGACTAACAAAGAAGCAATTATTTCACCACTTCTTGTAACAGGAACAGAAACCAATTGGTGACACTGATTTTTAGTTGGAAATGTCATGCGTGTAGTAAATGATTATAAATATAACCTCAAAATACAAAGTTTGTCAGCCATGTTGTATTGAAATAAATTCTATAATTGTATTTCTATATTGCAAAAGTTATGCGAAAATTTTTTTATTACTCATGCGGGAGAAGTACTAACTTGGCGCACACATATCTGTACGCAAAACAGCTGTTTGCCCACTGTACTCTTCCCACATACTTTTTTGCATGCGGAAAGTAAACTTTCCACACGCAAATTGACAATAAAACACGCAAAATTTAATCAAAACACGCAAAGCCGCCTCTTGATTTTTCATTTAATAAATATTTCATAATTATTTCTGTAGAAACCACCAACAAAGTAATTTTTTGCACTATCGTGTATTTTCATGCATTTACCGATGCTGTTGACAATGCTGGTAAGTTACTTTTCCCGAACGTTTGATTATATCCATGGAAACCAAAAAATAACAGTGCGGTAAGTGAAATAGATGCGTGGTAAGTGAATAGGAGTGTGGTAAGTGAAATTAGCCCAAAAATGATTGCATTTATTTATTTATATTTAAATTAAAAGTACAATTTGAACAATTAGGAAAATAAATCGATTAATATGAAAATTTTCACTAGTTTGCACATTAATATTATTATTGTTGGCATTAATCTTCTTATTTCATTGATATTTCAAAAGGTCGTTCAATCATTAAAAATTTCTGTGGTTTTCATAATCTTCCTTTAATTTTACGAGAATAAATTTGCAGCAAAAAATTAAATGCTTCATCAATTTCATTATTCTCACTAACATTATAGTTTAATAAACTATTTTCCTCAATTTTTTTGATAGAAAATTCAAAAGGAATGTTCACGCCAGTGAAATATTGACACTTAATTTTTTATTTACAAATATAGTTGTTAATTGTCACTACAAAGATTCGTATTAGTTGTTATGAATATTTATAATATTTATTCATGGCATTCTATGTCATAACATAGAAATATAAATTTCACTTATATTATCCCAAATTTATTTTTTATTTAACATATTTTTATTCTTTAATAAAAATATAATACAATACATGATGCGTTATGTGCATTTACTGATCTCGAAAATTGCAGCAACTCGACCCTACGGGTCTCGTTTTCGCAACATTTTCTCGATCAGTAAAAGCAACTTGCCGAGCTTATATTGTAAAATACTATTAAACAATATTTAATTCAGAAAAAAAAGACGGACACTCAAAAATATTATTTTAAAGAATAATAAAAATGTCAAAAATAGTAATAATAATGGAAAAAAATATGTGAAATTCGTTATAAAAAAATAGTATGTGCAACTCGTGCGGAGTTGTCGATTGCCCGCACTTATTTTTTGCACAATATACTATTTATATATACGGGCGAGTTTGTGGAATATTGAGACATGTTAGTTGACCGCATACTATAGTAACACTTAATATTTTTTTCAAAAAATAGTGAATCAATAGACGACAAATCATTTTAATTTTAACCGTAATTTATTTGAAAAAGAGGACCCCAAACTAAAAAAATAATAAAATAATAACACATCAAAATTTAACATTAGTCTTTTTTTGAAAATAAACAATCACAATATTATGGTATGAGTATCCAGTACAGATCAATAACTGATATTTTTTAAAACTTTGTCTGAAGTCGTAAAGAATAAAAGTGAAAAAAGAGAATATAAAATTTGGAATTTTGATTAAGAAATAGTATCATTATTTTTTAAGATAATAATGCACCTTAGTATCAATAGGTTGCCCTTTTCATTTTCCATAAAACTGTTAAATTTGTAAAAATTTTTGAATGTAGATTACCAACGCAAAACTACAAATGTGTGATGTCACCAACTTCATAAAATTCATAACCTTAAACCGGGGAGATTTGAGATTAAATGTTTTCGCCCCTGACTCTTTTCATTTTTGTTCAAATCAAGGGTCGACAGATTAACCGAAATTACAGTTCTACAAAGCCAATGTTTTTTCTGTTTCAAATTTCGACATTTTGATATCAAAAATGAAAATCTGAAGTTCAAATTATACAATTTCATAGTTACTCAAACAGTTTGTGTTTACGATTCGCTACAGCCACAGGTTTTAACGGAATTCTAATATTATTCATATTTGATAAAATTATAACGCAGAGATTAGTCAAGAATCCTAGAATATAAATAATGCTTTTGACCGAAATTTTGGCTATTTTCTAGAATTCTAGATTTCTCCCTGTAATTAATCCCTAGGATCTAAATTAAACTTCACTTCTATAATTGTCTCCACGGCACCTTATCTAAATTTTTATTTCGAATGGTTTCAGAAAGAACCGCTTGTGACAAACGGGGTAGAATCGAATTGATTCAATAAAAAAGTGTTACGCTACTTTTTGTACGAAACACAAAATATAAATTTCAGCATTAATTTATTAAAATTTTATCAAAAAGAAAAATTAAATAAACTGAATTATTTATCAAAGCTTTCATCCAAAGCTCTATAGTTAATACACCTACTCTACAATTTGATAATCGAATGTTACAAAACAATACATATAGTTATATTAATTTTATAACAAACAAGCACTTTTGGTAACTTTTATTTTTTTATATTTTTTATTATCTGAATTTTTAAATATTACATTATTTTATTATTTAATGCAATCAAAAAACTGATCTCATCAACAATGTAAATATGTACCCATCTATAGTAATGTTTAATAATTTTTTTTTTTAAGCTATTCAAAAAAGTTTTAAAATATTAATTTAGTTTTGAAATATTTTATTTTACTTGTTTTCCAACAACAATGTCGTGTACCCAACGTAAATGGTTTTTTTGTTTTTCGAAAAAATAAATCAGATATATTTTTATTTATTAATTTTCGATATAATAAAAATATATCATGTACGTAGATGAATCTGTTTATCCAATATGTTTTTTTTTTTTATTTTATAAAACTAATTTTTTTTAATAATTTGTAAAAAAATATTTTTTATTTTTTTATTTCCATAAATACATATACGTAAGGTTCATACAGTGGACGTAACGAGAACATAATTTAGATTGCATAGATATTCTCACAAGCAGAAAATACTAGGTCCTAATTAGTTTACAGTTTTAGACTAGGGATGATCGATATTCATCGATGTTAGGAAAACATCGATGTTTAGGGGGAAAACATCGATGTAAAAACATCGATGTTATGTCCTCGATAACATCGACACATCGATGTTATGAGAATAATATCGAAACATCGATATTACTCTAACCTATCCAGTATTTATAAAGTCCTGTCGCTGGCTGCGATAAGAGTATTGAATAAATAAAGTTCCTTATATGTTTGTACAATGTTTTAATTAGTAACCAACATCCTACATGGTCTCAAGCTGTTTTCAAATGAAAATCACCTGGAAATTTAGGTTTGGGCTCAAGTAACCCGATCTTGAGGTTAACTTGAGCCCAAAATCTGAAAAGCTATAAAATTTATGAGCCATAAGAAAAAGATCCATATTATATAATAAACTAACCGTAGTCATATATAGATTAATATACTGAATTTCCTATCCCAAATAAGTATAACAGTTACGCTCAATTTTTGAAATTATCAGATGATTTCCAAATCTGGGCTCAAGTAACCCGCAAACACGGTAAATACAGCATGAATGTTTTAATAGTTTCAACAATTATTTTTCAGTAAAACTTTTGTCTATTTGACAACCTTAGAATAAGAAAAAACGCTTTTTTTTTCTCATTTTTACTCCAATTGGATGTCATTGGAAGCGAAAAAATCAGATTTTTATGCAAACAGCACAACATAACGATTCTGTTGATTACATACGTATACAACATACAGCTAAAATTACCCCAATTTATTATTTTTATTTTAACAATATCAGTTTGAAGAGAGGGCTGATACTAGCAATAACGGTTGATAGCGATGAGATAGGTACTTACAATTAATTTATTTAGTTAAAGGGTCAATTATACTTAACAGTAAATTAATAATATCAAACATCATGACTGCCAAATATGTATATACGTTTGTTTACAATGTAAATGTAAATATTTCCAATAGTAAATATGATTGTTCTGTTTGAAACCAATACTAATTGAACTCTGATGCATGGTATGGATGACCAATGGTCACTACTATACTCCCAGTATATATCCTGGTACTCACTGGTCGGCCACTTACCCATAAACAATCATTCAATCAACATTTAATTAGTGAAATTAATAGTTGCAGTATGTAGGTTTATTACTATTGTCGTTGACATGTAACACTACTAACTGTAATCAATTAATATTGATATTAGCAGGAAAACTATTTTTTGCGGGGGTTCCCAAAAAAACACCTCGAAACCCGTACAGTTTCGTCAAATCTATCTGTCTGTCTGTATGTCTGTCATAATTCCTCCATAATTCCTACATCTTTTGATTTATGAACATGAGATTGTATAAGTTAACAGCAAAAGAAATTTTCTTTAAGGTACCATCACAGTGTGATTTGCCGAAAAGTAGTTAATTTTCGCAATTTTTTTTCGGATGGATAGGACGGGGGAATGGGGATGAATTTTTTTTTTTACGATTAATACCACTATTTAACAATACAAAAATATTTTTTCTATTTATTTTTATTTATTTTTTATAATTATTATAATTTTTTGAAAAAAAGTCGGTGCCCACGATTGCGACCGCAGTTTTTATCTGAAAAAAAAAATTCAAATAGACTATCAATCTGTAGGTAAGCCGCTATGTTCCTATGGTAGTTTTTTTTTGAAATTTGAAAAAATGGCGGCGGTTTGAATAAAATGTACAACATTTTTTACAGTTTTCAGTGCGAAAAAATAGGAAGATTTCACAAAAAAAGCTCCCACCGGAACATAGCGGCTTACCTACAGACTGATAATTCATTTGATTTTTTTTTTTTTCAGATTAAAACTAGGGCCGCAATTGTGGGCACCGAATTTCGGCCTTTTTTAAAGACACTTTTTCCAAAAAATTATAATAATTATAAAAAATAAATAAAAACAAATAAAAAAAATATTTTTGTATTGTGAAGTAATGATATTAATCATAAAAAAATTCATCTTCATTACCCCCTCCTATCCATTTGAAAAAAAATTGTGAAAATTGACTGTTTTTCGGCCGGTCACACTGTGATGGTATCTTAAGTCATTATTTTTTTTTTTTTTGTATTAAAAAGTGAGGATGGCGTTGTTAGAGAAGGCTCTAATTGTGCAACAGAACTCTAATTACGCAAGCCTGACACGTTCTTACCCAATTTTTAGCGAATTTCCAGAATGGAATTCAGCTATTACAGCCACTGTCATGACGCGACTTGAGTCCGGAACTATGGCAAAAATTTGTTTTGAGGTCCCTAGAAACCGAAAATAATATTCACTAAAATTTATATATATATATATATATATATATGTGTGTGTGTGTGTGTGTGTGTGTCCGCCCGATAATTCTCGAACGAAATGTCTTACGTTTATGAAATTTAGTGAAAATATTGGAAGTCCCAAACCGTTGGACGAGTTCGTTAACCAGACACGTCCGATACCCATAACATGGCTTTTCCGGAAATTTTCGTGAAAAAAGTTAGTTTTTTGTCAAAATTTCCCCTTATTCAAAAACTTTTGTGAAATTTTTTTACACCATTGGAAAGAGGAGAAAAAATCAAATAAAAGAGGTCTTTAAACTATTATTCTATGACAACTAGATTCCAAAAAAAACTAACTTTTATAAACGGAAATTCGCTATGTTACGCAGGATGCTGCGACAGGGGTATTTTATTTTTCAGTCCCGTTTGCTAAATATTGAGTTTCAACGTAAGGATTTTTTCAAGCTGAGATCCAAAAAAATTTGGAAGAGTACGAATACTAGCGCTTTCAATTTAAATTATTTCGTTTAAGTTGTGCCAGTAACTTTCGGAAATGGAGATAACTAAAATTTCGAAAATTCAAAAAGAAATTTGAAGTAGAGCAAAACGTTTTCAGTAAATAAAATTTTACATCAAAGTGTATTTCGGTAATTAAAATTCGCATAGTGTTTGAAAAATTGTCAAACAGGATCGGCGGAGACTCGAACCCGGACCTATTGGTTGCTAGCCAAGCGGCTTACCAATTAGACTACCGACCGCTTGTTTGAGTGCCATTCCAGTCCGATAATCAATCAAACACATCCACTCTTTTAATGCGAGACGCAGTTATATATTTTTAATTTCATATGTTACCGAGTGTCTGTGAAATATTATTAATGTATGGCGAACTTTTGTTCGTATTTATATATACACCAATATTCATATGTTCACTAACTTGATGTCCAGCTTAACTGATACTTAAACACTCGATTTACTTGGGCATGTATGACCAATTCATTTCATTCAAAAAAAAAAAATAAATAAAAATAAAAATATGTTTCGGTAGTAGAAAACAACTTCGAAAAATTTTCATCAAAGAAAATTCTGAAAAATGGACCAAATTTTTATAGGAAATCATAAAAAGTATACTTAAATGTGCTGAATTTGATCCCTAAAGCAATTGCCAAAACCAAATTTTCAATTACATTGAAAGTCTTATGAATTATTTATTGGTGAAAAGTGGCAAAGAAAACACTTTCATATTTTCATCAAACAATAAGTAGATTATTAATCATTAAGAATTATGGAAAAATGGAAATTAATTTTCCACTTGTAAAACTTGAAAAACGCTTTTATGATTTAAAACGTACTGAAAAAATAAACTTTTTTACTTCTTTGATTGCGAAAAACTGTATAAAACGCGGAAATTGTACAAAGAGTTATAACTGGTTGTAAGTTTTAAATAAACGTTTTAGTATATCGTATAATATTTATATATTTCCTTCTACAAGCAAAATTTTAATTTAACAAAATTTCTACCTCATTTCATACAAAATAATATTGTTTTCATAATAGAAAATCGAAATTTGTTATTTATTAAATTGTTATATTCAGTTCTGTAATATATTCTCGTTTTGCTTATAAAATTGTTTACATAAGTTACGGGCTACTTTCCAGGCCCGTACTCTGTACAGTATAGTATATGTGTATACTGTTTCAATATAAAATAACTACTAGAATAATGTATATTAACAATGGGACATGAGACACTAACGTGCGTTGATTGCCTCGATTAGCTTCTCGATAAGTTTATTAAGATACTAAAACAGTGACTTTACCTTCCACGGATCTATTCAAAAAGCGGACTACGTAATTGCAGGATTTTGCCCTTCCATTTTTCTTTTTGTTTGGAAACCTGCTGAGAGGGAGAAGTTGGATTCGGTAAGTCATAAGCATTACTTATAGCCGAAAAAGACCATTCCGTTCAAATGTTACAAAAAATCAAAATTTATTCTATGATTTTAAGGCATTTGAAGGTGCATTTTTAAGGAAAGCTGTTAAAAACTGAAATTTCTACAAATTATGTATATTTTATAAAATTTTCCGAAATTTTGCCCCCTACATCCAGGCGAAAATATTAATTTTTCGAGTACGCCATTTTGAAAAAAATCGATTACCGATCGAAAGTATGCTACGATTTCTACCCTGCTATAAAAATATCTAGAGACTAGCCGTATACCCGATGGGATTTCCCATCGACAACATCTTTTTATTAAGTACTCACTTTCTGCTTACTTTTAATGTTTTTCAAAAGTCTAAATCAATATCCACGTTTCTAACTTCACAAATGAACTTCTCATACAAACTTTAAATTCCTGTTTTAACCCCTTACGGAATAAATTTCCAGAAACGTTTACACAACTGACTTTTACTTATAAATAGAAGCCTAAACGCCAATTTTCATATCTGCTGTGCTAAATTTCGTCCTTCTAAACCCAACAATTTAGGCTGTGTGTTGTCTGTCAGTCAGTGTTTGAGATTTATTCAATAATATATTTTATTTTAATAGCCATAGTAACATATTTTTATATACCACTAACTTCAAAAATAACGAATTTACATACAAATTTTCATCCCCTATTAAAACCACTTAGGGGACGAATATTCAAAAACCCATTCTTAGTGCTCATCTACGTTACATAGGGAACTCCTATGCAAAATTTCATTCTTCTAAACCCAACGGTTTAGGCTGTGCGTTGTCTGTCAGTCAGTCAGTGTTAGAAATTTATTAAGCAGATATTTATGAACTTAGATACCAACATACGTACAAAAAGTCCAAGAAAAGTCCCAGTTCAGAAAATTTCCGTCTGGATTTTTGGTTTTCTCGGTTCTTTAGGCCCTGAAACTTTCCGTTGGTTCCATTCTTATAACTATAGCTTCGCTACGAAGTCTATATAGACGGCGAAGTAAAAAGCGTTCAAATAGCGGAACTTGGCAAAAGTTCTAGAATATTCTATTCGGAAGCCAGAAGAAGATGCCAAAAAATCAACGTTATCATTGGTTCAGTCATCAAAAAAAAGACGAAAAAGTAGTAGCAAAACAAAAGTTCTAGAATATTTTGTACAGAACCTATCACAAATATTGACTGATCGACTTCACTATTAATCGTTGAAACCACAGAATATTCAGAAACAAACTTCGTATCTCTATACGAGCTTTCTCAATGTGGACAATAACTTACGGCACAAATGACCTAATTTCCCACCACTGCAAACGCACGACATGTTACAACTAAAATTTCGTATCAATGTATGCGTGTGATGTACGGTTGTATTTGTACCAACATCACATTCTGTCCGTGGAGGGAGACGACTGCAGTGTATATGTATGCCAGTGAAGGGTACATGCATATTACTATACATGTATTTGCTTATTGTTGAAACTGGTTGTTAACAACTGATCTGAACACGGCTACAGTTGCTGTGTGACTGACACACTTAAGCGGTATCGAACCACTCACCGGCACACTGCTATCCACAATTTTTTACAAACACGCTTAGGGCTTGGTTGAAACAGAAGGCAAACGGAAGAGTTTGACAAAAGATTTAAGACGTTTTACTCGATAATCAAATGGAATAGTGAAAACTCGATACATTTCTTGAGTGGAAAATAATCGAGAGGCTACTATAATCTAGTTACATCGATCATGAATGTATCAATACTCATCTCGAATGAATAAAATTAAAGCTTGTGAACTTATTTAAACACCAATCACTTTCCAGACGGTTGAACGATTGCACGATGGCCGAATAGAGAGAGAGCGAGGCTGACGGCGGCAGTATTGCCAGTTCGGTATATGAGTTTGTTGATTGTTTATAAAATCCAACGCGGTGTAACAAAACGCATAATTGAATAAACAACAATTAATAAAATAGTATATAAACAAGTCAATTTCCATAAATAATATTAAATGTTTAATATCATTTTGTTTCAACTAAAATATTTCACCTGTAAGCAAAATTTTAAACGAGCATGTTAGTCAATATTCAATATTTATATATTATATTAAAATTTATTATGAATAGAAATTTAATATGTTCAGAATTATTAATAAAAAGTTTTAATAGAAAATATACTATAACACAGCTTTTTACATACTTTCTTTTCTATATGTACACTAATTTAACAAAAGTGTCGCAACTCGCTTTTCGCTGAAACGTTGAAAATTTGAAAATTCAGCTGCGCCAGATTCTTGTTTTTCCACGGTACAATATCAAAACCGCTGGACGCCTGGAGCGTGAGACGCCCTTTAGAAGTCGCAACTTGTTAGAAGATACCTTTCGGTAGGTTCCAGCTGGACTCCCGTAACTGATTCTGCTTGAAGAGTTGAATCTTGTTTGCCGGAGCAGTTTGGATTGCAGTATTCCTCTTCAGGAGCAGGAGAATTCCTCTGAATTCTTATGTTGTTGCTCTATCGGGGCGACGATCCGGAGGCTTGTGATTTCGATGATTAGTTTTCGGCGTTGTTTTTCTGTTTTCTTGATGATGATTAGTTTTCGGCGTTGTTTTTCTGTTTTCTTGATGATGATTAGTTTTCGGCGTTGTTCTTCTGTCTTTTTCGAAGTTCACTTTTACTTTATTACTTTTTTACTCGTAGGTATTTTATATTAACAACGAAGTTATTTTTAAGTTAAAATATATTTATTGAAGAATATTACTTACAAATAAAGTTTACAAAGCTTTCGCAAGACTATTATCACAAGACTAATGTTATGAATACTCTCACAAGACTAACTTTCTGAAAGAGAAATTAGCTATTTATATATTTTTTAATTATATGTGGGGATCCCTCGATGTACTTCCCGGTGCGGTGGTTCCCGGTGTTTCTGTTGACTCGGGGAATTCCATCGGTGATTCCCTTGTGGTATTTTTTGTTGTGTTTGCTGATTACAGCATACGACACTCCTCCTGGGGGAAGATCAAATTTCTTAAATTTGATTCCAGCTTTCTTCTCTGGAACTGGTTTCTAGGTTTCTTCGATACTGCACTCTGTTCCTTTGAATGGTGAGACACGGCTGCTTTGTTTCGAACGTAGTTGTTTCATCTTGGTCCTTGGTGTTGATTTTCACTCTTCCTTGTTTCCCGTAGAATATGTTGTATATGTTACAGGAACCATTTTCGTCGGTGATTGACTTACATTTGGCGAATGGTTTCTTGACGAGTAGTGTCCATAATAACTTGAACACCCCAAATTTGTAGCTGAAGTAGATGCCTGCTATTGATGCTAGCGTGATTGCTGCCCGTAGAGACCATGTGAGGATACTTGCTTCATATTTAATGATGAATGGTTTTTCCAGACTTGCGTTGACTTCTTGGTTGAGTTGATTTAACTGATGTCGTACCATATGTATTTCATCGAAGTTGATATTGTCGATTTTTAATGTTTTTAATGTAGGTGCTCTTGATAAAGTTTCTTCTTTGCATGGGACTGTGCAATCTTCTTTTGTGATGTCGAAATTCGGAATGTAAATATCGAAAGTGTGGTTTCTTCCATTTTCTTCTGGGTATAGTATTTGTGTTGACGTGAAGATTTTACAGGATGGGTTTGTTATGTGGATGATACCAATTTTCTTTATTTTGTGCACGATTCTTTTGTTTTCACAGACGGCGTCGATGTCCTTTTCCTCGTTGGTAATGTATAACCATTTGTTGTCCATTAGTTTGTAGTAGGTTTCGATAGATCCTAATATGCTTGTTGTCCTACAGCTCCTTGGTATGATTTCTGGATTGTTGACGAATATTTCAATTTCGCAAATTTCTTCTTTCTTCGTGAAGATTTGACGAATGTTAGTACAGATGTAGTATCCTTCGATTGTTGTACATTTTTCTTCTTTTTTATTGATTAGGACGATTTTTCTTAAATCGTTGGTCGCTATGAAGTATTTATAGTTGCTGGCGATGAATTTGATTGTTTGGTAGTAATCATTTGACGGTGTTGGCAGCGGCATAATTTCATATACGTTGAAATCTTCTTTTTGTGTGACTGGAATTTTCATTATGATTGTTAACACTCCTTCTTTGATGAATGCTTTTACTTGAATTAGTTTGTAGTAGTATTGAATATTTTCTTGATCCAGTGTGATGGGAAACTCGTGTTTTTCTTTAATTGATTGTAGTTCCATTAGTAAGTTTTCTGGATTGACCAAATCTTCTGTGACGATGTTGCTTCGTATTAACACCAAGTTTTCTTTAATCTTCATGATTTCATTGTTGATTCGATTTATTAGCGTTTGGAGAAGCAGTATTTGCTCGACGATTAGTTCTTCTATTACTAGAGCGTTGATTTTTTCATTTGATTCGCCCATGTATTTGTTGAAAAGTTTTGTATTTTCGTTGAATTTTTCTTGATATGTCCGTATCCCTTGTGCAGTTAGATTGATTTGTTGCAGCGTACTTGACATTATGTGGATTGAGTTTTGTAGCATGAGTTTTGTATTTTTGTTGTCTTCTATTATTGAATTGATGCTATTTTGGTAGAAATCGGCGTCTTCTGAGTCCGGATTTCCAAATAACCATTTGATTGCTTTTCCTCCCAGGTTGAAGGCTCCACGTTTTCCACGATGATAGCTCTTCAGTATTCTTATTTCTTTGTTGGCTTCTTTTAATTCTTTGTTTATTATGTTGAGTTGAGCGTTGCATATTATGTGGCTTCTTTTGATTGTTGCGTTTAGTTTGTTGCAGAAATAATGTGTCTTGGCGAATTCTTCGTTTATTTCTTCTAAGTTTTCATTTAACTTGGATATATTGTAGTAGTGTACTAGGCTAATTTTTTCTACGCTAATTTTTCCTATTCCTAATTTATTGTAGAATATTCCGCTATTCTTCTCTATTGGCATTATTTCAATGTTTTCACTGCTCGTCTTCTTGATGATTATGATCATCAGGATCGGTAGAATTTTCATCTTCATCTTCGTTTTTCTTCCTCTTCTCTTCTGGAACAAATATTTTTATTCTATTAGTGCTTATTCTTTGCTTCTTACTTCCAACTTTTATTTCCACTGTATTATTATTAAATATTTTAGTTATTGTGTATGGTCCTTTAAATTTTGTATTTAATCCTTGTTTAATATTTTTTATTAATATTTTTTGCCCTTCTTTAAATTCACTTTGTTTTAAATTTTCGTTTCTATTCTTCTTTTCTGCTTGTATTATTCTTGCCCTTTCTAAGTTTTCTTTTGCGCTTTGTCGTAGTTTTTGTATTTTTTCTACGATTTCGTTGTTGATGTCGAAGTATGTTTTTCTTCTTATTTCTGTTTGTATTGTTCTTGCTTTATTGCCGAAAACTAATTCATATGGTGTTGCTTTTGTGTGTTCGTTGATTTTTGTGTTGTAGGAAAATGAACATATGTAGAGGTAGCTGTCCCATTGTTCTTCTTTTTCCAAATAGTTTCTAAGGAATTTCTTGATTTCTTGATTTGCGCGTTCGATACTTCCATTTGCTCTTGGATTGTATGCGGTTGTTGTTTTATGTTTCACTTTTATTATCTTCATTAGTTCCTTGATTATTTCGTTAATAAATTCTTTTCCATTGTCGGACAATATCTCTTCTGGATATCCGAAAATGTGGATGTGTTTGTAGAGTGCGGCTGCTACTTGTTGTGCTGATTTTTCAGTGATGGCGTAGAGTTGTATGAATTTGGTTAGATCGTCTTGGATTGCGACTATGTATCGGTTGTTGTTTTCTGTTATGGCTAGCGGGCCTATTAAGTCGATGTTGAGTTTTTCATTGAAGTTTTCCGGAGTTTCTTTTACTAGGATCTTCTGTTTTTCTGTTCTTCCTTTATTTAATTGACATTGGGCACATTTATTGACGTAGTTTTTCACATCTGTTGTCATTCCATTCCATTTAATATTGTTGAGCTTCATATCTTCGATCATTTTTGAAATTCCTTGATGATTTTTCTCTATTGTGTTGTGATAGAGATGTAGGTAATTCCTGATTTCTTCTCGGGATAAATTTTTCTTTTCTTCATTATTTTCTTTTTCATTCTTCTTGTTTTCTTGGACTTCTTGTGACTTTTCTTTTGATGTATTTTCTTGAAATTTTTCGTTTTCTTCTAACGCCCTTGGTTTTTCTTGAGTTTCTTCTTCTGTTGGATTTCCTTTTTCTTTTTCTTGTGTAGTATTTTCTTTTTCTTTGCTTTGTAGTAATTGGTCGGCCATTTCTTCGGTAAATAAATCTATTTCTTCTAACGTTGTTGTATCGTAGTCTGGTAGTTCGTAGTATGAATGTTCGTCGTTTATGATGTACCAATTGTCTTCTTTTAATATGTATTGAATTGTATTGTAAAAATGTTGAGCTCTGATGTTGTTTCCAAACGAAAAATATTTATAGTTGGCGACGTTAAGTTCTGGTTTGTTTAAGTTTTTTAATTTGATTAATGTATTTGCGAATTCGAATAAGTTGCTTGGATCCTTTATGAAGATTATTACTTTTCCTTTTTCGGTGATGTGTTCGATGAATGTGAATTGTTCGATGTACTTTATTATTGTTCTTCGTAATTTTTCATCTCGGACTCTGTATTTGATTTGGTTGAAGGGTAGTACGATGTTGTTGTATGTGCGTAAGTGATCCCATTTGTAGCGTTTCGCGTTTACTTGTTTATTCGTGTTGACGTAGTTTCTTAATTCTTCTTCGTTGATTGCATTGATTGCGTTTATGGGTCTGGATAGGAAA
Organism: Brachynemurus nebulosus; assembly: GCA_035578155.1. NCBI lineage: Eukaryota > Metazoa > Arthropoda > Insecta > Neuroptera > Myrmeleontidae > Brachynemurus > Brachynemurus nebulosus. The sequence goes on along the minus strand of JAPWDM010000012.1, from coordinate 11,427,115 downwards.
TCTGCGACTTTATTTGATTTTCCGTTGATGAATTGTATTTTGTATTGGTAGTTCATTAATTTTAATCTCCAACGTATTAGGCGACTGGTTGGATCTTTGACGTTGTGTAGCCATACTAGCGGTCGATGGTCTGATTTGACGATGAATTCTTTTCCATATAAGAAGTGGTGAAAATTTTTGATGGTTTTCAGAATTGCCAAACATTCTTTCTCGATAGTGCTGTAATTTCTTTCTGCGCTGTTGAGAGTTCTTGAAAAATATGCGATGGGCTTGTCTTTTCCATTTTCTTCTTGTGCTAGGACTCCTCCGATGGCGTCTTGGCTGGCATCGGTTATGATTATGAACGTTTTATTTTCGTCGGGATGGATCAGTACTGGGTTTGAAATTAATTTGTCGATTAATGTTCTGAAGGCTTTTTCTTGTTCTTCACCAAAATTGTACTTCACACTCTTCTTTAGTAGTTTTGTTAACGGTTTTGCGATGTCGGCGTAGTTTTTTATGAATTGTCGATAGTATCCAGTTAATCCTAAGAATGACTGAAGTTGTTTGACGTTTTTCGGTGGCTTGCATTCCTTGATTTTCGCTATTTTCTTCTCCTGTGGTTTTATTCCGTTGATATTTACTGTGTGACCCAAATATTCGATTTCTTTCATTAGATATTCGCACTTGTCCGTGTTGATTTTTAATCCATTGGTGTATAATTTTTTGAAGATGATTTCGATGTTTTTGAGATGATCCTCTAGGTTTTTTCCGAGAATTATGACGTCGTCAAGGTATACCAGACATATATTCTTCTTAATTTCTTCATTGAAGATTTCGTTCATCATTGTTTGGAACGTTGCTGGAGCGCTGACTAATCCGAACGGTAATCTTAGAAATTCGTAGTGTTGGCCATTGATGCTGAAGGCGGTTTTCGGAATATCTGTTTCTTTCACTGGGATTTGATGAAATCCAGAGGCTAAATCCAATGTAGTAAAATATTCGTTGTTTCCTAACTTTTGAAGAATTTCGTCGATCCTTGGAATGGGATAGTTGTTTGGGATTGTGATTTCGTTGAGTTTTCTGTAGTCTATTACCATACGAAATTTCTTTTTTCCGGAAGCATCTTGTTTCTTCTCTACGATCCATACTGGAGAGTTGTACGGTGATTTCGATTTTCTTATGATTCCATCTTCTAATAATTCTTGCACTTGTCTTTCGGCTTCTTCTTTTAAATTAATGGGCAAGGGATATATTTTGTTTTTTATTGGCGTGTTGTCCTTTAATATTATTTCGTGTTCTATTACGTTGGTTTTACCAGGTTTGTCGTTTTTTAATTTAATTATTTTATTGTATGTTTTTAGTAGATTTAATATTTTATTTTTTTCGTCGTTGTTTAAATGTTGAAGTCTTGTGTTCTCTTCAATTTCTTTGAATCGTTCCTCTTCTTTATTCTTTGTTTCTTCTCTTTTGAATTCTTCTTGTTTGAATTTTTCTTTCTTGAATTCTTCATTTTTCTTTATTTTTATATTATTTATTTCTTCTGTGTTTCTTGTAAATTGGACGATCGATTCCTTGTAGAGGATATTTACTTGGAAATATTCGAGGAAATCGTTCCCAATGATGCCATCGTATAGGAAGTTTCCACGATCAACCACTTGAAATTCGAAATTTATTTTCAAATTGTTCGACTCCTGGATCAATGGTAACGATAGTGTTCCTAACGTTTTTATACTTGGACCGTTGATACCAGTTAAGTATTTGGACTGATGGCTGTCGATTCCTTTTAATGATTTTAGCGATGATGCTTTAACCAGAGAAATCATTGCACCAGTGTCCAGAAGAAATTGGAGTTTTCCATTTCTTGATTTTTCGCTTTCAAATGTTATCTTCTTATCTTTGACTTCTTCTTGTGTTGCTGGTTTCCTTGTTGTGTAGGACCTGTTGTGTTGAAGGCATTGATCAATACGAATATTTGTTAGCTTGCTTGATTCGGAGTTATTTTCTTCTTTATAGTTTTCTCTCTTGGGATCCATTCTTCTAAATGGCGACGTGTTTGGTTTGTTTACCAGTTGCTGATTATTTCTTCTAGTTCGACATTCTTCGTAGAGATGTCCTTTTCTTTTGCAGTAGTTGCAGAATTTTTGTGATTGTTGATTCTTGAAACGGCAATCGTTTGTTGAATGATTTGTTCTTCTACAAATCTTGCATTGTTGTTTATTTGTATTGTTTGTTTTGATTGTTGACCGAATGAATGCTTCTTCTTCTCTTGCAATGGATAGTGCTTCCATCATTGTTTCGATGTCCTTATGTCGTAGTATATTCGATATTTCCCGTTTGCAGTAATGGGTAAATCTTCTTAGTGTGTTTTCGTTGAGAAGCGCCAGTTTTCCGTCAAGTAGTTGTGGTTTGGTATTTGATTCGATGATTTTTCTTGCTATTTTATTCGATAGCTGATCCAGACGATTGAAGTAATCGAGGATTGTTTCATTGTCTTTTTGTTTTTCATTTTCCAACTGTTGCTGAAGGAAAGCCAGTGATTCAGTCGTTTGGTATACTGATTGGAGTTTTATCTTCAGTTGTTCCCATGTTTGAATGTTCTGAATGGAAATTTTCGTCTTCACATCGGCGGACAATTTGGAAAATATGAATGGAGTTAAGGCGTATCGTTGCTCTTCTGTAGCGAGTTTCAGTGCATTCTGTGCGTTCTGGAGAAAATTTGATAGCTCTGACGGTCTTCCATCGAATGGTGTGATCATTTGCGTTAGAAATAGTATTGGAATTTTTTCGCTCGGTCTGTTTGTTGAAGTTTCTGGAGCTGGATCCGACTCTTCTGTAAGTGATTCTTCATAATTTGTTGCTTCATTTTCTTCGGTCATTTTTTAGATCCTGAATTTAACGGTAGATGAAAAGTAGTAAATACTTTTCGATCCTGAAGTTTGCGATAGATGAAAAGTAGTGAATACTTTTCGATCCTAAGGTTTGCAGTTCAAGAGGTTCGTCTCTTTTGATAAGACTTCGTATCTTCTTTTTTGATAGAAGCTGAAGACTTCGTGTCTTCTTTCTTGATAGAAGCTTATCCTACCGCGCTGCGCCAATTTTATTATGTCGCAACTCGCTTTTCGCTGAAACGTTGAAAATTTGAAAATTCAGCTGCGCCAGATTCTTGTTTTTCCACGGTACAATATCAAAACCGCTGGACGCCTGGAGCGTGAGACGCCCTTTAGAAGTCGCAACTTGTTAGAAGATACCTTTCGGTAGGTTCCAGCTGGACTCCCGTAACTGATTCTGCTTGAAGAGTTGAATCTTGTTTGCCGGAGCAGTTTGGATTGCAGTATTCCTCTTCAGGAGCAGGAGAATTCCTCTGAATTCTTATGTTGTTGCTCTATCGGGGCGACGATCCGGAGGCTTGTGATTTCGATGATTAGTTTTCGGCGTTGTTTTTCTGTTTTCTTGATGATGATTAGTTTTCGGCGTTGTTTTTCTGTTTTCTTGATGATGATTAGTTTTCGGCGTTGTTCTTCTGTCTTTTTCGAAGTTCACTTTTACTTTATTACTTTTTTACTCGTAGGTATTTTATATTAACAACGAAGTTATTTTTAAGTTAAAATATATTTATTGAAGAATATTACTTACAAATAAAGTTTACAAAGCTTTCGCAAGACTATTATCACAAGACTAATGTTATGAATACTCTCACAAGACTAACTTTCTGAAAGAGAAATTAGCTATTTATATATTTTTTAATTATATGTGGGGATCCCTCGATGTACTTCCCGGTGCGGTGGTTCCCGGTGTTTCTGTTGACTCGGGGAATTCCATCGGTGATTCCCTTGTGGTATTTTTTGTTGTGTTTGCTGATTACAGCATACGACAAAGGAACAATTGCGGCAATCTATTAAACATATGTGTAATGCTTTTTGCCTATAGTTCCTACCATCAACCAATTTTTCGAACAAAAATTATACATGTACCAGGTGAGTTTTTTCAGAGTTGCTATTTTTATTACAGCCAAATTTGTATGATAGAAATGGTACTGGAAAAGGTTCTTTTCTTGGATGAAAAAGAAATGTAACCAAAAAAAACACTGTCGGTTAAAGTGGCCTCAAATACATATGGGTATGTCCACGGTAACTCACGTTACCAAGTGAATCAAAATTTAAGAGTTTTTGTATTATAACAACACTAAGTTAAAACATTTTTTAATCGGAATTTTTCCTAGTATTAACATGATGATCTGCTTTTACCATCATTTTTTTTTAAAGCTTTTGAATTGTCCACAACTGAAATAATAATTTAAACATTTTGGTAACTCACGTTACAAAAAAGGGACAGTAAAAAATTTACTTTGGAGTCAATTGCTTTTTTCTGCTCCCGATTCAAAGTTACAAGAATAATTTTTTTTTATATTCAACCTGTGTGTGTTATATAGAAGATGATAAGTTTGTCAAAATTTTCCTATGCCTGTAGAAGACTTTATTATTAAAATCCCATATCAATGTCGGTAACTCACGTTACGGTAACTCACGTTACATTTTGTCTTCATTGGAAAATGGTTTGAAAACAGTTATATAGAATAATTATTCATTACTCAAATCAATGTATACAGTTTTTAAAAGAATATTTTACAATCTTGAAGCCCTTTTTTATTTAGAAGTAATTTTAGAAAAGAAGAATTTAGGCAAACAAATTAAGCGACACATATGAAATACTAGGAAAGTTTTATTATTACTAAATATCAGAATAACAGAACAATTTTATAATACCTGCTATAAACTATAAAATACTAGTCCTAAGCAATAGAAGTTTTAAACAGAAGGTGAAAAAGTAGCCTATTTATTTTAATCCTACAATTTATAGTAGGCTGTCTTATAATACTGGTTAAAACATTTCTAAATTCATAATGGGAAACCCTTACTGTTTTTTTACTTCTCTTTAATATCAACTTGTAGTACATCCTACCACCTTTCATTTCAATTTCTGGGTAAGGAAGTACATTTAAAACCTGTTAACACTAACAAAAGTAACGTCATTTTCATCTATTTTGAAAAGTTTGTTATTTTGTCCAGAAACACACTTCAAACACATAACTTTTACTTCAGGGATGGTATCCTCATTACTCTGGCACACATCATTTCTCGAATAAAGAAACAACTCCTATTTAAGAAACTCCGTAACGTGAGTTACCATTCTGGTAACTCACGTTACATTTTTAGGTACGTTAAATTTACATTTTTGTTTTTTGTAAAAATATAAAAAAATTAGTTCTGCAATCAATGAGTTATTTGTGAAGAGAATACAAAAAATCATATGTCTGAGTCCAATTTTCTTAAAGTTACAGGAACAAATTAATGTTTTGGTAACTCACGTTACAGTTACTGGGTTGCTAATCTTTCATCCATTTCATAATTATATGAAATTAGTTTGAAGTAAAAGCTTTAGGGTTATAGTTACCTTAGATCCTGTAGATTGTAGTTCTTGTATTAAAACGTCTCAACTTTCAACTATAACTGTAACATTATTCTTAAAAAGGATACAAAAAAATCAACACACCATTAACAATCAACATTGCCTCCAAACAACTGGCAAAAAAACAAACAAAACACAAGTTCCCTGCAAAAACACAGTGGTGCCCACTTCCTACATCTAATACACAACACAATACCAGTAATATTATAATTTTATCATATTTTTTATTTTTTTATTTTATGGACCTTTTGGTATGGACAGACAGACCCATATGCATATTTTTACCGCCTAACTGATAAATTAAAAAAAAATTCAAAAATTAAACTATATATAGTCTTATTTAAAAATCTATACGTTTGTATCATAGCTCAAAAACCATAAGAGCTATAAAGCTCCTGATTATAGCAATCGGTTGCCCCCGTCGATATCTACAACTCTTATTTGAACAATTTTTCGATTAAATCAACGGTTTTGCTGTAATAAAAGTGGCAACTCTTAAAAAACTCACACGGTATTCCCTAGAATCATACGTTGGTCTATGAGAAACGTTAATCATACATCGTCGTCAATTTGACGAATGGACGTCAATTTTTGAGTTTATTTGTAATAAACATTTTTCTTACATAACAATACTACAAAAACGAACAAAATATTTACAAAAATTGCATTTGGAAAAGTTTTCTAATATAGGGTAAAAGCCCCGATTGTGGAACACTATTTTTAGGTATTTCATCAAACTTGCTTATAAAAATTAACAAATGAATTAAACACCCATTTTTTTTTCTTAATAAGCATGAAACCAAGTTTTTTTAATCCAATCAATATGTTTTTAAGAAAATATAACCCAAGAATTTTGATTTATTAATGTTTTGTTTTATAATTTGTTGACACGTATAAAAAAACAGGCAGAATATATTAACACCCTTTAAAAAATCAGCATAGGCACCTAAAAAAAAACACGTATTTAACATACATGGCATACAGTTCCATCTTTTGACATACGGATATGGCGAGTTGCGACATCTTTTGATGTATCTATGTAAGTATTTATTGATGGTTTTCTAGAAAACTGACACAAGTCAAAAAACGTGATTTTGCAGGAAATCATTTTTAAAATTACTGGAACAGATTATTAAGGTTTTTTCATCATCAAACTTTTATGCAAAATGGCGCCCATGTGTGTCATAACATAAATAGTGTCCAACATAAATTGCTAGGAGTGCCACAAAGCGTTCGGTCTGTGAAGTACGTTTAAAAAATTAATATACGTTTCATAGTACTTACAGTATACGATTTTCGCCACCTAGTGTCATCTAGGATGTTTTAAAAAACATCGTGTATTTTCCTAACTTACCCATCTACCATTGTTAATTTTTAATTAGTTATGTTATATGATAATTATACGTCATTTCAAATCTAATATGCCTGACGTTTTTATTTAATTATAAAAATTTCGAAGTTTTAATTCAATATTAATTATTTTTCAATTGATTTTACGTTCTGAAATAAAGAAAATATTAAAGTGAAATTATAAAAACAGTTAGTTAAGTGTTTTAGGCCCAAAAATAAATTAAAAATGTTTATAAAATAGGTAAGTAATAGGTCATTCTCAAAATGGAATACATACCCTAAAACTTCGAACTCATTTAAAAACACTTCTACAAATAATATTTAACCTGTATAAAAAGATAATTTAGCTATCCTAATCTCTTAAATGGACTAATAAAAATTATTTGTATACTTTTATTATGCTAATAACTTTAAAAATTCGGTGAAAAATGTTACAATTTATAACTCATATGTTTTGAATAATGATCATCCACCATTATAAAAATTCACGAATTCAACAAAAATTGTTCGATATATATTTGTATTTCTTAAATTAAGTGAGGAAACATTATATGCGAGGTGAATTTAAATTGAAAAATAATCATTCTATTAATAATAATTTTTGTTATCAGAGGTTTCTTTCAGAAATAACTTCATTAAGATATAAATGTCAAAACTGTTTTTCTATTGGATCGCGTTCCACAAACGGGGCTTTTACCCTACCTACCTAAATATTTATTAATTTTTTTAATCTTTTTATCAAAGCATATTTTTATTATATAATAAAAATTTAAAAATAGATAAATACATCAATTGTATCATAAGACATGGTCTTTCAAACAATTAATTTATGAACTATAATGAGTCGGTGGACATGTGTGACTTTACAGAATGTGAAATTTCTCGGTCACAAATATTCCCGTTGATATTATGTAGTTATTTCCTCCTTAGGCACATTTGTAAATTTTCTAAAATTTGTTAATAAGTTTTCGAATAAGATCTCAAGAAATTATAAAATTAAAATATTTTCCACAAAATTAATTGTTAATCTTTTATTAAGTCACTTGAAACGCATTCTTTGGTTTTCGATTCAATATATTAAAACATCAGTATTATGTCGTCTCTATAAGTCAAACAGCTGAAATCATCTTTCACATTATCATAATCATTGAATAAATTAATTATAACATCCATATCTTTAATAAATTTTAGAAAAATTAGGAAATCTTTTATATGTAAAGTACAAAATCTTTAATAAAGAAACATCGGTTAATCATACATCGTCGTGAAATTGACGCATACTATTTTAATATACACAAGACGACAGCAACTATGAACAAAATTAGATAACAGAAGTTTCAGAATAGGCAGGCAACTGCAAGTTGTAGTACTGGAGCAGGTAGAGAAGTTTGGTCGTCAATTTGACTTGTACCTACGTATGATTTCAGGGTTAATAAAAATATGGATGTGCACCGATAGATAATATTACAATTATTGATTTGACTGATCAGTTAATAACGATTTGATGTTAATAATTCTCTATTTTCTGATGACATAATATCCGTTCTCTGACTCTCCGGTTGTGTAACACTGCTGCTGATGAAGTGATTTAAGTGACAGCGGTAAGTTACACGTACACATGTATGTAAATGATGTAATATGAACACATATGTTCACACGTGTACAACTTGTACGTATATAAGTGTATATGTGTTATGTATACAAAACAGAAATTCCATTAAATTTTTACAAAATGTAGGTAATTGTGGTTACATTTATCTCGAAAATCTATCTACTGTGGTGTTTGACCACACACGTCCGAACTTACCGACGACGATAATATAGTGTCCGAGGTATAGGAATGGTCAAAGATTTAGATACTACTGATACTACTGATAGGAATAGTGGGAACTAGTCGAGGAATAGGGACGTGTTAGTGTTCCGACTGGTAAGATTATACTAAAAAAAATTAAATATGGAAAGTTAATAGTCAGTGGCGTAGCGTGCCTTGGAGGGGCCCTGTATCAAAATTAGTTGGGGGGCCCAAATGAAGGGTAAAGGATTCTCACAAAAGAAACAAAAATGCTTGCATTAAATTAAAATAAATATTTATTGATTATAAGTTATCGCTTCCTCCTAGAAATTGAGCTAGCCAAACAATTCAAATTAAATATACACTTTCCTTGCCTTTTTTCGGCAAATTGATTTATTAAATCATCTATAGTTGAAGACGGTTGACAAGTCTGATAGCCGTTCCTGTCCCACCGAAGTCCTTAGGTAATTTTTATCAATTTTAATTTTGAAAAATTTCTTTCAGCTGTTGCGGTTGTAACTGGAAGGGTCAAGAATAGAAAGCATGCTGTTATTACCTCCGGAAAACTGGATGCAAGGCTATTGAATTTTATCAGCAATAATTCCATGAGCTCCTTAATGGAATGAATTTTTTGAATTTCAGATTTTAAGCATGTTTTCAGTGCAATTAATTGTTCATAAAGATTAACTGAGATGTCTTTACTGTATTTAGCCGACAATATTTTCCGGCGTTTTATCACTTCGTTGCAAGAAGATAGGAGTTTCTCCGGTTGTAATACTTCAAACGTATTACTCAGGTCACAAAGGCTCTGAAATCTGTTTAATTTGAGAAATTAATATATCTAAACAGCAATTGTATACATTGACTTTGAAATATGATTCCGGGTCTGAAATTCTCTCGTATGACGGTTTTGTTGTATGTTTTTTTCCCGGGAAGCACGAGATTAGGTGACATTGTGGGTAATATTTTACTAACTTTTGCTTACACACGTTAGGGGCCTCTGTAGCCCGGGAGCCCCGTATCATTGATACGGCTAATACGGCGGTAGCTACGCCCCTGTTAATAGTGCAACACTGCAAAAACTGGACTAGGTTAAATTAAAGTCAAATTTATATTAAATGAAAATGACTCATTTCAAAAATAAAATTTTGTCACATATAAAAGACATTATAATTTCTACTATCCTTTTTCAATATATTAGATAGTAGATCTTTAAGAGAGACAGTTATATTACGAGTTTGTCTAAAACATAAATTTATGACAATGAGTCATTTCCAATTGTCGTCGTTTTCTCTATACTTTGTAATTTGTAAGTGATAAGAAATTCCATATCACAGTTCCTTTATAAAATTATGTTAATTTTTACCAGTATTCGATATATTTATCCAAATTGATAATCTACATAAAATTGAAATATAATTAATAGGGCTTGGAATACCGGTGTCTTTTTATAATACCGGTATTTTTTCGGTATTGAATGAAAATGGTATAAAAAAAATAAAAATATTAAAAAAACACTCTTAATGAAAATCGTTTTTGTATAAGTAGGTAATATGTTTTACTGAAAATGAGTGATAACAGTAATAATAACAAATTCCATCATTTTTAGATTTTAAAAATCTAACTAAAACTAAATACAAAATATAAAATAGTAAAACAAAGTAAACGGAATAACAACAAAAAATAGTTAAATATAAATTTTCTTCGATTCTACTGCGCATTTAATTTGAAAAGATATACCCACGAACTGCAAGAGCGAAAAATCACAGCTTAAATAGTCCAACGACATGGTGGCAATTCTAAAATAATTTTAAAAAAATACATGGACATCAATTTTTAAATTTCACCCTTTTATTTACACAGAGCAAGGAATTTTTTAAATACCATTAGAATCAACAATATTATTCAGCAATAGTAAAATATTTTACCCAAACATAGGTAACTTGGTATTTTTTTCGACAGAAAAATACTTAAAAACATGTATTCCAGAATTTTAAAGACTATGTATAAAAACATATGAATGAATACAAGGTATTTGGTCAACTGGACATCTGGAAAACATTAAACAAAATTGAAGATACTATATTGTATACTCTATAACCATTCAATACCAATAGTAAATCTAACGTAAAAATATTTAAAATATGTAATTATATAAAGTATCTGATTTTTCTAATATCGAAACCGAAATACCGGTATCTGAAATTTTGATACCGGTTTTATAAAACGTATAAAAATGTCCGGTATCCCGGTTTTTCGGTAGTACCGAAATACCGGTATCCATGCTCTAATAATTAAGGTGAATAGGAAGGACAGCAGGATCAGTAGAGACTCCTATGATATCAAAAGAGACGCAAGAACAGCAGGTAGCAGTTAATGGAATGCGACTAGTCAGGGCTGACTAAAGTTCCAACGAAATTCTATCGGAGCAATAGCTTTCTTGCGAAATTTTTCATATTTTTTGACAAAAAAATTTTTTTTGCAGAGAAATGGAGAACAGAGGACAGGGGACAGAGAAAATTGAAATAAAAGTGTGCGTCGAAATTTATTAGTGCTTTATCTTGTTTAGAAAAACAACTGCTAAGGTCCCGACCCACCGCATAAAGAAAGTTTTGTTACAATCTGGAGAGAACTGTACTTTTTATAGCTATTTTTGAATAATTCTTTTCATGCGGTTCTTCTCCGCCACATAAAAAAGGTTCATCCGTACTATTCAATCTTACGGTGCCCTAAAAATTTTCAAATGCCAATCAAAATTAGTTTAATTATCAAATATTTGGCGACAAATATATATTTTGACGGTTAGTTAAGTTAATATATTTTTAGACGGATTGGGCAGGCCCGACGAAAGTTTGGGGTGCTCGGGGTTGCAGCCCCGGGGCCCGGGCTTGAGGCGGGGGCCCGTAGCTGTCAGTAGAGGACCCTGGAGAAAGTTAGGAGTTTTTCTTTTGCTCACCACAGATTTTTGGAAGAAAAAATTTTTAAAAAATACGGTTTCTTCACGGGGCCCGCCATATTTCTCCACGGCCCTGGGATTGGGTGTCTCAACAAACCTACTTTAGGAGATCCTTGTACCTCAGGACACCTTGTACCTCGGTACAAGCCCATAATTTGAGAACCAATGTATTGTAAAATGATTAGTAGTGAAATTTAATGAGTATTTGACACAAATACTCAAAACACACGCAGTAAAGTCGACCATTTTGACTCGTTTCTTCTATGTGCAAGGTTGTGAGATTTTTGCCGTTTTTTTTTTTTTTTTTTTTTTTTTGTAATCCATATAAATCGTCATTTTACTCGAAGTATTTTGAGGTGAGTAAATGATTAAAGATACAAATAGTTATTATACACATTCGTAACTATTTATTTTGACATATATCACTGGAGTTCCCTAATTAAAAAATATAACCACACTTTATTGTATGCAATTGAAATTTGTACCTTGGGACGGTCCTAAGGTACAAGGTATTGCTTTTTTTACAGAGATTTATAGGTAAGTTTGTTTTCAATATTTGTCTTTATCTATCCAGATGCCGCGGAGTAAGGACAAAGTCACCCGGCCAAAGCCCAACGTATATATATTTTGCTTTCAGAGCTTAAAATGTCTTGCATAGTTTGTTCCATGGTACAACCATTGATGTCCCAAGGTACAAGCTGTGATTGTACCTTGGGACAAATATCCTCGATTATTAACTTCCCATAGGGAGTTATTGTAACGGGTCCGATTTTACGAATCGCTAATTTTGACATATCTCCACGTTTCAAGATCACTAGAATCCGAATCCATCATTTTTAGCGTGATATCTGTGAATGTGTTCGTTCGTTCGTTCGTTCGTTCGTTCGTTCGTGAATTTTCTTTCGTCTCGCATATCGCGAGAACAAATGATAATATCGACTCCGGCTTAATTTCATTAGATTCGTAATTAACCCTAGAATCATACGTACTCGTCAAAACGACGAACGAACTTCTCTACCTGCTCCAATACTACAACTTATCGGTGCCCGTTTGCTGTGAAACTTTTGTTATCTAATTTATTTGTTATTATAACACATAAGACGTATAAATTTTTTTTATAGCTATTGTCGTTTTTTATATTGTCGAACCTCGGCTTAATTCGACGATATAATAATTTTGTTGTGTGACCAAAGGAAGATTATTAACATTATTATTGTTATTATAGAAAAGTTCATTTACGTTTCTATGAAAATTTATTCTCACTTTGCTGGGGCTATTTTTAAAACAGAAAAAAAAACTATTAATGAAATTTTTTAACCAAAACAGATAGTTTGACATTCAAATAGTCGTACTATTATTAAATTTAAGGCTAACTTAACAACCAGAGACAAGAAAACACCCGAATAACATTAAAAAATTTCCCACGTCCCTGTGTACAAATATATGTATTATACTGATGTTGAAAGCGTAGTTTACACGATACAATAATTTTTTCTTACTGTCCCATAATTAGAAGATATCTTTAAATTTGATACTGAACAATATTAATTTCCTATAATAACTTTGAGGACATTTAATAGCAAATTAAATATATTTTTTTATTCATTTTGCATGTTCAAAAGCTAATTTATTGGAATTTATAACTTAGTAAGTTGTAATTGACTATTAAGTGATGTGTCACATGTGACACATGTAAACTGAACTATACATATTTTGTTTTCAGAATAGCTAGTGTCATCTCTGTTCGAATTTATAAACTATAATACCGGCCATTTCAAAAGATTAACATAATTTTTTGTATTTTTTCAAATAAATTTATATTTTACAGTTAATTACGGGTAAATTGACTACACTGAGAGAAAAATGGCAACTTAAAAATAAATACGGTCATTATTATTTCAATAATGTCCAACTTAACAAAAAAATGATATTGGAAATCCTTATTTTATTTTATTTAATAATATTTTCTACTTTGAATTAATGTTGTTTTCATATACTTTGTGCACACGATATGAAATCAATATTGTTTTTACGTTGAACAGCATTATTTCAAGCTTTTTACAATATTAACTCGGAAGGTAAGTTTCCAGCATATTAAATCAATAAAAAACGTTATTAAATCAATAAGAAAGATTGTCAAATCAATATGGCGACATTTTAATCTGAAATGGAAACAATTTAAACACATTCATTCGCTATAGTCATACCTAAACAAACTGAATTTCACAGTTGGTAAGTTGTGTTCAGATACTAAATTTTTTGTGTGAAAAAATGTCGGGAATTAAAAGTGATTTATAATTAATGTTAATCGATGGTGTGATAGTGTGGTGAAATAGTTAATTTGTGGTGAAATCAGTTAAATGAAAAGGACGAAGACGCCGAAAAATTAACCAAGTGGTTACAGCAGTCTGGCTTGGAAAACATTTTGCCATATTTACAAAGTAAGTTTTCTTACTTCAATTTCTTATATGTGCCAAATATTAAATATTTTATACAGTTTGAATCTGTTGATTGTTTTGTTAATGTTTGTTCCATAAGAGATGTGAGATCGTTGATGTGTTGGGAATAACTATTGATGTTTATCTTTCTTTTCTGTGCTTTTTCAGGAATACTACTTTATCCCACGGGAAGGTAAAAAAACACCTGTGGTAGGCTGTATCAAAAAGATGTGAACAGCAAAGTCAAGAAGACGAAAACGAAGACGCTATCTCCAGTCGACTCAGTAGCAGAATCCACAGCGCAGTCAGCAGCAGATTCAGTTGAAGAAAACTCGGAAATAGATAGTTCTATTGCTTTAGCTCTTAAAGTGTCATTAGGCAGAGATACAGCGAATTGGAATGAAGTGTGTGACAAATGGCAAAAAACCTTTGTTATACGGCGAAAGGAATTGTCAACTTTAAGCAACATTGACTTTTTAAAGGCCTGGCCTATTTATGCCGATTCCAGAAGCTCAGATTTGGTAACTAAAATTCTATGTGAATTAAAATAAATTTTAATCAAAAAACGATTTATTTCAGATGAAAAAAGGCTTCAACCTCCTATATCCCAACAAAGAGCATATGTTGTATGCGAAATGGGACAAATTTAAGAAATAAATTCAAAGATTTTATGAGACAGAACCGCGGAATGATTATTGCAAGGAGCTTTGTACAATAGCTAAGTGCACCGCAAATAAAGGTAATAATGTAATTTAAGTAAAATTAAAAATGAATAACATTTGTTATTGTTTAGATTCCCAAGACTATATTTTTGCAACACTTCTCAACGGAATACTGCCTTGTTCAGCGAGATTTAAGGACAATTCTGGAAAATGCAGCAGAAAAGCCACTATTTCAGATGCAAAAGAAAGTTTTGCCGTTCGACTTTTGTGCATCAATGATTACGAGAAACAAATTGATGAGCTTGTCCCAAATTACTTTTCTTCTGGACAGTGAGACAGGAATATACAAATATCTCAAAAGCAAGCTAAGTGCGCTTCAAAACAAGTGTAATGTGATTAAAAATAAAAGTAAGCGACTTTGCCTTACGCCGATACGAAATGGCCCATTTCAAAGGTTTGCTGTAAAATTCTTTTAATTTTTATGTCACCGAAGGATGACATCCTTCCTTCGGTGATATTATAACACAGGTCTGTTATCAAAAATTTGAGAGAGGTGGCAATCGGTAATAATAATAATAAAATATAAAAAATAATTAATGAGTTGCACATGCATGTACTAATAAATGCAAGAGGGGGATGTATTTTCACTGTGCTTAAAAAATAAAAAAACCAGCCAAAAATCATAAATTAACACTTTCACCATTATATGTGAAAAATACATAAAGAAATGACTACAGCAATTTTGCGTTTTCATAAAAGAAAGCTATTTTTTTTTTTTTTACAAACAAATATATTGTGCTCTTGTTTATTTTTTGTTGCATATTATCTTTATGAATTGTGCAGTCGCCTTGTACATTGTATCTTTTATCCTTCTAATATAGATCAATTGTATATATAATCTATCTCGCTTGTCATTATTATTAACATGCAGACTGTGCAACGTAATGAAAAAAAAAATATTACTTATACATATCGATCGTGTTCCATTTAGAAATCCCAAACAACACTTACTAGTGCATTTGATGTTTCACAAAAAAAACTACTTTTTTAAAAAATTTTATTGCAATACTAACATTTTAAATGCTTTTAAATGCAATTAAAAGGTTAGTCTAGCATAAAATTTAAAAAAATTAGTTTTTTGTAAAAAAACAAATGCATTGTGTTACACAGTGTCGTTGTGTGTCCTTAATGGAACACGGCCATAGTATAACTAGGCAAAGAAACACCGTATGTGCGGATAACTCGGATTACAGTAAAATGGGACACATTTTACTGTATATTAAAATTAACGTTTTGAAGAAATTTAATTAAATTGAAATATTTTTATTAAAAATTAATGCGAGAATGTAACAATACTTACCTAATTAAACAGAATTTCTACAGTGTAAAAAAAATGGATTTGCAGTCAAACTCTTCACGGGTTTGATGAAATACGTTTAAACAGAATTAATATCGGTTCGTTCAAAAACAAATTAATAATTAATAATATTCCATTTAAGGTTTTTAAGAAAGTGGAGGGGGAAGGTTAGGTTGGCTATATTGTCCTATGTTAAATACATAGGATACCGTAATGGTTGCCAACTTTAAATAAATGAAACTTATGCCGTTAAAACTTATGAAATTATGTTTTTTTTTTTGTTAAAAGAAATACAGTTATTAATAATGATATTTCAAATTTGATTGTTTCCAATACTTTTTATAATCTAAAATATTCTTAATGTATTTAAAACAATGCACAATATGATGTGTAAAGTACGGCAACAGTGTAAAGTTTTAATAGTTTTTCCCACAGAATATCACAGAACGAACGCTAGTATCTCTATACTACTGAAACCAGAGTAACGACAAAGGATAGAAAATATCCCACCAATATGTTATATACAGTGATGGGCGCGTAAACTGCTTACAGTGTTTACAAGCATAGTTTACACGTAAACACGACTTCTGTTTACAACATATTTTTTGGATGTAAATATGTAAACAGCGCAAACAACGTAAACAGGTTAAAAATTAAATTGTAAATTGTAATAATAAAAGAATTACATTACTTAATAAGCAAAACCCAAAAATGTGTTTTATAACTTCATATTTATTTTTCACAACTTCGTATTTATTAACAAATTCAAAATTCAATTGAACAAAATATGAACTGAAAAATGAAAATTTTAATATCAGATTTTTTTCTAACCTATGCACTTTTAATCTTTGGATGGCCACATTGGACAAAGTTTTTTTTACAAATTAAACACAAAGCACTATATTTTCTCCCTTCTTTTTTTAATTGAAAATTTAATTCTGTATATATATATATATATATATATATATATATATATATATATATATATATATATATATATATTCCTTTTGGGAACTGCCATTTTTTACTTTATTTTTAAAGTTTTAAATTTAAATTGCGTGTAATTTATGACTCTTTACGTGTTTACCGTGTTGACTTTACTTTACGGTTGTTTACTCTGTTTACATCTCTTTACAAGGTAAACGTAAACACCGACTGTTTACACGTAAACGCCCATCACTGGCTATATATGTGTACGCGAAATTGTATGTGTTAGTGCGATGGATGGTTGTGTGTATGGGTGTCTTGCATACGCATATACATAACATGCATGTAGCACGCATCATGCACGTATACCGTGTGAACATGACGGCAACAATATGACAACGATTGAAACACACCCATTGGTAGCTACTAAGTGAATGACAACATAGTTCTGCAAAATGCACATAAATACCCATAAGTGATTGCAGAAAAGAGATAGTTGTATTCCTTCCAGTCACAGATGAGACAGATCAAGCCTACGTATAAAAAAGTGAAATCTTAAAGTTGCAGTAACTAGCAATTTACACCATTACTGTTTTAGTCTGTTACTGACTGCCGTGGTGTTCACGTCAAAATAAAAATCATGTTTTTTTAATCAACTCGTGAAATTTAAACAGAAAAAAAATATGAAGTGTGTCTCTATTGAATAAAGAATTTCTCAAAATAAAGGGATATCTTTCTTAAAATAAATAAATTTATTTTTAATTGTTGACTGGTGGTAACTTACGGTGGCCATCATAGTATATAGTATGCGAACTGCATATGAAGGGCCAGGGAGAAAAAGGGGTTAAGTCACTGTAATCAATTTTTTCAGGAGATCAATAAAACTTAAAGAAACGTTATAAACATTGTGTTGTTTATTTGAGAAACAGCTGTAAGCCAAGTCAGCAACAGTACACAAAAGTTGTGGACTTGACTCCTTATTCCCTCTACGCGCTCGTTTGACCCCTTGTTCCCTCTACGCGCTCGACTTGACCCCTTGTTCCCTCTTTGCCTCTAGTTGCGAACGGGTTTTTTTAGGTGACTTGACCCGTTTTTCCAATAAATTGTTATAACACGTGATAATACTCTTGAAGAACTACAACAATCAATCAATAACTCATTTTTCAAAAAAATGTGACTTGCTCCCTTTTTCCCTTCGACCCGTCATATATAATCATCAAAATATATTACTAACACATTGGTATATTCGTGTCCATACATCGTGTGTTGTGATTGTAAGGGTGCTGTATTACGTCACTCATTGATTACAGCGGGCACAATTTGGTAGACATTCTAGTTTGACCCCTTGCGTCTAGTGTTCTATGGTTTTTGAATGTTGATGTTGAACTGTATGTCAACCTAACCAAAAAGTTTAAATAATTTATTACAGTTTGTTAATGAAATTTCGTCGTTAGTGAAATTTAAATAGTTTAGTTTCTCAACAACGATGCTCCAAAAAAATCAAAATTACAAAATAATAATGACAGTGAATTTAAAAGTTTTTAAAAGTTCGGACATTATGAAAAAAAATACAAAATAATAATGACAGTGACTTTTAAAAGTTTTTAAAAGTTCGGACATTATGAAAAAAATAGCAAAAAAGTCAATTACATACGATATTATAAAGCAAAATTAATAACAAAATTCGTGTCACTCAAAATAAAGGAATATATACTAAATGTGTTAGAAAATGAAATAAAGAAAATGTGTTATACATATCTTAAATTTTTAAAGAATAACAATAATTTTAACTTAAAAGAAAAATATTAAGATTAATAATTTTATAAAAGTGTATAAACATATAAGTATATATTTTATAAAGTGTATATTTTATAAAAGTGTAATACTATGTTCAAATTGTGCGCGCCATCATCGCTTCTTTGTCACAGAGCAATATTGCCATATTTACTGCGGCTAATTACAATGTTCAATAACTTTAATATTAATATTACTTATATAAAGATTTTTATCTCAGAAACAAAGAACAAGACTGTTTTGAAACTTGGTGCAGGTATTCATAAACCTGTGATAATTGCTATGCATATTTTTTGTAAAACGAACATTTCTGACTGTCAAGATACAGCTTTTTATATAAATGTGTGTTAACCTATGTGAAAGTGTAACTTCCAAGATTTTTTACTCGCTAACTAAGAACAAGATCGACTTCAAAATTCGACAGGACATTCTTTATTATTTCAATAATAAATTGTCAAATTTTTAAGAAGCTGTCATTAAAATTTTTTTGCCTCTTAAATTTCTTATCAACCTTAAAAACAGTGTGCAAAAATATGATATCGAAAATTATCTGTTTTTCGTTATTACATGTTTAATTTTCTTTTTTATTAGAACAAATATCTTTCTAGTGATTTTATTAAAGAAATGATTCCCATCGTCGGTCGAAGAATAGATTTTGTACAGCACTGGGTAGCGAATTTCTACCTAAAAACAATAAAACCTCATCCCAGTAGGGATGTCGTTTTTTAATCGATAAATCGAGAAATCGATTAATCGGAAGTATGGAAACCGATTTTTAATCGATTATTGATTTTGAGATCGATTCACACATCGATTTTTATTTTATGGAAATCGCGAAACGATTTTTTTTTCAAAACATAAATTGTTTTTTTATTTTATTTATACGTTGCTATTTATTTATTAATTTATATTTATTATCGGTACCTATTACGATTATTAAATTTTAAGCATCAAACGCATCAAATGCATATAATCAGTTGTCTATGCATTTCAAATCAAATTGCTGACAACTGTACCATATACAAAACAATAAAGTTTATGCGGGAAATTTAAAGCAAAAAAAAAAAAACTTTCATATTTTTTTTTATCCCTTAATCTATAAAAAAAACTTTGTATGTTATTAAATAAAAACTTCTCAACATTTAGTACAATTTAGATAATATTTATACAATTCTAGAGAAAGCAACGACAACTGCAAATGAGTCATTCTCATAAATGTATCTCTTAGACAGACTCGTAATATAGCTATCTCTCAGAAGATCTACTATCTAATATATTGAAAAAGGATAGTAGAAATTATATCTTTTATATGTGACAAAACTTTATTTTTGAAATGAGTCATTTTCTTTATATATATGAATTTGACTAAAGTGCCCTGTAAACGATCAAATTTGTTTGACAAATTTGTTTGTCAAACTTCACGTTTTCATCAAACAAGAGCTTAAACGATCAAACCAAAGCTCAAACAAATTTGACAAACTTGCGCGTAGTTTGTCACACTAGTGATCCCCATAAAATAATTTTGTTAGATTAAACTTGGCCAAACATAGAATAAATAATGAAAATTACGGAAAAAATGTTGCTCGTACAGAGATTTGCAAAAATTTTGTCATATTTGCTATTCATTTCGGGGCAATTTAATAGAGCTTGTTTGACAAACACAATAAACACCGCCGCTCACCTTCAAACTTGTTGGTCAAACACGTCAAACAAGTTGATCAATCAAGATTTTCATCAAACATGTCAAACACGTAGATTGTTTGACAAACGCGTCAGACAAAGCTGCATACTATCAAATAATTTGACAAACACGTAAAATTTGACAAACAATTTGATCGTTTACAGGGCACTTAACATTTTTATATCAAATGAAAACAAAAATTGTCAACTTTGTTGTGATGTTGTGATTCATCTCTGTACCATAGAATAAAATTCTAAGAAAATGTTGGTAATTAAGTACGTACAGGCTTAATATTTTTCATCTTAAAAGACTTCGAAAGTTCATCTTTCTGAATTATACATAAATTTTTACTTAAAAATTACCGCAACTTTTGCAACAGCAAATTTGAATCGATTTCTTGGAATCGATTTTGAATACAATCGATAATTTAAGTATCGATTCTTTTGTTGGCAATTACGAATCGATTCAAAAATAGATTTTTTTTTTAAAAAACGGCATGCCTACATCCCAGTGTTGTCAGACAGTTTTTCCAAAAAACTGTAGGTGGCAGCTTTAAAAATTTGTCAAGTGCGTGTTTGACACGCACTAAGTAATGTTCCTCACAATCAGTGGTCATAACTAAAACTTCGTAAAATATAACAGTCCGGACACATACGTTCACGATGTGACACATACGAACACGATCGTTCTGAAATCAAAAAATAGGTTATACTTTAGGAATAAAATTCATTTATTAGGAAAAATATTTTATCCACCTTCATATCTCGTTATAAAAAATTCCTAGAAACAACTGATTGTACGGAACACTGTTAGCGCAAGTACAACTTGCACTTGACTTGTTTTTATTAAAGTTAATTATGTATATAATAAAAATTAGAAATAAATAAAGGTTTAAAAAATATTAACTACGATTTTTTTATTAGAAACACAAAATTACAAAGACAACGTATTTATTATATCATCGTTTTTTTTTTTATTAGATTGTATTTTCAGATACCTCGTTTGTAGTACTTTTCTAAAAATAATTTTTTTTTTCAATGTAACTAAATCAAATATCAATCACAAATATGCGTATAAGAGTAAAAATGTAAGATGAAATTTGAGTGTAGTGGCATTTCAAACGCGCGCTCCTAAAATTTTGTTTTCTTCCGGACCGAGAGATGGCATGTAAATAGTGGTTTAGCACCGTTGTACAGAGATAGTTATCTTTAGTGTATTTGATCTGTGTGTAAAACGCTAAAACGTGTTTCACGTGTTTTAGGCTGTATAAACAATCAATGAAATAAGATTTAAGATTTAAGAAATAAGATTTAAGGAGTATGCCATCTAGTGATGTTGAATGGAGCTTTAACGTAACTGGTCGTAGATATAAATATGTAGGTATTTTTTTACGTCAAAATTCGTGATTTTTTTCACTTAGTGACAAAATAGTCATCACGAACGTTACTTTTTCATGAATTCTGATGTACAAAAAATACCAAAATACGTTTACTTATGAGCAGTTAAGTTAACAGTTTCATTCAACGTCACTAGATGGCATACTCCTTAAATCTTATTTCTTAAATCTTAAATCTTATTTCATTGATTGTGTATACAGCCTTATACGTCCTCCTTTGTTTTGTTGAAATGGCGGAAACGGACAAACTATGACGAAACGAATAGGTATAAAATGAGCGAAAAAACGGACACTGAGAGCCATCTTACGGTTGGGGAGAAAGTACAATGATGTGCAATATGGCCCTATTTTTGATAGGATTCTCTATGTATATAATTTTTTCTGTGAATTATGTGGGCTTGTCGGTAAGTATGTAATTATCACAAATATGTAAAGATGGCTCTGTGTGTATTAAAATAAGTTATTAGACAAAGATAACAATTTTTAGAAGCTGTCCCATTATTAATAATTTTAAGAAAAAACAGCGAAAGAGTTTCAACTAGTTTTCCTCATTTTGATCCTAGGAACTCAAAGTCCTTGATTTACAGTTTGTACTTGATACGTATTTTTTATGTCACCGAAGGATGACATATTAATCTCGTTGCGTGATTATAGTGGGGAACCATATAATATAATAATTATAGAGTTGTACATGCATATATTGAATAAACGCAAGAGGACTGTATTCTCACTGTACTTAAAAAACAAGCCAAAAAATCATAAATTAACACTTTCACTGAGGTGACATTACTTAGTGCGTGTCAAAAACACGCACTTGACGAATTTTTTAATAATATATAGGTAACTATACCCGGTTATATACCCAGGTATTATATAACTATACCCGGTTATATAATACATAATAGCTATTATTTAAGAATATTTTTGTTTAAATTCTTGTTCCTTATCTTTTATTAGTAAGAGATATAAAATTTATTATAGGGATTCTATATAAATGTAGAGTCCCTATAATAAAAATAGAGTCGTGACATGTCAGCCATTTTCTATCCAAAACAGAGCGGGAAGCTTCAAAATTAATTATCACATATTTAAGTAAATGTTTTTGAATACATAATTATTGTTAATAAGTTATGAATTTATGAACAATTAAAAAATTTTGATTTAATTATTCTTTCTAGGTTAAACTAAATGATTTTTGTCAATATTTAATTTATTTCCAATCTATTTTACGCAAACTTGGGACAAAAAATACCGGAACCAATCAGCGTTCCGCACACATGTCACGATTCTAATGCTCTAATGTAGAGTGCCTATAATAAATAGAGTGATGACATGTGTGCTGAACGCTGATTGATTCCGGCATATTCTATCCAAAGTTTGCGTAAAATACATTGGGAATAAATTAAATGTTAACAAAAACCATTTAGTTTAATTTAGATAGAATAATTAAATTAAAAATTTTTAATTGTTCATTAATTCATAACTTATTATGGTTTATTTCACTTAAATTTAACCATGTTTCATCACCTTGAATTTAAATAATTTCCGTTTTCTTGGCTTTATCTCTTTCATTATTGCATTTACGTAAATTTTAGATTTGCAGTTTGTTTTTAGAAAAGAATAGAAGATTGATTTGCTTTGAATATAAGAATTATTTAATTTTTTAACGATAACTCATGATCAGTTGTATTTGAAATGAGGTATAACAATAATTATGTACTCAAAAATATTCACTCAAACATGTGATAATTAATTTTGAACCTTCCCGCTCTGTTTTGGATAGAACATGGACGACATGTCACGACTCTATTTATTATAGGGACTCTACTCTAATTTAGAGTCCCTATAATAAATAGAGTCGTGACATGTCTGCTGAACGCTGATTGGTTCTGGCATTTTGTATCCAAAGTTTTCGTAAAATATATTGGAAATAAATTAAATGTTAACAAAAACCATTTAGTTTAACATAGAAAGAATAATTAAATTAAAAATTTTTAATTGTTCATTAATTCATAATTTATTATCGATAATTATATACTCAAAAATATTCACCCAAATATGTGATAATTAATTTTGAAGCTTCCCGCTCTGTTTTGGATACAAAATGGATGACATGTCACGACTCTATTTATTATAGGGACTTTACTCTAATTTAAAGTCCCTATAATAAATAGAGTCGTGACATGTCTGCTGAACGCTGATTGGTTCCCGCATTTTGTATCCAAAGTTTTCGTAAAATATATTGGAATTAAATTAAATGTTAACAAAAACCATTTAGTTTAACATAGAAAGAATAATTAAATTAAAAATTTTGAATTGTTCATTAATTCATAATTTATTATCAATAATTATATACTCAAAAATATTCATCCAAATATGTGATAATTAATTTTGAAGCTTCCCGCTCTGTTTTGGATACAAAATGGATGACATGTCACGACTCTATTTATTATAGGGACTCTACTCTAATTTAGAGTATGTGGATAAATAACCGCAACCAAATAACCGTGTACAAAATAACTGAATGACAAGATAAACTTAGACAAAATAACTGTGGACAAAATAACCGAACGATAAAATAACTGTACGACAAAATAACCGAACAATCAAATAAACATCGTTAATTATTCTTTTGAGTTAGGGTACATGCGGCTGTGATATGATTAAGATTTTTCTTGCTCCCAATATATAAAAGATGGCTAAATTGCAATAGACCTTAGATGTTGGTATTTAAACTATTGCATTTAAAACGAACGTTAATGGGTGAAAACTATTGTATTTAAAAAGCTAGGCTTGGGAAAGATTAATTTGAAAAATCAAATAGTAGATGATATAATACCCCTGTCGCAGCATTCTGCATAACATAGCGAATTTCCGTTTATAGAAATTAGTTTTTCTCGGAAACTAATTGACATAGAACAATAGTTTAAAGAGCTTTTTTATGTAATTTTTTCTCCTCTTTTAAATGGTGTAAAGAAATTTAGCAAAAATTTTTGAATAAGTGGAAATTTTGGCAAAAAACTAATTTTTTACAAGAACAAAAACCATGCTCCTGGCATCCGACGTGTCTGGCTGAAGAACTCATTCAAGGGTTTGGGACTTTCAATGTTTTCAACAAATTTCGTAAATATTAGATACTTCGTTCGAGAGTTATCGCGCGGACACATATATACATATCGCTCGTTTTCTGTCCCAATCTCTCCAAGTTTTGGACACACAACATAAACGTATTTAAATCTGTGTTTTCATCACAATGAACTTAAGATTTATGCTAATTACTAATAAGATATAATATAAAAATCTCATGTCACAATGTTTGGCTAGGATAAGCTCTGAAACTACTGAACCGATTTTGATGTGAGACGATATTACTTAGTGCGTGTCAAACACGCACTTGACGAATTTTTTTTATACTGAAATAGTGTGCGTCAAAAGGACGACGATGTATGATTAACCTATATTTTGTACTCCACATATAAAAGTTTTCCTAATTGTTCTAAAATTTATTAAAAATATGGATGTTATAATTAATTTATTCAATGATTATGATAATGTGAAAGATGATTACGGCTGTTTGACTTATAGAGACAACATAATACTGAAGTTTTAATATATTGAATCGAAAACTAAAGAATACGTTTCAAGTGACTTAATAAAAGGTTAACAATTTATTTTGTGGAAATATTTTAATTTTATTATTTTTTGAGATTTTATTTTAAAAATTACTAACAAATTTTAGAAAATTTACAAATGTGCCTAATGGGGAAATAACTACATATCTATAGGAATATTTATGACTGAGAAATTTCACATTCTGTAAAGTCACACATGTCCACTGACTCATAATAGTTCATAAATTAATTATTTGAAACACATGTTTTATGATACAATTGATGTATTTATCTATTTTTTAATTTTTATAGTGAAAATATGCTTTGATAAAAAGATTAAAAAAATTAATAAATATTTATATTAAGAAATTTTTCCAAATCCAATTTTTTTAAATATTTTGTTCGCTTTTGTAGTATTGTTATGTAAAAAAAATGTTTTTTGCAAATAAACTCTAAAACTCCCCGTAAAAAGTCCATTCGTCGAAACGACGCCGATGTATGATTAACTTGACTCGTAGACCAACGTATGATTCTAGGGTTAAAAAATGAAGACCGGATAAAGTTTTCAGCAAATTCGGATTAGTGTTTTGTTTTTTATAATAAAAAAACGAAATTAATTTTATTAAAATGACATAGATTATATGGATTTTTTATCATGTCTTTATTATATAATGGCCTAAAAACTTAAATGATGTTAAAAACGCCAGTAAATACATAATTACAAAATTTAAAAAAAAATAAATAAATAAATAACGAAATAAGAAACTTAAAAAAATTAGGTTTTTGCCAAAATATATTTTGTCTCGCATATCTTGAGAACAAATGATGTTATCATTTGTTTAATAAGGATGGAGCCCCCACCCTTAGATACAGAAGGCGAAGCCCCCGGTATGGTGCAAGGGGTCAAGCCTCTATCGGGGGCCCAGGAGAGGAGTCGCCTGAAATGAAAAAAGATTATTTATGTATACAGTAGTCTCTAGTCTTTAAGGACACCCAATGGGAAGTTGACAGTGTGGGTAGACCTGTCCCCCAAATTTTTCAATTCAAGTTTTCGCAAAAATGAAACACAATATCGTGATATATTGTATCATAATATTAAGATCTTATCGTGTGCTTACAGAATTTTCAATTTTCGAAGTCATACATTAATTTTTACTCAAGTTATGAAGTTTTAAACGAAAATGTCCCAAGGTACAAGGATCTCCCCTACCTAGTCAATTGATTTTGTGATATGTGACAAAAACTGTTTGATATGTTCATTTATATGACCATTAATGTACCTTCATCCAGAAATATAACTAAGCTCGTACTAAATAAATGTATTATATTGCTTCTAGTAGTGTATTACCTCCAGTACTGTGCACTTGTATTATGCACCAAATACATATCCCATTGTGAAAATAAATGTGCAATACTATGCTTGGCTTGGTAGGTTACATACAGTAGCCTACCACTCTCGTGCTGCACATTGGTTAAACATATGCGATAGAGTTGATAACAGCGATATATACAGTACAATACATACAATCCGTAGATATTAATACTGTGCAGGTCTAAACTCTACCTACATATATTTGTGCTCGAAACTCGAAACTTTAACTCACCATATCGTTTGCAGTTGAGTGTAAATAGTACTTTATCTGTGGCCAGTACCAACCGTGGTAGATTAAAACTGTTTAGAGTTTAGTTCATTTTAGAGTAGGGAATTTGGATGAAACTCTATTTTAATAAGAACTTCATCAAAAGCAGGTTTCTTAAAATTTAGAAACATTTTTTTGAGTTGAATCCGTCATAATTCTAAAAGCAATTGCGTCAGAAATTAGCCTAATTCAACAAATCGTCCTAAATTAAATCATTTCCATAAAGCTTCATTTGAGAAAAACAATTTTCAATTGGAAAATATCAACAAGTTTACTGAAAATTTTCAATTATTTTAAACGAATAATGAAATTCAAAGAAAATTACAGATTTTCGAAGTTGGGCTTTCCGTTTTTACGAAATTTAGACATGAAGGAACCCTAAAAAGAAACTATTGTTGGGTCAAGTTATTTAGAACGAATTTTGCATTTTTTTTTTTTTTTTAGATGATTTCGAGAACATGCGAAGAATTTGAGCTTCGAGACGATGAAATTTTAGAATTACTGGTAGCTGGAAATAGCGATGATGAGGATGTTTTGATTCTGGGTGAAGAAGAGCAGCAATTTTTAGTTCAAGATATTGATGCTGGCGTAAGAACGGTTCAAACTGAACCAAGCACTATGGCACAATGTGTTTTTTCTACATCTGTTTTACATCCGAAGACCGAAAGGAACTGTTTTGCTGTTTACCATTTCTACCAAATATAGATTCAATTGATTTTTAAACTGTTATCATTTGTTGTATTACTGTATTAAGTTTTTCAATTTATTATTATTGCCATATTTGTTTATTTGATATAAATTTACGTCAATTTTTAAATAAAGACCTACTTTCTAAAAAAGTTTCATACTTGTGTAATTTGCACCCTTTAAAGCATACTGGGACATATTTGTTCCAGGCTCAAAAATATATAAAAATATATTATTTAATTATAATTTGTTATTTATAGATTCAAATACACACTAATAAATAGTTCTAAGCATATTATAACTTTTTTTCATTCTTCCTGAAACTATGTGCGTGAAAGGATTAATAATAATATTTTTAACTGTTGGTCTTTTTTTTCTGGATTAATTATTGTTTAAATTACTTTGTTGGTGGTTTCTATAGAAATAATTATGAAATATTTATTAAATGAAAAATCAAGAGGCGGCTTTGCGTGTTTTATTGTCAATTTGCGTGTGAAAAGTTACTTTCCGCACGCAAAAAAGTATGTGGGAAGAATACAGTGGGCAAACAGCTATTTTGCATACAAAAATGTGTGTGCCAAGTTAGTACTTCTCCCGCACGTGTTTCCATTCTGGAAACTCGCTAAAAGGTTTTTCGACACTTTTATACCAACTACATTCATACGAATTAAAATATAAATAGATAATTTATAGAACTCTAAACGGCCTAGATTCTACATTGTTAACACGTTCCCGGTCATTGACGTCATATGACGTCCAGTGAAACCTCCGTAACGCATACACAACGTCATATGACGTCAACAATTTCTATCCATTTTACGTGATACGCCTGCTATTTTTAGTAATTCCATTGCAAATATTCATAGTATAGCAGAAAATGTCGCAGATTAATTTAAAAAAAGTAGTGTTTCGTTTTTTATTCTTTCAGTATTGTATTTTCATTAATTAGTAGTAGCCAGCTACGTCGGCTACGTCCACTCTTTAATGGCTGCGTTTGATGCAGTCGAAAAAATCAATACGCATGCGTGTTACAAACCGGGAAACTACATTTTAACAAAAATTTCAAAGATTTAAATTATACTTTGCGCGGGTTAATAGTATATATGCGTAGTGTATTTAGGTATGTTATTCACGTATTCAGTTATGTAACTATATAATTGCGTTTTATTATTGTTGTTATTTTATTATTGTAACGTTTGCTTATATTTTTGAGATATTTTACTTGTATGTTATTTCGAGAAGTTTTTCTATTAATAAAGATTTGCTATAATTTTATTTTCTTGAAATATAATAGAAGTATTATATTTATTATTTTGGGAAATTTATTTTAGATGGATCCGTGGACTGAGTTGTTTTCTAGTGATAGTGTTAACGATGAAGAAGAATATGACCCATACGATCTGTACGAAGATGAGAGTGACGAATTTGACAACGAGTATGAGATAGAGGAAGAATGGTTGGAGTCAACTTCTTCAGCAGCAGAAGAAGAAGAAGAATTCGAAAACAACTGTTTCGAACCAGAAACAATAATCTCTGTAAGTGCTGACGCAATAAACGATAGTTGGGAAAATACAACTGCTCCTGTTCCTGAATTCAATTTCGATGAGAATACTTCTGGTTTGAAAGTTAATGTTGATCCAAACTGGAGTCCGCTGGAAGTTTTTGAACTTTTTTTTACTCCGAATATATTAAGTTATGTTGTTGAATGTACTAACAACTATGGTACAACTTTAGCACAAAATTCTAAGCGTAGGAAAAAAGGATCAAAATGGTCAGTTTTCCATTCTGTTACTACTGATGAGATGAAACAATTTTTGGGATTGTGTCTACTACAAGGTCAAATATCTACTTGCAACATGCGTCGTTATTTTTCACACAAAGACGTTCTTTATTTCCATCCAATTTTTAGTTACGTTATGTCCGGAAGACGATTTGAACAATTAGTTAGGGTTGTATGTTGCTCTCCTTTGGAATCAAAAGGTAACAATAAAGTACAACACCTAATAGATATGATTATTAATCAGTGCCAAGCAGTCTACGGTCCAACTAAGGAACTTACAATTGATGAGAGTTTGTTATATTTTCGAGGCAGACTTGGATTCAGAGTTTACATGAAAGGTAAAAGATTTAAATATGGTATAAAATTCTTTGAACTGACTACCTCTGACGGCTATCTTTTGAATATGGAAATGTATAGTGGTGCGAGAACCAATGATGATGTTGATAACAGCAAAGTTTCGGCTTTAGTATTAAGGTTAATGAAACCTTACCTTTTCAAAGGACATGAATTATTTATGGATAATTACTATAACAGCTATGAGTTATCTAGCAAACTATTAAGTTTTAGGACTCATACAAATGGCACGCTAAGATCGAACCGAACAGGGAATCCCAAAGACTTGATTAAAAAAAAATTAAAAAAAGGTGAGCATTTTTGGGTTAGAAAAAAACAAGTATACGTTTCCAAATGGAGAGATAAACGTGACGTACTTGTTATAACAACTCGTAACCATCCACGTCTAATAACTGTGAAAAATAAATTTGGTGTGGAAAAAATTAAACCAGAAGAAGTAAGTACATATAATCTACATATGTCTGGAATTGATCGCCTTGACCAGATGATTTCTACTTATTCATCACCAAGAAAAACCATTCGCTGGTATAAGAAAGTTTTTTTCCACCTTCTTGACATTTGTGTGTGGAACGCATTCTATATTTATCGCAAATATTGCAAAAGCAAATCTAAAAGTTATACATTTCTTCAATTCAAAAACTTACTAAAAATTCCTTATAACATTGAAGCAAAACACCTAATGGCTAGAAAAAAAAATGATAACAGGCGAAGTCAAAAAAATATGGTAGATGAATCTAGTAAGGAAAATGGGGATCACTGGCCAGAAACGAATCCCATTAACCCGACATCAAAATCGACCAAAAAATCTGTTTTTCTTAGGTGCAGAATGTGTTCAAAAAGGGGAATTCGAAAAGAATCAAAGTATAGATGCAAAGGCTGTCTAGACAAGCCAGTGTTGTGTCCCGAATGCTTTGAAGAATGGCATATAACAAATTAAAACGAATTTGTAGTTATTATATCTTAAATAAAGCTGATATCATATAATTGTGTTTTATTATTTAGTACTCTTCAGAAATCCTTTCACCTAAGGCAGTTATATCTGTATATTAATATTTTTCAAACTTTTATCGATGTTTCTCAAACTAAAATTGAATTTTAAAGGTGGACGCATATGTTGATAGATAATTTATCCTAAGATGATTGAATCACAGGCACGATAGTAGAAAATGGTATATATATATATATATATATATATATATATATATATATATATATATATATATATATACATATATCCAGTAATTCCCTCATGCCACATAATGAACATGGGATGTCTTCAGCAATAATATATTTTTGATTCAACGTTACATTACGATAAGAGCAAATTAACTGCTTTACATCATCCTTCGAAAAACTGAATTCGCCCCTATGTTCAAAGAAAAAATTTTGTACATCCAGTTTGGACATTTCTATTATTAGATATTTCCAATAATATTTGATTTTACTCAATATATTGCTGAATTTACTGCTGTTAAAATCGAAAATGAATTCTATAACCTTCATAGTTCACATCTGACAGTTAATATTCTTAGGTCATTACATTGTACTGCGTATGATACGCATGATGTCATCATGACGTCCATTAACGTTGTGTTTATATCATAGTAATGTAAGTCTTTGATTTGAGACACAACGTCAATAAACGTCATAAAAAGAAAAAAGAAAAATACATCAATAACGCTTTCCTTGACCCATTATTAATCTAAAAATGTAAAATACCTTGAATATAATTGAGAAAAAGTACTGTATAAGTTGGACTTTTCTTCAAAATCCGACGTGACCGTTAACGTGTTAAGCTTAGATTCTTTGTGCAAAATTTCAATATAATTACCAGTTTCGCCAATTTCAAAACCTTACAGTAAAACCTCTACAATGAAATGTGAAACTCTAAAATTCCAATTTCAACTATCCTGTATCAAAATGACTTTAACTATACCAAAATGTACAGTACTTTAATACTGCAAGTGCTATTTAAATTAGATGACTTTATACACATATGTGTGCAGATACCAGGATGACGATACCACTGACCAGTATTTGTAGTAGCAGTTTCAGTTGGACTGCTACGATCAGATATATTCGTGCAACATCGTCCACCAGAGGCGTCCACAATCCACCACACACACACATGCATGCATACGTAGGCGCTTTAATTATCACTAAAACAATCGATCCCGAAAATGTTCAAATCCATACCAGTAGTTATTAAAATCAACATACACTTCCCAATATAGTACTTGAATGAGTTAGTGATGGACTAACTCTGACGGCACTTGACAAAAATGTTTGACGGTCACTGATTATTTAAGTATTATTAATCATTATAATCAACAACTCAAAAAGCAGAGATTGCTTTGATAGAAGGATATGATATTTACCAAAACTAATAAAACTTACCGAGTTGATATATGTATAACCAGAACTTACCCTTCGGAAAAGGCTGTTACATTTTCGGAAAAGGAAAACTAAAGACCATTAAAATGCTATTTACATCGTTGGAATAACATGACATCAAGTATAGTCTAAATAAATTAAACACATAAAATACCTACGGGACGGACGGGCAAGACGAAGGGGTCGGGCAAAAAGAATAATAGCCTAATTGAGCTAGTTAGATACATAATTGACTCAGATTCAATGTCATCCGCTTCTTCACTTTGCACTTAATGGGATCATTTGTCAAAAGAAGGCACTGTAGTTTATTTGCGTGTGTAGTGACCGAAAAACTGTTTTGACGAGAAAAAAATCAATAAGTAGAGGTAAGTAATTTACGAATTATTTCTTTGTATATTGTAATTATTTATTTTTAATGATTTCTGTAATTTGTATAATCATTAGAAGCAACAAATTCGTGCTCGTATTTAGTTTGAATCTATTAGTTTGTAATTGTAGGTTAAGTTAGCTAAAAATGTGCTTGGTGGGCAAAATGGAGTCAGGCAAAATGAATAATAAAATGAAGCTTCTCTAGTCAAAAGGAAAATTGTTTTAAATAATCCCGGACCTTCCAATGAAAGAGAAAAGAAAATTCGCTTAATAAAGATAGAGTCAATCAAAGAAAATCAAAAAGATAATTATTTTTGTACTGTCTGTCAAGAAAAATACATATATCCGCAATAGAAGACTGGATGCAGTATAATTTTTGCCAGGAATGGACCCATGAAGCGTGTTCTTTATACACAGGTCGATCGTCCTTTTGCGATCGTCGTTGTCGTCCTTTTGCGATAATTGTGACGATTAATTTATTTATTTTCATTAGTATTTATTTTGCCCGTCCAAAATATTCATTTTACCCGCCCTAGTAGGGCAAAAAGAATAATTGCAACTATTTTTTCAAGTGATTTTTAATGTGGTACGACGTCTAAAAAGGGGTCGCGCAGCCTAAATTAGAGACACAGAGAAAGTGAGACGACTTTTTTCTTTTTCTGTTTGTCAATTATTTTTGAGGGGAAAAATATTTGAAAGTTGTGCCCGGGTGCCCATAATTTCTGTCGCCGGTCCTGGGTACAGCTTAACTTCGTTAATCAAATCTGCATCAGTGTTTCGTTATTGTTTATAGAATCCCAAAAAGGGAATCAAAACATGATTTTAAACAATTTGGAGACAATTTCAAAACAAACTCAAAACATAAGCAACGCACCTTGAATAAAAAGGCGCAACAACTACAAATCTGCACGGGGAGTTCAACAAAAACTTAAATAACCAAATTTTTGGATAACGTAATTTTTCGATAACAATGGAAAATGTTATAAAATGTCGTCTCCAAAAATTTGATTTTCAAATAAAAAATATCAGTAAATCACTAAAAATGTTACTTTTTAATATAAATAGAATAAATTGAAGGAAAATTTACGTAATCTTATGAGGGATCCACGTAATTTTAGGGGGAGTCCGGACCCCTTGGACCGCCCAGTTGTTGCGCCCGTGCTCGAAATCATCTAGCCTGTAAAATTCGATAAAAGCACGGAAAAAAAATATTTTCGTATGTTTTTTGGTGTCGCGTCGTCAGAATTATTCTGACGACTCTTATTACTGAATTCTCTAATCTATATTTGGTTCCACAGATTTTTTCACTTGTTTGTCATTCCAAAACCAAATCTAACAAACCGCCACTGTACAACAGATATCTATATTATCGACATACATAGACACACACATTTATAATGTTATATTGTTCAAAGCAAACCATGTTTAAGCATCTGTTGTGTAACCAATAATAGGTTTCCAGAATTTATCCGCGTGCGGTTTAATCAGACACTAACTAACGCTCAGCCACATTCCCCCCCCCACACACTTAACACCCTCCAACACCCCTCCCCCGCCCTTTTCGATCATCATCATCGCCCGTTCATCGAACTAAACATTATAATAACACAATTCGATAATAATATCATTATTATTATTATTAGTATATGATAAACAGAGATGGAATTATATAGTGGAGGACAGACAGAGAAGGCATATGTATGTGTGGATAGATTGTGAATATTTTAAATGAGATATTGTTATTGTCAATGGGTGTGGGTGTGAGTGAGATGGATAGAAGATATTGGCGATGAATCAAAATAATATATTTTCACCATAAATGTAAACACAGGGGTGTTATTTTGGAATGGGGTGGGGAGGGTGCGTTGGGGGGTGGGGTGGGGGTGGTAATGGGTGATGGGTAGCGTTGGCTACATATGGTCATTATTACGTCCATTATTATAATATTATTATTATATTTAAAATTAATTTTATTTCATTTTAATATTTTAAAATTAATAGTTAAAACCGATTTGAACGTTTTGATGCATTTTTAGTACACAAAACTGAATAAAATTATTGGAAATTTTGCCAAATAACAGGAGAGTTAAAGTCTATTCAAGAGTGCTTCACTAAGTAGTTTAACAACAACAAAAATTTAAAGATGTAGTAATCTTTAAATATCTTAGAAGCGATTCGTGTTACGAGAGAAAAAAATTGAATTTTTTTTTAAAAATTTTATAAACAAAAATTTTTTCTAAAGTTTCCTACACTCCATTCGTTTAACAAAATAGTTAAAAGCTTCAGTTGAATGTTTACAGTTTATATTTTACATGGTAATCTACTTAAATTTATGACAAGTATTCATAACATCATTATTATAATGCTGATGGAGACGCTGTAAATGTTAAGACAATGTTTTGGACATTTTTCTGCTCAGTTACGTATAGAGATGGTATTCGACTTGGAATTTTCCCGGGAAAATTCCCAAAGTGGTTAAAAACGAGTTAAATTTCCGGGAAAATTCCCGAAAAGTGGGAATTTATTTTAATTTATAACCCAAGTCCGGACTATTTTTGTTTCTGTCCTATATTACTAACATATTGAAGCGAACAGAAATATTAAAGTTATTTTAATGATAATATAAAATGCCTGAACCAGGCTTTTAACCCTTAACTGGTCTACTCACTTTTTGAAACATAAGTAGTCCACTGGGGTATAAAAGTTATTTTTTTAAATTATTGGTTAATCTGATTTGAAAATAGAAAAATATTATTTAAACATACTAAAATATTTTCCTGAGATCATAACATATTCTATTTAATCGTTCTCACAAATATTTTTCTTGGAAATATCTAGGCATATGAAATTAGAATTTTAATAGTAATAAAGTAAAAAAAGATTAGAATTGAAACCTTAACCTAAAAACAAAATTGTATTTTTGCATATTTCAGATTATTAAGTTACCTAGATCTGTTTACATATAAATTAAATTAAATTAATTAATTAATTACCTTTAATTTGTTTAATTATTTTAAATAAGATTATCAGTCTACTGGGGTACAAAAAAACTAAATCGTTAATAACCGAAATTAAAAGTTTGTAAAGAGAAGCTAATCACACATCAAATATAAGTACTTAATCTCATTTAAAAAAAATAAAATTGGATTTTTTACCCCAGTAGACCAATTAAGGGTTAAAAATCAAGAAGAAAAGAAGAATAACATAATATTTTCAATTAAATATGTTTAATTACTTTTACTACTTAATGTCTGACAAATTATTATGAATTGATTCTAATGGCTTAATTTATGCTCGATTGGTCCCATTGATCTGGTCAGCAATAGAATATTTTCAAAAAAATTAATTTTCGATATTTTCGGAAGCGTAAACTTTTGATCGTAAATATCTTATAAACGGTGCATCGTAGATCAAAGATAACGAAATTTTTGAAGGCTTAAGCGAAGCAAGTTGTGGGTATTCCGAACAAATTCGGACTATCAACATCTACTCTTCGTTATCGAAAATTATCGATATCGAAAATAACGATATTTTTAGAATTTTAACATGTAAATTTCTACATATTCGTTATCATTTGTATACCTTTAGTTCCAGTTTTTTTTTTTTTATAATAACGGATTTAATTTATATATATATATATATATATATATATATATATATATATATATATATATATATATATATATATATATATATATATATATATATATATATATATATATATATATATATATATATATATGTATATACATATAATTAAAAAAGCATTTGTAAAATAGTACAGCTAATTGTAATTAATCGTTTGGGTAATTTCCGATGGGAATTATCCCGTTGCCCATCTCTAGTTACGTAACAAAATATATAATATTCCGCAAACAGTGGAAGCGCTGTATGCTTTTCTTAACGTAATTCACAGCGCTCCCATGGTTTAAAATATTTTATTAAGATATTTTATAAAGATTTTTCTTAAAATTTTCATTTTACAAAATTTTTGTCAACATAGTCGTCAAAGAACACCTAATTTACACTTTATTCTTCATACTTTAAATTACCCGGAACACTATTCTTTATCGATGGGACGGCTAGGTTTATGTAAAGCCGTCCCGTTTGTGTTTCGTGTTTTCTCGAAAATGTTAACAACACCTAATTTTTTATTAGCCCACCTAAATAACACCTAAAATACATCTATTTTTTATCTAGTAGTTTTTGGGGATTTTGAAAATTTTTTTTTGGGTGGCGGTACGGCTAACTTTATGGAGGTGTGTAATATTTAATTTATCATTACGCATTTTTTGGTTGGGAAGGTCTTGAAAACATATAGAAAAAATTTTGTTACCCCTGAGAGCCAAAAAGGGTGAATCAAACTATATAAATATGCAATTGCAAACACTTATTTTAATGCTAATATTTCTATGTAAATACCAGTGGATAGCTGTCAAAATGTTATTACTACATAACGTAAAAGCACCCATTACCTAACACTATTTTTAGGTTCATTAAACTGGCTTATAAAAATTAATAAATAATTGAAACACCCATTTTTTTTTCTTAATAAGCATGAAACCAAGTTTTTTTAATCCAATGAATATGTTTTTAAAAAAATATAACCCAAAAATTTTGATTTATTAATGTTTTCTTTTGTAAAATGTTGACACGTATAAAAATACGGGAAGAATATATTAACACCTTTAAAAAATCAGCACATTGACACCTAAAAAAGAACACGTATGTAACCTACATGAGATACATCACATACATCTTCTGCTATCGAATATTTAAACCATTCTGTATTTCCCACTTTGACATTCTATGTATTACTAGATGTCACTCTATGTCATAGATTATCATAGAGTGACATCTAGTAATACATAGAATGTCAAAGTAGGAAATACAGAATGGTTTAAAAATTCGATAAAATAAACCACCAAAATATTGTATTTTGTTTCGCCATCTATGTATTTTGTAAAGTTCTAATCAATTTTAAACTAACTTATCAAAATGGCGACAATTTTTCATTATTAATAAAATTTTTTTATTAAAACTTCAAATCAATATTTTTTTATTTACCAATTGATGATACGCTCCGAAATAAGAAAAATATTAAAAATTTTACGATTTTAAAGCAGTAAGTAAATATTTTAGACCCAAAAACAAATTAAAACTATTTTACTTATACATACAAAGGTTATACTTGTATACCATAGAAATACACATATATATATAAATCATATTTAAACCAAATAAAAGGGTGATTTAGCTCTTATAATCTCTTAACTGGACTAATAAAAATTATTTGTATAGTTTTATTGCGCTAACTTCTAAAATTAACTGGAAATTTATAATGCATGCGTTTCTATGAATAAGCATTGATCAAACGCAAAAGAGACACATTCAGCAAAAACCGTTTAATATATATATATATATATATATATATATATATATATATATATATATATATATATATATATATATATATATATATGTATTTCTTTAATTTAGTAAGGAAACATTAAATGTGAGGTGGATTTAAATTGAAAAACAATCATTCTATTAATAATAATTTTTGTTATCAGACGTTTTTTTCAGAAATAACTTCATTAATATGTAAATGTCAAAACCGTTGTTTTTTTATTGGATCGTGTTCCGGTATAGGGGATTTTACGTTATATATATTTTTTTTAAAACACACAATTTCATTTAAATATCTACACATCATAACAGTAGCCACAGACAAATATATGAATTGCATACAATATTTTGCAAAATGTTGTATGCAATTCTGCCACTGATATACATTTATGCTGATGTTATTGTTATTATTATTATTGTTATATTTTGGCAGATCATGAAATATCATAATAAACAAACACAACACATGTTTTGTTTCCATTTTGATGGGCTATTGATACGTTTATTACTGATCGAAATCAGCACTCTCTGGTGGACAGCTACAACATTACACCATAATATATTGTGTAGCTGCTAGCTCTAGCTACTGCTTTGCTAGTCGCTGTGATCAACACACCATTATAATGTTATTATTATTGCACTAACTCTACAACTCGGTGGTTCTACCGAGTTATGGGGACGGAAGAGATGGGAGATGATGTAAAATGGTGTCATTATTATTATTTTGAAACAATTTTTGGGGGCTTTTCACACTCTCTATTTACATAAACAGTAAATTTTTTATAACTGGTGCAATGAATAATTGTGATTTTGTAAACATTCATTTTGTATAATTATTATAATAATACTAGCATTTACCCGCGGCTTCGCCCGCGTGGAATTTGAAATTATGGCATCTAGTTAAAACATATAAAGTGAACTTCTATCACGTCGCTATTACGAGTCGAGTAGGTATTTTTACTTTTTTCTTTGAAATTTACCCACAGAAATACAATATTTTCCCCGGGCAAAAAATAGACTATAACATTCCTTTAACAACATGCCAAGTTCAAATTAAATCAATGATTCTTTTTTATACCGTTTTAAATATATATTTTCCCACGGGAATAAGACTTTCCACGGAAGTTCGATATTTTCCCGGGATAGAAAGTAGTCTGTGTCTTTTCTCATCGTCTCTGTAAACAATATGCAGAGTTTGAAATCAATCATACTTTTTTTTAATAGTCAGTTGTTATTTCATTGTTTCGTTTTATATACATTTTCCCTCGAGAATGAGATATTTTATCGGGATAAAAAATAACCCATGTTTATCGCTGTATATCGTCATATTTGTCTATCATAATTTTTTGTTTCATTTAAAATATATTTTTTCACAGGAATGAAATTTCCCGGGGTATAAAGTAGTTTGTGTCCTTTCTCATCCCTTCTGTTAGCAATATACAAAGTTTGAAATCATTTATCCGTTTTTTAATAGTCAGCTGTTGTAATTTAATGCATTTTCCCTCGGGAATGAAATATTTTCCCGAAATAAAAAGTAGCCTATAACCGTCTCTGGCCTGCAAGCAACGTATGTGCAAAGTTTCAAGTTGATTGGTTAAGCTGTTGAAGCGTGAAAGCCAGTCAAACAAACAAACAAACAAACTCACTTTCGCATTTATAATATTAGTAAGGATGTAATAATAATAATATGCGTGATTGATTCGTTATCAAAATGGAATAACTCTCGAACAAGGATCGGTGGCCTAGTGGTAAAGTGTTTGACTGGTTATCAAGAAGCCTGGGTTCGAATCTCAGCCAAACCAGTTTGACAATTTTTTTTATTAGATTGTGATTATTTATTGAAAGTAGAAGATCGGTTCAAGATGACTCAGCTTTAGTCAAATTTACCTTATATTTTCATCAAATTGTACATTTTTATACATTTTTGAAGATGAAATTTGTTATGTATCTGCTATGAGTAAAAATGTTAAATAATCTACTTACAGTATCTATCTACAAATAAAATTGTCAAGATTGTGGTTGTTTCTATATCGGGCAAACTGGTATAAATTTCGAGACGCGAAAAGCAGAACATTTAAAATCTTACAGAAACAAAAAATTTGATTCAGCTTTCGTCAAACATTTGATCAACATGGAACACAGTCCGGAAATGGACATCACAGTTTTACAGGAGGCAATTAAAGGCCAAAAATCAACAATTCTAGGGACAATAGAAGTCAGTAAAAATAATTCAGATCAACATCTAAACGATTACACAAATATTTACAATTCAATTCTGTTTTATTAGTATAATCTAGTCTGTTATTTTAAAAATGTTGTTTGTCCCCCGTTCTCTTTTCCGTGTAATATAACCCTGCCTGGGTGCCCTGGGCGTCAGGTCTTGGGTGCGCCAGAAAGTGATTTAAGAGGGCGCCAAAAGTAGGTATGTCACGTTTTTTTTTTTTTGCTCGTCACTTGGTTTTTTTGGGGGAAGGAAGTTTGAAGGACATATTTCTTTTTCTACAGGAGCGCCACTTTTCAACGCTGCCCCGGGCGCCACTTCGACTAGGTCCGGCCCTGTATAACCCCAATATTTTATGGCAACAACTACACACGAAATTCGATACACATGCCAAAACCGCATTACTTTCACACCGATTGCATTCTGTTGTTACATTATATGCTGCACAAAAATAGCACAATTTGCGATACAATTGCACCAAACGATAATTTTAAATATTAGGTGGCAAAATATTCATACGGACTGACTGAAGTACCATCTATAGTCCATATTCCGAATCATACCACACACACAACCATTGCCAACCATATGACAAAATTTTGTTATAGTTATATTGTTTTTACGTTACAATCCGTTAATGGGTTTTATTGGATAATTTTATGCATCCATTGATTGCATCATTTACCCCCGAACCTCCCATACACAGTGTACTATACACATATGCCCATTATTGCATCCAAATGATTGTATTATATGTACGAAAATTATATTTTATATCTCTCTATGATCAAAACATAAAACAAAAAATGTCATTTTTCTCTATGGTAGATGCTTTGTTTCGTTTTTGTTTTGTTTTTATTTTTATTTTTAGTGTCCTTTAATAGCATTTTAAATTGGAATAAAACTATCATATTTATTACTGATCGTTACAATATTGTTATTATGAATCGATTATCTAAATGGATTGGGAGAAATACTGAAAGTATGA
This sequence comes from Brachynemurus nebulosus, assembly GCA_035578155.1. Classification (NCBI taxonomy): domain Eukaryota; kingdom Metazoa; phylum Arthropoda; class Insecta; order Neuroptera; family Myrmeleontidae; genus Brachynemurus; species Brachynemurus nebulosus. The sequence goes on along the minus strand of JAPWDM010000012.1, from coordinate 11,385,861 downwards.
GTAACTTCAAAAATGTAAACTTTACCGCATCGATGCAGCATCATGACTTTTCTGATGCGTCTAATACTACATGATGCGCTGCTGATACTCTCTTGAAATTTGATGCACATTAGATGTTTTTGAACGGGATATTGGCATCATTTAGCCTCTGATTTGGCTATAGATAAGACAGATAATGTAGCAAGATAGACTATAGATAATATAGCAATACAGTCCTTGTATAGGTATATTATCTTTAAATTTCAACTTGAACTTACTTGAAATTGAAAATATTGAAATTATTTGAATAAAAAATATTACATACCTATTTTGAGTGCAAGATGTATTCAAATAGTTTAAACAATTTTAATCAAAGGTAAATACATTCATTTTTTTCAACAATTTGTTTTTCGGAATTATTCCTGTTGGTGTTAATACCTACATAATATGGCAAGTAGTTATAATTCTACATTATACACATGACATGCATCTTGGATACGCATCACCAAATTTCTTGATGCATTGTTTTGACGCATCAAATGCAAAAATGAACTTTTGATTTTTCGTTGTGATGCGTCTGATGCGTTTTTGAACTTTTGACTCTGCCTTATGCAAGCAGTGATGCATTTTTGAAGTTAGCCTACATATGAACTTGGTGCTTTATTTGTGATGCATGATCAAATACGACTTCAACATAGAGCTTTGAGTAACTTTTTTTTGGAGAAGGGGGGCATACTTTACATTTTTCATAAAAAGTTATACATTCTGTCTGGACATTCAATCCCAAATTCCATATTTGCATGTCTGATTGAAAAACGTATCCCAAAATTACCAACAATTACTTAAGGGGAGATTCGCCAAAAAAAAAAAACATCAAAAATCGACAATTTTTATTATTTTTTTTTTTTTTTTATACAAATAAATATTTTATTAAAAATCTAAATATACAACATTGTTTCTACATTTCTTAAGATTACACAAAAAATTAAAAAAAAAAAATTACAAAAATGAGCTGTGTACAAATGGTTTTGAAATCGACACTGCGAGATTTTTCCACCTTGATGGTTCCCCGCATTCTAAAATTCCCAGTGAACCAAAATCAAAAAATCAAGAATTTTCTGAAAATATACATATATACAGTTATGGCACTAACTAGAATTTAAGAAAATAAATAAAAAACCAGCGAAAAATCGTATTTTGAAAATAAATTTTCGAAAATCACCGCTTTTTCTCGACTATAAACAGCCGCCATTTTGAAAATATATTACGGAACCAAAAGATCCTAGTTCTTGCCAAAATCACGGTATCGAAAAATAATATGCACTTTAATTTATGTCGATATCTCAAATACTTTGAACCATGTCAGAAAACGTACTTTCGAGAAAATAGCATTTAAATTTTTTTTTAAATTGAATTATAGTAAAGTGCGTGCAGTAAAATGCCCATAACTTTTTGATTTTTAATTTTTTTAAAATAAAATTTTAGGAGTATATTTCTAACACCTTAAGAAACATAATTATGAAAAAAAAATCGATTTCTTTTTTTAAGCGAATCTCCCCTTAACACAAAATATAAAATTTAAATTAATGATGTCGTAATGACCTCATTTCCCTGAGTGATTCAAATAGTATCTAATTTATTCGATTACATCACCAAATTTACTATCTATATTCGTCATTTTGATAGCAAAAATAAAAAGTTTGTCCTACTTCAGATTACTTCCATAAGGTTTAATTTGAGAAAGAAGGCTTTTCCTTAATTTGGTGATTTGAAAATTTTGGTGAAAATTTTTTCAAGCTTTAAATGTTATCAATAAAATGATAGAATAATGAAACCGGAAGCGAGTTATATTAGGGGTCTGAAGTCGTTTCTTTCATTTTTATCAAAGTTAAGCATGTAAGGACCATTAGAAAAAGACTTCTGCAAAATTAATCATATTTTTAAACGGAATTTCGTTATTTTGATAGCAAAAATGAAAAGTTCATGCGCAAATTCATCTTATCCAACAAATCACTGTAATTCAAAATACTTCCATAAAGTTTGATTTGAGAAAAAAAGTTTTAATCAAGTTTGCTAAACATTTTCTCAGAAGTTCATCAAAAGTTCTTAATTATACCACAAAGATAAATCTGATAATTTTATGCTAAAGTTGGGGGAGAGGGCTGACCCAAACTCGACTCAGCCCTCCACTAAAAATATTAAGTTCTTGCTCAGTGTGTCGAACTCAAAATTTTTAATTCGGGGAATACGAAAATGCGCTATTTGTCTTCTTAATTCTAAAGGATGGGAGCAGCCAACTCGAAAGGAGTGACATCCGAAACGGTTCCTTTGTAAAGGGATTGCAACTCAGTAATCGAAATTCACGTATTTTATAAGCTGATAAATCGTAAACGATATTCAGTTGCAAAATAGTTTATTTTCTTCGCTTTAAATATAGCGGCATTGTTTTATAGTTTTATACCAAGGAGATGCGGGGTGGTTTTTATAAGGGAGGGGACTGAGTAATTAGAGTGCGCCTATTTTAAAGCTTTATTCTTAAACACAATCTACTTTTCGTTTTTAAAACATAGGTAATCTATTTGTTATCTTGTAAGTATCTACTTCTATCTCAAATTTAATCATTTAAGGGTAGTTTGGAGACTACGGGGGTGAGCTCAAAAATCGAAATTATACTTATTCAAAAGCTCATAAATAGCTCATAATTCTACTGCAAAAATTGATCAGAAATTTTTATTTTTAAGCGGAGGGGGGGCTGAGTCAAACTCGACTTAGTCCCCCCATTAAAAATATTAAATTCTTGCTCAGTATGTCGAGCTCAAAATTTTTAATTCTCGGAATACGAAAGCTCATAAATAGCTCCTAATTATGCGCTATTTGTTTTTTCTATTCTAAAAGGTGGGGGGGGGGGGCTAGGTCGAGTGGGGTAAAATTGGAAGTGTATGACCAAGCGCGGATACTATTAAATGTAGATATCCCTTTCAATTAAATATAGCGAACCCCACCTAATTTAAAACTTGGATCCGTTCCTGTGTGAATGCATCTAATAAAGGAATGATTAAATTATTAATAGTTACATATTTAATAAAAAAAATTATTTATAATAATAAAAATTTTTGCATTATCTGATCACGTTTGGTTTTCCCGAAAAGAAAAGAATGAAAAAAGAATACAATAAAAATTACAATCCTAAATATCACAATTACTCTCAATAAGGCTGACAAAAAAAATTTTTAACATCGTGTTATGAAATTAAAAATAATATAAAATAAAATGCTGTGAACAAAAAATAATTTTTTTATAACAAAACATAAATCAATTATTGCAAACAAACATTATTTGACAGCGTTCTATAAAAATTTTTTTCATCCCCTATACATCTTTCACCCCTTCCCTGAATTACTCCCTGAATTTTGTTTAGGAAATCAGCGCTTATTATATTTAGTGTAATTCACATATACGAAATATGTAGGAGACTCCTCTCGATTTCAACGAGTATTGTTCCCTTTCGTTTTAAATGTCTAGTGGTGAGTTCAAATGGGCAAGATTTTTTTAAACCAAGACTTGAATGAGACAATAAGGATGAACAACTGGCGTCTTGAATCACAGTTAACAGATGTATAATATTTACGACAAAGTAATCCCAGATATTTGATTTTATTTCAAAATATCTGCAAATAAATATTACCTGATACGTGAGGGCTCCAGGTTGCATAGATTAGGAGCACAGTATAAATAAAAGATTATTACCGTAGGCAGTAGCGAAACGCACTTTCTATCCTTCTTTTAATAAGTACAGACAATTATGTATGTCCTTTTTTACTTATGTGATTGTATGTGTTTGTACATGTGAGATTGAGGGTTGATAATGGTCATGTTAAATTATATGAACAACTAAAAGCAAATTTCTTCAAAATAAATTGAGCAAACGCGAAATTGATGACAGTATTCAACACGAGAATTTAGATCGTCACGACCTATTAGCACCAACTACTGTCGAAATCGAAAATATTAACTGAATTTTTATAAAATATTAATAATTATTTATTATTTAACGTATTTTTAAATAAGCATTCAAATTATAATAATACTTACAATTTTGGATCAAACGGCACTCAGAAAAAACATAAATTGAAATTTTGTTTTGAATGATTTAAACAAAATTTAACAGCACAAGAGTTATCACCAGACATTTTAAGCCACCATAATAATTAAATACATATCAGAAATATCTTACAGATCACAAAACACACTAAAATTACAAGGAAATATCAAAAATAACTGATGACAAGCTTTAAATAAAAAAAAATTTAATGACAGTTAAAATTCCACTGCCATCAATGTTAAAAATTTTAAAAAAGTCAGTGAAACTTAGACAAAATTAAATAATTTACATAATTATCAACTGTAAATTTTCACAAAATAATTTGACCTGCAAATTTATTTTTCTAAATTAAATTTACTTTAGTGATGATATTTTCCCTGTATTAGTATGCATAATGTTATGCATTATTTAGGTACATAACATGGATAACCCTTTGGAACTTTTGAATTCTAAATGACACTCTTACGTCATTTCGTTTCGTAACTGTTTGTGAAACAAACTATTATTTAAACTGTGTTAAGAGTTTAAAAAGAAACTGTGGCTAACAACATTAGGAGCCGATTGTCATTTGAAAATGGTGTCAATTTTATGTAGAGTCATTCTCGAATCAATTTTTTTTTTATAAATATTGATTTTTATCGAAGGTATTTTACATCCCGTATCTTAATATAGGATTCTCTTAGTACTTTGTTCATAATCCCCAGTTTTTGATTTTAGCTCACACAAGACCTATATATATAGAGAGAGCTTGGTAAGGTGCTTAAAACTTGGAAATACTTAGGCATCACTGAAAAAAAATTGTTTTGACTCAAACCAGTTGCTGCCGGGCACCCATCCCAACTCTTTACGATCCTGGCCAACACTTAATTTTTATACTATCCAAAACAAAGTACCAATCTGTCCAGAATTACAATGTTTCGATGCAGTATTTCGAGGTAGTGTTTCTGCAATTAATGGCAAAATTTTTAATTTTTGTAAATCAAAAGAACTTAGCTCATACCAAGGTCCAAATTTCTTTGAAGCGTCCAAACTGCAAACCGCCTTCCAAAAATAAATAATGCAACAAAAGTCAGTTTTTGTTTCCAGAATCGTGCACGGAGAGAAAATTCTTAGAAAAATTACTGTGCTCAGCAATCGACGTGTAAAAGGCGAACATATTCAATTTTGTACGGTAAAAATATAAAAATTATAATTAATCATAGAAAATTTAAAGGATAGAATGTTCTTTCCGTAATATTAGCTCCGTAAAATTTATAAAACAGCACAGTAAAAAGTTCCATTCCCGACAAAAAAATATTTTTTAATTGTTTTTCTTACAAAAATTACCATGCTGTCTTATAATATTTCAAATGCTATCTGCTAATAGTAGAAAGAAAGAAAGAGAAGGTATCAACGCTGTCACATAGCGAGGCAGGCTGCAGAAGGTACCAACACAATCATACATGAAGGTCACATAGCCAGGCTGGTGTGGCAAGTAACATAGCCAGGCTGGTCACTGCTGGTGTGGTGTCGTGTGCAAACAGTATTCATTAGAATGTCTTACAGGACGGTCACCGTTTAATTCATCATTTTGTTACTTCACTATATTCAGTATTAGAATATATTGTTGCCAATCATTTTGTGTGCATCATAAAGAATCAAAGGTCGGAAAAGATCGATTGTTCCTCAGTGCGTACAGCCCAAGCAACATAGGGTTGTGGGTCAGATGCGCAAATAAAAAAGTACGACAACAAGAATTAAACTATAACATATTTGCATAAGTGTGTGATAGAAGTTGTGTTAGCACATTAAATTTTACCATGCTAGCACAACAATTTTTATGAAGCCATGAATAATACTATTTACGTTTCAATTTAATAATATTTACATGATCGTAAAATATGTTTTACTTTGGTCGTCGATCGCGCACGCATTATAAGAGAGCATTATTATCTACAAAAATTATATGATTTTTCTCTCCGTGTGGACACAAAACAAATAGTAGACTTCCGTTTCTACTATTGTTTCTACATTTTTTATAATAGTTTTGTGACTTTCGATGTCATCAACTGTTGGGAAAAGTAAAATAATTTTCATACAACGGTGTGACGGACAGAAAAACTTAAAAGGATGGATGCGAATCTTATGAAACGAGGAGGAAGACAAAATTAAATGCGCCTATTGCACTATTTTCAGATTGTCTGAAATCGTTCTGTTTCTGTTTCTGTTATAACAACCTCCATGACATCACAACCAAAAATATTAACTCTAATCAGTTTGTACTGAACATTAGAAAATAAAATGCAATAAATTATTGTGTTGCCGATACGATATACGATGAAACAGAAGCCGACATTGCCGACCTTAAATGTGATCCATCATGCGACTGTCACTTGTTATATTGTTACGCGGAAATCTAACAATATTGCAAACTAAACTCTTCTAGAGCTGTTCTATATAGTCACTCCGTTCTCATAATATACTTTATACAACCCGCGCTGCCCCCCCACCCCCCCCCCCTCCCAGTTTGTACGCACAAGGATGTATTGCGTACACATTGGAAAAAAAAACTATTCAACAAAGGAGTAAATATGTATAAAATATATTCACAAAACTTGCTGCTGTGGAGACTGCGTTTCAATTTGATGTGAGGATGCATAATTGCCTTAGTTTAAAATTGACGCGGATCAAAATTGGCTTTGTGCGAATGAATATTTTATTTTGACTCATTTAAGACATATGCCTATTAAAATGTCGTTAAAGATATGTTTTGCATTTGGATATTACATTACTGAGAAACTGAAGAAAACGGTATACTCTATACCCACCAATAAAATCTGTGGTCAACCACATTCATTGATATAATTCTTTTTTAAATTGTCTTAAAGACCCCAAAGAGTTGCTACAAAAATTTAAAATAATTATAACACCTGCTACAAAGTGAAGGTGTTTTTCTTGGCACGCCTCATTGGACAATTGTACGACTCGTGAAAAAAATAACTATTTTGCACGTGTTGCATACAATATTTTTATAATTCTCGAGGGTGAAAAATCATTTTATTCAAAGGTTACAAAGAATTAGAATTTATGTTTTTAGGGGAAGTGGGGATATTTTTAAGAAAAGTTGTCAGGAACAAAGTTGTAAATTATTTTTAAACAGCTACGATGCCATTTTGGGAAAATTCGATTATTGATTGGAAGTATGCTACGACTCCTTGCAAAATTTCAAAACTCTTTCCATTTTGATAAGGTAAATAAGGGTCTTTGAAGAAAATACGAAAAATTCAAAATTTTCCTAGGTCACGGGACTTATATATAAACAATTTTGACCCTAAAACTTAGAAATTGCAATTAGTAGCACCTTTCGACAAGTTTCATCAATTTTCATAAATAAAGTTCGGAGAAAATTAAAGAGAGTCAAATTTTGCCAATTTTTCCAAAAAATTAAAAATGGCTTTCCAAAAAATTAAAATTAACTCTTGAACCACTGGAAAAGTGTGTCCAAATTTCAAGTCTTTTAATACCCTATATACCTATTTAGAATTATTTTGAGTCTAGTTTCATGTCTCTAACAAAAGTAGATTTGGAGATATTCATGAATTTAAACGCCAACATACGTAACGGTCCGCAAAATTTCCAGCCGGATTTGCGGTTTTTTTGGAATCCTTTGGTTCGAAAACATCACAATCCAATGAAAACTGCCTATGCTAAGATTGGTTTGATTACCATACCTTTAAGTCTTTTAATATCCCATATACCTATAATATGGGCAGAAAAGAAAAAATAAACTTGTTCGATTTTTTCAAAACCGTTAATTTTTAACTATTTTAACAACAAATTTATCGTGACAAAGGGTATAAAATGTTCATCTTATTAACTTATTAACTATATACAAATGCAAAATAGTATTTACTTAATTGAATAGCATGGTGAGAGAAAGTTTCACTCCCTCCTTAAAAATTCCCTCAATTAAAACCGATCAATCTCTTTTTGCGTCGAAATTTCTAAAGAACCAACACAAAATCAATCTTCCTATATAAAACCATTTTAAACGGAAAAAGAATTTAATCTTAAATACGTTAAGGATTAGAAAGGAAAAAAAAACTGAACGAAACTTAAAAATAATTCGGTGATTTCGATATTTTTATTCAATTTATAAACAATTTTTTATTGGAACATTAATACTGTTCTTTATTTTGCTGTTTAGATTTCGTATAATGTGGTTCTGACTCTTTTAGTCGTTTTCATTTTAGTCGCTTGAAAATTTACCACCATTGCCCCTGTCGGAAAGATTTAATTTGTGGATTTTCACCTAGAAAGGAAAAAATTTGCACATTTATTGCGAAAAATGACTGCAAAAATCTTACCTGTTATTTAGTTTTTATACATTATATCGGATAAATCTCTTCATCCAACAGCGAAACAGTGCTGACATCTTCCAAACTTGTTTCTGACACTTCTTCGAACACCCCCTCATCAGATTCAGTTGACTCGTCAATAAATCCACCGGAAGCGAGCCGACAAATAATATCTTCACGACACCGTTTACTTGAACCGGAACAATGTTCGATATTGTCACAAATTCGAACTATTTCGAATCAAAAAAAAAAAAAATACATAAAACATGTAGTGACTCGAAATTTTAATATTAGAACATACCTGAATCTTTATACGTATTAATTTTTCCCGCAACCGCTCTTTCGCGAAATGAAGCATTTTCTTCAGGTGTCACTTAAAAATAAACATTAGGGTCAATCGAGATGATTTGGATATAGTGAGGGGTAATTTGAGTATAAGTGCTATTTATTCATTTTATATATTTAAATGCTAGAAAGAAGAAACTAATAGAAACTGTTTTTCATTGTTTGATTCGAATGAACTTTTTTCAGCATGTTTTTGAATGAAACTAGTATTTTTTTTTTATTTTACCAAATAAATGAGCACCGGCAAAACTTTGTGCGATGATTTTTCTAAGTACAATTTTTTCTTGAAAAAAAGAGTGTTTCAGACCGAAAAAAATAAATATCTCGGAAACTTCTCAATTTTTTTACCCAAAAAAATTTGCGGTTATTTAAGACATAGAAAGGTATACTTTCACCAAATTTCGTCAAAATTAAATTATTTTTACGGAAATGAGAAATATAAAACCAAAAAAAAAAAAGAGAAAATTCGCGTTTTTCTACAAAATTTTGCGGTTATATTAAAAAAATGACCTTTACAAAAGTTGTCGATTTTGTAAAGGACACTTTTTCCTTTGACTTCGACTTTGGCCGGAAATTGCACTAATTCCATTTTTTTACCCCTTTTGGACCCCCCCCCCCCAAATCGAAATTCTAAATATATGACTCATACTATACTCCCCCCCCAATCTTGGGTAATTTGAATATAGGTAAACGGAGCTTTACTATGTTAACAATAAAAAATGGTTAATAACCAGAAGGCATTATTTTTGAAAATAGTTAAATTTTATATCCAAATTATCCCAACTGACCCTATAAATATCCAAAAATTATTTGAAATATGCTTTAGAACTCTTACTTTCGGCGCATCTACCAGTACCAACGTCATAATTGCAAAATTTTTGACAGTCTGCATCTTCCCGCTCGTTATCTAAAAATCCTGAAGTGCAAGGACACCCTAAGGGGAGAAAATTTCTACTGTTAATACAAATGTCTTCACATTTCCCATCAAATTTCTAAACTTACGGCAAGCACAATCAAAATTCAAACCCCGCCTACTTTCATATGGCGGAGGAGGTTTTTCCATAGAACTCATTGTTAAACTGTCAATTTCTGCGTAGGGGTCACCTAAATTCAAATCAGTCAAAAATTATTATTGATAAAAAAAACTCGGCCATTGCGTGTTACACATGCTTTTATCAACTTCAAGGACAAACGGACATAGCAAAATTATAAGGTTTCCGAGATGTATTTCTTCGGAATCCTAAAAAATATAAAATTAATGTACTTGTTCCCATAGCGTAAGTGATCCTCTGTGGTTCATTGTTGATCAAAGTACTGGATAATCCAATATCTGCTGTAAACGTGCCATAATCTGATGGTAAATCTGGTAACGATCGTGGGCGTCTAATCGAATCCATTCTGTTATCCACTTGTTCCGGTGTCGAATCTGCCGGTATGGATGTTGGCAAAAATACTGAATCAGACAATTGAGAAATACTCGGATACGTTGACAGCAAACGTGGCGATTCTTGCAGTAATGACGAATCGGCCTGAAGAAGATGTGATGGTATTTGGTCTCGTGTTTTTGCTAAAATACACAATTTCATCATTAAAAATCTAAAAGTATTGTCTGTAGCAGGACAAGTTATTTACCCCTTGCAGATATTATAAAAGTTGAGGCATTCGGATAACTTCCAAGTGACGAATCCGGCGATTCTGGAGGTAATGACCACTCTGCACTCTGAAGAAGGTGTGGAGGTAACTGGGTTGGTGTTCTTGCTAAAATACATAAAATTTTGTCATCAAAATTTCGAAAATATTATCTACGGCAATAGAATTTAATTACCTCTTTCTGACCTTGTAGAAACTTGTGTTGTCTGAAGTGGTTGTCCTAAATTAAAAAATACAAATTAATTTTTAAAAATCGACCAGGTCTGAGTTGAACTCGTACAGTTAGGGTGCCGATGAATTTTTCATTTGTTATTTGGAAAAATAAAAATTTTCTCTATGCTTACCTCTTCCATCGTAGGATTGTTGTGTTCCAGCAAATGTGGGTCCAACGGAATAATACCGTGGGACTTGTGTTACAACTTGACGAGCCACTGGCAAACTTAAATTCTGATTTCCATGTGTGGAGACCTTTGAATATTTTATTACTTCTACCCCAGATTAAACAGTAAAAAAAAATTGTGACAATAAATAAAAATCAAAAATTAATTTTATAACTTACTTATTGCCGGTGATCTGGCAGAAGACGGATGTACAGACTGCGCTTGCGGTGAAGAGTAAAGTTCTAAAAAAATTTTTTTTAATTGAGAACGGCTTGAAAGTCATAAATTATGATTCAAGATAATATCCAAAGTTGACTTTACTTAAGTAATTACCTTGTTGAATCAAAGAAGGACTTGGACGTCGATCCGGACTAGAGATTAAGCCTAGTTGATCCCACGCTAAAGTCATAGTGCCACTTGAATTAGGTATCACCTCGAAAGCCGGAGAATCTGGTGATAATGGAGTCGAGGAGAGTTGAGGATTCATTGCACCTCTCTGATCAGATGTACTTCTTTGTTGCGCAACAACTCGAGGGCTGTAAACAGGTCTAGTGGCTGTGGAAAAAATTTGTTTTTTTGATTGATAACGGCTTGAAAATCATAAATTATGATTCAAGATAATATCCAAAGTTGACTTCATTTAAGTAATTACCTTGTTGAAGAAAGGAAGGACTTGGACGTCGATCCGGACTAGAGATTAAGCCTAGTTGATCCCACGCTAAGGTCATAGTGCCACTTGAATTAGGTATCACCTCGAAAGCCGGAGAATCTGGTGATAATGGAGTCGAGGAGAGTTGAGAATTTATTGCACCTCTCTGGCCAAACGTACTTCTTTGTTGCGCAACAACTCGAGGACTATGAACAGGTCTAGTAGCTGTGGGTGTAGATGGTTGATACACTCTCTGGCCAGACGAACTTGATCCTATTTGATCCCAAGCTAAAGTCATCGGCCCACTTGAATCCGGTAGTACTACAAAAGCTGGAGAATCAAAAGATTCTTGTGTTACATAAGATTTTGGACTCACAGTACGTCGCCGTTCAAGAGTTCTCCTTTGTTGAGAAGTAGGCGAGGCGCTATAGAAAGAACTGGCTGGTAATTGCGAAACTCTCTGCCTAGGTAGCTGCGGACTTGATTTTAGTTGATCCCAAGGTAAAATTGGAGGGCCACTTGATTCAGGTAGTTCCAAAAAAGCTGGAGAATCTAGCGATTGCTGTGTTGCATAAAGTTTTGGAGTCATTATACGTTGTCGCTCAAGTGTACTTCTTTGTTGGACAGAAGGAGACGCGCTATAGGCAGAACTGGTTGGTAATTGCGATACTCGTTGCCCAGGTAATTGTGGGCTTGATTTTAGTTGATCCCAAGCTAAAATTGGCGGACCACTTGATTCAGGTAGCTCCACAAAAGCTGGAGAATCTTGAGTTGAAGAAAGATTTGGATTGATCAATCTGGATCGTCCATCAAATGTACTCCTTCGTACGGAAACCGGAGTTGAAGTATAAAGAGGGCTGCCAATTGTACTTGCTGGTGACTGATACACCCTCTGGTCATACAGTTGTGGACTTGGTTGGCCCCGAGATAAAACAATTGGATCACTTGCATCAGATAGTACCGTATAAGCAGTAGAATCTGATGATTCTTGAGTTGAAGAAACTTTGGTCCTCGATTGCCTATCGACCATACTTCTCTGTTGTGAGGGTGAAGACTGAAAATCTCTCTGACCCGGCAACTGTGGACTCGATTCTAGTGGATCCCAAGCTGAAGTCATCGGACTACCTACATCAGGTAGTGCTGTAAATGCTGGTGAATCTGGATATCTGTTTTCGCTGGAAGCATTAGGTCTGCTGGAAATAATAGGAGGACTTGGCTCCCAAGGTATAATTATTTCATCTTGAGGAAGTGCTATAAAAGCCGGAGAATCAGGGTAACCTGGTGTTGCAACTTGTGAAGAAATTGGACTTATACATCCTTAAACAAACATCAATATATTGTGAAATATTAAAAACTGAAAAATTTTAAATACTGACGTAAACTTACTGAGCCCCCGAAGTCCTGGGCAATTACATTTTGGGGCACAGGTAGAAGATTTAGTATCAGAAACTGTTCAAAAATAAAAAATATATTAAATATAGATAAACACTTTTTGAAAATATCAATTACCTTTGTCAGTTTTTTGACTTATAGTGGATTTGTCTAAAAAAGAAAAATAATCAGTTCACAGAAATATAAACTTTTTTTATTGGAGGAATATTCCCATTTGGTAAATCTTACTTCCCAATGAAATTACCTCTTTGCATACCTTTACACTCAGGTGGTGATATAAGTGATTTTTTTTTCCTTTTGACTTTAGTTTTAAAAGACTTTTTTGAATTCGAACCAGCTCTATGCCGCCTAATCGTACCAGATATATGTGAATCTATTTTAACTAAAATATTAATAAGTATTTATGAAAGTATATTTGTAGATGTTTCATTGAGAATATTTTTAGGGAATATTCCTCGAAAACACTTCACTTGCATGGAAATGTATAAAAATTCAAATTTTTCAAATATTTATAAAATTTGAAAATCGTTACCCGATGATTTTGATGCATCTTCAGATGTCTTTTTATCAGCAAGGCTTTTATTATTATCTAAAAAAAAAAATTTAACTTAATTGTAATTTTACCAACAGACACTCCTATAAAGAGGATTTTTTAAGGAATATTCCTTAAAAATATTCCATTGTTTTGATATAAAGTCGGTAAATAATTACCTAATGACTTTGATGCATCTTCGGGGGGCTTTTTATCTTCAATCTTTTTATTATTATCTTTTACTACAAAAGATTATCCGTTTTTAGTACCTAATTTATCAGTAAGTTTATTATTTTGAATGAACCTGAATTATTATTATTATTAGTATTTGTTGTAGCTTTTGGACCTTTCGGATCTGTATTTTTGTTTGGAACACCACCTCCTCGAATTCTAACAAAAGAAATTTAAATGTTACATAAAATTTTGAGAATACCAATCGATTATTGTCTACCTAATTTGTGTTTGGTGAATTTCCATATTGTTTGCTAAATTGGTAAAATCATTTGTAGAATAACCTACAAGAGATTTAAACTTAGATCAAGAATGGAAGAAATTTTTTTTTTAAATTTACCAGAGTCTAATTTTGTAGGGATAATTTTGATATCGTCAAATAAATAGCTATTTTTTTCGTTCATTTGGAATCGATGAAAATCGATAAACAATTCAATATCTTTGAGACTGAAAATATTCTGAAAATCAATGTGATTATATTTTCATTTTTAGCTAAATATTCATTAGTTGAGTATACTTGGGATATTTCATCGGGTAATTGAAATAATTTGCTACAATTTGAGAGTTTCATGTTAAATGGAGGAAATAATTTTTTCGTTTTTAATGCTAAATATAACATTTTTAAATATACAAATCGTTGTTGAAGATTTCCACATGTTGAATCTTTCAATTTTTCGAGCCATGCGCCAGCTTTAATTTGATCTAAAAGGGAAAGGAAAAGGCTTTAGATTTGAGAAAGACTTCGTAGATGTTTATTTTTAATTGTAAAAGTGGTGTATTTGCTGACATCTATCCACCAAATACATGAATGTTAGGAAAACTGTTCTTCAGTTCCATCTATTATTCATACTGTACAATTACAGTTATGCGTCTGCAGTTGCCTACCTATTTTTTCTATCTTTGGTTTATTGTGATACCACGTAGTGGCGGAGAAACTTATTACGACGAAAAATCAAAAACAGAATTTTCCTACTTCGTAACTTCGTATGCAAATAATTTAGCGGATCAAAATTACTTGTCAAGATTTCTGATTAAAATTCTTACCTTTCTTATCTTCCAATTTGGACACCATTAATTCTGAATAGTAAAAATAAGCATTTAGGTCCACCATTGCTATCCGGCGTTAAGTTTTGATATCGAACAAATAATTTTTGAATATTTTTCGGTCCATTATGATAAAATTTAGGATAAAATATGCAAAAATATTTTAATTATGCAACTATTAATTACTATAGCAATAAATTAATTTTTTTTTAAAGTTTGGTTTTGGTGATAAAAAGAAATGGCATACCACAGGAACTGCAGTGCCGTTATATGGAAGCGAATTAATTACCTCGTTAATACCTATCCTGGAATTTGGAAATCGCGGTTAGTTCGAGGAGCCGCAGAGTAGCTCAACCGTGCGGATAGTGGGCCGACCCACTGCATCGGGAGCAGACCGCGGCTTCTAGAATCGACCACGTGACGTCACGGACTGAGCAGATCTGCCTAACTATATAGCGATCAATGTTCAGCTGTGCCATCACAAGACACACACTTCCAACGCGATTGTATTTGTGTTTTGTATATATACTCAATGTTCATAAACATGTCACTAACGAGAATTTTAAATTTATATTAATTATTTTAATTTAATCGTTAAATAAAATAATTAATTAAGACTTCAAAATGATAATTTAACTATCAATTAAAATTTCTATTCATCCCAATTTCAAAAAATGTGTATTTTTATTATTATAAGAATTATATTATTAATACCAATACATGTGCAGTTAATTGTCAAAAGTAGTGAACCACTTCTATAATCTTTTGCTAATACAGTGTCCTTGGTTCAGTTTTAAGACAAAATGAGTGTCTGTTCAAATTTTAATACAAAATTAATATTTTTTAATTTTAGAATCAGTTAATTTAGTCTTTTCGAATAAACGAGATTATTTATTACGGTCGATTATGTATTAAATTTTTGAAAATATGTTGAATTTTTTATTAAGAAAACAGTTTTTTCTTGTTCTTATGGCTTAGCTTATTTATATAATTCTGTATACTACAGTAAAGTCCCAATTATTCGCGAAATTTTTTATCCACAGTTCGAATTTTTTTATTTTTATAATTCTGAATTATAATTAGAATAATTAGAGTGTTAACTTATCATTTTTAATGTAAAAATTACAAAATTGCCGTTAAAAATATGACTGATTTGACAGAAATATTTTTTCTAGTTGTCTTCCATGCTTAATTTCAAGAACAACTTCGAAAGCCTATAATTCGCATCCAATTTTATCATTCTATTATTTTTTTTACTGTTTTTAGAGCATAGAAAAATTTGAGTCAACTTGATGACGTCACCAAAATAAAAAATTTATTTTTTCTTAAATCAAGCTTGATAGAAGTGATTTGAATCAGAATAAATGGTTGAATTAGAGTAATTCGGATGTGAACTTTTCATTTTTACCGTCATGATAATGGAATTCGCTTTAGAAATATTTGCTACCCTGGGCTAGAGCTCACTTAGCCTCGTGTGCTTAATATAAAATAGGCTTTAGCTACAACAGCATTAAGCGAACTACCACTACATTCCACTTTAGGAAAATGAACCAAAACAAACACAAAATTTAATAAATTAATATATTTATTTTAAAAAATTTATTTAGGTACAATAAATAATTTGACTTTAGGAGGTTTTAGGAAGCGTTGAATGAGTTTTTCGATGTGCGGCTAGTGCACCCGCCTGCGTAAACCGGTGTCCACATGTAACACACTCGTACGGTTTTTCACCCGTATGCGTTCTTGTGTGTGCTCGCAATCCTTGCGATTCAATAAACGCCTTGCCACAAATTTCGCATTTATATTTGCGTTCACCGGTGTGCGTACGTTTATGCGCAGCTAATCGACTAGAGGAAGCGTATCGTTTTGGACATTCATTGCACATGAACGGTTTTTCACCTGATATAATAAAAAAAAAAAAATGTTAACCCATTTTATTAGCGACACAAAGTGGTAAGCGCCTTTAGTGGTAAAATTAGAAACTTTATCAATATGGCACTTGGCTGTGTTTAAAATTTATGTCAAATGTTAAATAATTCTGTGAATTATCATTACATAATTATATCCAATTTTAATGATGAGACATAATATTTGATAACTATTTAGAAATTTTATTTTACAAATCTTTTTTTTTTTTAACAACGATTTAAATTAGCACAAAAACGCGCCATTTCTTGAAAATGACGTAACAATTTTGTAACTAGATATGACGATTTCGATAATTTTTGATCGACAAAGTGAAATTGTCTTTTATTTTCATTATTTCTATTAGCTTGTAAATACAGTAATAATTGGCGACGCAAAGATTACGCAAGCGCTCCTGGTTTTTTAAATTAGAAGCTGTATCAAGTAAAATTTTTTGTATACGTTTAATTGTCGATAGAAAAATGTACTATACAAATTATGCGCGGATTACTAGATTTTATATCACCCATTAATCGTATACGTATATTTTTACTTGATGCTAGTTCTAATTTTACCACCAGAGGCGCGAGTGAGAATCTTTGCGTCGCCAATAATCGACCAGAATTCAAATAAATACTTGCTTTTACTTTAATATCTTATTGACATTTGGTTGCTTCAAATCGTGTCGTCATTACAATGAGTTTCGCGCCAATTGTTTCATTTAAAATGGTAGAGTTAGTTTTTTGACAATTTTTACAGAATTTATCGAAAATAAAAAATAGTTATTTGTGTATTAAGAGCGCAAAGTGGTATTATATTACAACTCTGAGAAAAAAGTAAAGGTAATAAAATTTTGAAAGAAATATGATTGGTTAAAAAAGATGACAAGGATAAAAAAGCAGCTTGTACAGTGACAGTTTAATTTACTTATCTCTCTCACATAAAAATGTGACAAACTAAGTTGGATTTACATAGCTAAAAAAAAACTTCATAAATCAAAAAGTTAAATGAATGTATATAATTTTTAAAACTATTGATTTAGATTATAAATTAACATTTCTAAGTCGTATTTTGTATTGCCATATTCTATTTTGAATTGAAAACTAATATTTTTATAAATGTTGCTGCAAGAGGGCAGTTTCGTACTGAAGATAATTTATTTCATTTTTTGCTATAGTGTAAATCCAACTTGTAAAATTTTATTACGTTTACTTTTTTCTTAGAGTTGTAATATAATACATTGCCGTTCAATTGAGAATGTTGACGCGTGACATCGCCAGAAGGAGGGCGCCATTCTCATGAGAGCGACAATGTTACTTTATGCTCGAATTACACACATAATTTTTTCTACAATCTTGTAAAATGTATTCGTTTTACTTAAAAAATACTTGAAAAAATAAGAATGGACATTAACATTTATTCTAATGTTATAATTTTTGCAGTTTCATAAATATCTGGAGGTGTATTTGAAAAATCGCTGTCACTATTGCATATTTCCTTCATATTTCCAACTTATTATTTATTATTTTAAATTAATATTTTGTAATTATTTTGAAACTTAATAATATTGATATTTCACTTGATCAAAATAAAAATAATATGAAGTTTAAAATATATGTTTATTTGTTGCCATAGAAAATACAAAGGGGATACTACGATTAGTACGGCGCCAAAATTTGACGACAGTTCCTTGTAGAACGTGGCAAAATAAAACGAAAAACAAGAATAAAATTTTTCGATATCTCGCTTCATTTTCGAGATATTGAACGTTAAACTTGTCTTTAAATTAGGATGTGTTGTATGTATCGTATGTGTAATATTTTGGAATGCTGAACGATGAGCGTGTTCCATTTAGAAAACACAAACGACAGTGCATAGGGAAAAAGTAATGCCAACCAAATTTCAGTGATTTTTATACTTTCTTTTTTTTTTCACAAAACTACTAATTTTTTTGGCTGGAATTCCGAAAACAGAAATGCTCAGAATCACTTGAAATATTTATCAGGCACTCGACAATATTAGTTACGACTAGTTAGTTTTGACAATATACTTAAACTTTGATATAAAAATTAGGTGGTGAGGTTAGTTAAGGTTAGGTTAGATTAGTTCGTTTTGACAGTATACTTCGACTTTAATATAAAAACTAGGTGGTGAGGTTAGTTAAGGTTAAGTTAGTTTAGTTAGTTTTGACAATATACTTCGACTTTAATATAAAAACTAGGTCACACAGTGTCGTTTGTGTTATTCTAAATAGAACACGCTCATTGTCAAAATATTACACATACAGACATACTATACATACAATATATCCGAATTTAAAGACTAGTTTTACGTTCAATATCTCGCTTCGTTTTCGAGATATTGAACGTAAAACTAGTCTTTAGGTACAAGGAACAAGGAACTGTCATCAAATCTTGGCGCCGTACTTATCGTAGTCTTGCCAATACAAACAACACCTACATACCCGATTTGTAATTAAATATATGGGCCTATTCGTACCGCACGAAGTCAAAGTGTCTTGCTCTTACTTTTAAGAACATTATACTTGTTTTGAAGAACTTTTGTCTTACTTTGGAGATATTTGTATGTTCCTGTCTCACTTTCCGTGTTCTTGAGAGAAGGGTGAAGGATATGTACGATGTATACCGAACGCTATTACTGACTATAAACTATGTATGCTACAATCATCGTATCATAGAGATGTACACGATATGATTTTACTCACAGAGTACTAATTTAAATACAAGAGTAATATTGTACTAGATTTTAGATAAAATTTCTTGTTAATACAATAATACGTGAAAGTTTTTAAAAAATGTGTTGTTAATTATTTAGAATTTAGCTAATTCACTTGAATGAATTTTTTTAATGAAAATAAGTTGCGTTTTTAATGACAATAGGAATATTCTTATTGGAACGAGAAAAAATTAAAAAATAAAAAACAGAAAATTCTCATATAATTTTTATTTGTATAAATTGAATTATATAATTCATTTTATTTATTTATACTATTATTATTATTATTATTATTATTATTATTATTATTATTATTATTATTAATTTTTTTTATTATAATAAGAATTGTACAGAATTTTGATAAGAATTGAATGTAAAATGTTGAACTGGCAAAAATTTTAATAGGTATAAAGAAATTAGCATTATGAATAATACAATTTTGTTCGTCATTGGCCTGGCCTTTATATAAGGTTAAAACTATTCATTAAGAATTTTTTAGTACATCAAACATGTATACGAAGTATCCCATGATTTAAATACCTAATTAAAGCCGGTTACACACGGTCTAATCTCATCGGCCAATAAAATAGACATTATTGACAACGTAAAGATTCTCTCTCGTGTCTCTGGTGGTAAAATTAGGACTAGTATCAAGTTAAATTATACGCATAAATGTTTAATTGGGGATATAAAATCTAGTAATCCGCCCATAATTTGTATAATAGGTATTCTAATGACAATTGCACGTATACAAAAATTTTTACTTGATACAGATTCTAATTTAAAAAAAAAAAAAAAAAAAAAAAAACCTGAGATGCTTGCGTAATCTTTACGTCGCCAAGAATCAGCTACCCACGCGATGATAATATGATAATTTAGTATTTCAATAGTCATGGATTATAATCTAAGACCATTGTGTGATTGAAGTCATTCAATCAAATCAGGTCATCTGCGATCAGGTCATTATAACTTACTCTTAGCTAACTATATTATAATTTAATATAAAAACTGATAAGTTAAATATGACATTTTAATTTTATTAATACAAAAACGTAAAAAAAAAGAAAAACAAAAAAAAAAAAAAAAAAAACAAAAACAAAAAAAAGATTTTGTTTACGATTAACCATAAAGCAAGCGTCAATTTTTGTTTTTATTTAATAGAATTTAAAATTAAGATTGGTGATTGTATAAACGACTATTTTGGTACAATTTTAAATTAACACGATCAAGATCATAACCTATAATGACGAAACGACCAGCTGGTACACTATTTTGACAACTAGTATACGTTATATGGAATTATGTGGAATTGTTAACGAGTTGCAAGGTTGTGTCACAGTTACTTAGGTTTAAGTTAACGCTGAACAGCGTCCATGACTATTGAAATACTAAATTATCATATTATCATCGCGTGGGTAGCTGATTCTTGGCGACGTAAAGATTACGCAAGCATCTCAGGTTTTTTTTTTTTTTTTTTTTTTTTAAATTAGAATTTGTATCAAGTAAAAATTTTTGTATACGTGTAATTGTCATTAGAATACCTATTATACAAATTATGGGCGGATTACTAGATTTTATATCCCCAATTAAACATTTATGCGTATATTTTAACTTGATACTAGTCCTAATTTTACCACCAGAGACACGAGAGAGAATCTTTACGTCGTCAATAATGTCTATTTTATTGGCCGATGAGATTAGACCGTGTGTAACCGGCTTTAATTAGGTATTTAAATCATGGGATACTTCGTATACATGTTTGATGTACTAAAAAATTCTTAATGAATAGTTTTAACCTTATATAAAGGCCAGGCCAATGACGAACAAAATTGTATTATTCATAATGCTAATTTCTTTATACCTATTAAAATTTTTGCCAGTTCAACATTTTACATTCAATTCTTATCCAAATTCTGTACAATTCTTATTATAATAAAAAAAATTAATAATAATAATAATAATAATAATAATAAACCCTCAGGGGCTTGTTGTAACATCTGGTTGCTTAGGTGATCGGTTGCTACAACAACACGGGAAGTAGCGCTCCCGGGGTTCCCGAGCTAAGACCAGGTACTTTCTGGTACCTGGTGCGTGGAGTCAACCAGCGCTAAATGGTGGTCTCTGTTAACGGGCTAACTACCCCTAACAGGTTATCTACTAGTTCCAGACGGAAAAAGAACTAGGAAGGCTGGTCGTGCTGCGGGTCTCTCGGATGGGCCCGCTAATAAAGGCGGAACCAGTCAAAATTCATCTTCTCGTCTCGTGCGCCTGGAGTGGACGGACAGCTTGAGGAGAGATTTGCTCACGTGCCGCGTACAAAGTGAGCCGAATAAGAGAGGGTACATGGCAAGGATGCACGCCATATGGTGCCAGATGCATCCCGAACACTCTAATTTAACGCCACAAAATCTGCTAGACCATGTAGCCCGAATCATTAAATTAAACATACCTACCGGACATGACGATAATCGAGAAGCTCGCGAAGAAGCTAGGGTTGCTGAAACTGCAGTGGTGGAAGTTGAACAGGATTCTGCGGTCAATGGTGAGAGCTTGGCCAATATTAACATCACAGAGCAGGATCAACCGGTAACTCATGGTGACAGCATGGTTACTGAGGCACAGACGGACTTGTTAAATCAAGCCAACACAGATACTGTGCTAGAGTCTTACACCAGAACGAGTTCAACTCCCACACAGAATGATGCCGATCTAAATAAATCCCTTTCTGTCTCAGACAATTTAAGAAAACAATTTCGCGATCTTCTCGAGACTGATTTAGACTTTGACAAACGACCATGTCCCAAACACCGACGGACGTATGTAAAGGGCGAACAACTGACCCTACTAAACGAAATTTTGGACGATCATCTATCCCCATCCAGTGATCTCACCGACGTCGACAACGCAGTATATGCAGCGATGCGTGTCCTGAACCCATGTACTAAGCAGCAAAAGACTGCAGAGGAGAAGGCACGGATTCGTATTAAACAAATTGACACCAAAGTGAGGGCACTACGACAGATGGTATCGCGTATCCAATGTGTGATAGAATATATTCAGACCAACAGGCGTTTTACGCGAAAGGTACGGGCTTTTGCCAGAGAACTAAGGTACCGCTATCACACAATAAATTTGGGCAATCTGTTGACCATCAAACAGACACATTTGGATAAGATACGCGCATTGGCCCTGGCCAAGAAGAAAGTAGCCCGGCGTGAACGGTGTATTCGGGAAAATAAGATCTTTAACTCGAACCCTTCACGCATGTTCGCATCTAAAAGCCCTGTCGTGGAGCAACCACCGACGGTCGACGCAATAGAGAATTATTGGCGGGGGATATATGAGACGACTAAAGAGACTGACTTGGACTGTATTCCCATCAGCCAGTTTAGATGGTACTGCAAACAACAGCTTGGCAAAGTGCCATCTCATACCATTATAACATCTGTTGATAAAGAGGAAGTCGAACTTGCTTTCAAAGGCAAGAAGAACTATTCGGCTCCGGGCATTGATGGAATAACGAATTTTTGGTGGAAGAAGCTCACTAGTACCCACCGCCATCTTGCCCGTATATTTTCAAATTGGTTATTTAACTGTGAGCCAATACCATCGTGGCTCGCTGAGGGAAGAACGGTCCTAATACCGAAAAAAGGAGACCTATCACAACCACAGAACTACAGACCGATAACGTGCCTGAACACTGTGTATAAAGCGTTCACTTCCATCCTATATGAACGCATCTTGAAGGCGATTGAACCAGTGTGGAGTTCAATCTATGAACAACGAGGTTCAAAAAGAGGAATGTCGGGTTGCAAAGACAACTTGCTGGTCGACAGATGTATCTGTCAGGACGCTAGACAGCACAAACGCAACCTGAGCATGGCCTGGGTGGACTATCGGAAAGCATTTGACACAACGTCGCATGAGCTCATTATCTATTTGCTCCATTGTCTGCGAGTCCACCCTGACATTATTAAATGTATTGAACACCTGTTGCCGCTCTGGAAAACAAGGTTCACAATAACATCCGGTGAACACGTTGTGTCAACGGAGTTGGTGACATACAAACGAGGCGTATACCAAGGAGACAGCCTCAGCCCACTTTTGTTTTGCATCTCGTTGTTGCCCCTGTCAATCAGCCTGAGAAAGGAACCCGGGTACTTGTGTGGCCCGGCAGGAAATCGCGAGCATAAAGTCACACATTTATTTTATATGGATGACTTAAAACTGTATGCCTCGTCGGAGAGTGATCTCAACTGCGCTCTAAAATTAACACACAAATACACGCACGCGATCGGTATGGAGTTCGGACTGGACAAATGCGCGGTGGTGCACTGTAAGCATGGTGTAGTTCCGAATTTTGATTCACACGCCCAATTAGTGGATGGAAGCATCATAGAACATCTTGATGAAGGAGCGACCTATACGTACCTTGGTGTTGGCGAAAGTCACATCCAGGACGTGAAGAACATGAAGGCCGCCTTAAGTAGTAGATATAAGCGCCTTCTCCGACAGATTTGGAGTTCCGAATTGTCGGCGAAGAACAAGACCAGCGCTACAAATATGTTAGCCATACCCATCCTTTTATATACTTTTGGCTCAATTAAGTGGAATGTGAATGAATTGGAGGAACTAGACCGAGACACGCGGAAAATAATGAATATCAACCGTAGTTTGCACCCACGCGCATCGACACAACGACTTTACCTCCCACGAGACCAGGGGGGGAGGGGGCTCCTGTCAGTCGAACGTTTACATGATCGTATAGTCTTGGGTACAGCTTGTCGTGTACTTAACAGTTCAGACCCGCTATTGCAACTCGTCAGGGATCACGAGCTTGCTGGCGTAGGCGCATTTTTATTCACAGCAGCGCAACGTGCCGCCGATATCTTGGGCTTAGCCTTCGATCCGCGTAATCGCGACGGTGATGATAACATTCTTTCACTATCACAGTCGCGCCAAAAGTCGGCAATCAAGAGAGCCGAGCAACAACATCTGCTCAATAAACATCGCGACAAAGTTCACCAGGGTATGTTCTACCGTCATCTTGACAACCTTGGCCTTTCGAGCGAACTCACTTGGGCTTTCTTGAGAGCTAATGGACTTAAATCGGAAACGGAGGGCTTTATCATGGCAGCTCAAGATGGAGTGTGGAACACTTTAACACACCAAAAATATGTGATGGGTAATAAAGGGGTTTCGAGTACCTCGTGTCGGGCATGCAAAGCATACCCGGAAACCTTAATGCACCTGACTTCAGGTTGTTCTTATTATGCTAAATCCACCTATATCCATCGCCATAATGCAGCGTTGCGTGTGCTCTACTTTTATCTTCGTCATCATTACGAAGTTGACAAAACACCAGTCTTGCCCTACGATCCTGCGGAAGTAGAATCCTTTGTTGCCAACCAAAAGTGCAAGATCTTTTGGAATATGCCGGTTGCAACTACCAGGCAATTGAACGCCAATAAGCCTGATGTTGTGCTCCAAGATTTAACATCTCAGACTATGTATGTTATCGAGTTCTCTGCTCCGGCGGAAACTAACATAGTCGAAAAGGAGGAGCAAAAAAGGATTAAATATCAAGATCTAATACATGAACTGCGACAACTGTACCCGGGTTATACTATCCGCTTGGTCGTACTTATAATCGGATGTCTGGGGGGTATGCATAACTCCTTTGTGCGCAATCTTAACATCATTCCGGCTTGTAGATCTCACGCCAACATGTTAGCGGCGTCAATGCAAAAAGCAGTTATTATCGGGACGCTCCGCACGCTTCGGTCGCACGAGACGACTTTTTCCGGGAGTTCATGAACACCTTTGAACCCCATGCCCCGTTTAGAGCGGGTCCTCGAACATCCATTGGACCTGCCCTCGAATCTCCCACTGTTATGGTTTCGCAGCGAGGTTCGGGGATTTATTAGGTAGGGAAGACCAGGAAGGGGATGCTGTATGACGGACATTACGTACCTGACCTAGAAGTACCTGACCTGGTACGCTGCACGGACACTTTTTCCTCCGCCTGGGGGTTTTTGAAGTGCAGTCGCGTCGTTTACGTTAAACTTTTCATATAATAATAATAATAATAATAATAATAATAATAACACATCACTCCTTACAAGTCTATAATAATAATAATAATAGTATAAATAAATAAAATGAATTATATAATTCAATTTATACAAATAAAAATTATATGAGAATTTTCTGTTATTTTATTTTTTAATTTTTTCTCGTTCCAATAAGAATATTCCTATTGTCATTATAAACGCAACTTATTTTCATTAAAAAAATTCATTCAAGTGAATTAGCTAAATTCTAAATAATTAACAACACATTTTTTAAAAACTTTCACGTATTATTGTATTAACAAGAAATTTTATCTAAAATCTAGTACAATATTACTCTTGTATTTAAATTAGTACTCTGTGAGTAAAATCATATCGTGTACATCTCTATGATACGATGATTGTAGCATACATAGTTTATAGTCAGTAATAGCGTTCGGTATACATCGTACATATCCTTCACCCTTCTCTCAAGAACACGGAAAGTGAGACAGGAACATACAAATATCTCCAAAGTAAGACAAAAGTTCTTCAAAACAAGTATAATGTTCTTAAAAGTAAGAGCAAGACACTTTGACTTCGTGCGGTACGAATAGGCCCTATGTTGAGCGAGCGACAAAGTACTACTTTTCGCTTTAAAGCGAAAAATAACAGTCCTCGGCAAACATATATTTCGCGCTTTCTTCACAAACCGCAAAAGCCTACTTTCTATTATAATTGTAGAAAAAATCACTTAACTGGCATGCAAAAACAAGGCCTCTAGAATATTTTTTTTATAATTTTTTACCTGTATGTGAACGCATATGTTTCGTCAAATCACCACTTCTAGCGCACCGTTTATTGCACACCGAACACGAGTACGGTTTAACGCCAGTGTGGACCCGTTTATGAATTTCCAGTTGACTATTCTGTGAAAATCGTTTCCCGCAATCGTTACAACTAAACGGTAATTCCCCGGTATGTTTTCGCATATGTATTTGTACGTAATACGATTGCGTAAAACTTTTGCCACACTCCGGGCACAAATATGGCCTCTCGCCAGTATGCACGCGCATGTGCTTTGTCAACACGAACGAGTGTGAAAATGCTTTCAAGCACACGTTACAAGTGTACTTTTTCTCGCCACTATGCGTTTTCATGTGTGCCCACAGGCCACTCGGATCGGAGAAACGTTTTCCGCACGCCGAGCATATAATCGGTTTTTCGCCGGTATGAATGCGCATGTGTAACGCCAACACATTTTTCTCGTAAAAACCTTTATTGCACACCGTGCAAAAGTATCGTTTTTCGCCGTTGTGTTTGCGTAAATGGCGTTTATAATTGCCGGATTCGGAAAACGCTTTCGCACAGATGGTACATTTAAACGGTTTATTCGACATATGCGTTCGAACATGGCGTCGTAAAATTTTTAGGTCAGCGAACGATTTTGTGCATTTGGTGCAAATTAATTCGTCCGATTTTGGATGCGAGATCATATGGATATCCAAATCGGACTGAGATTCAAAACATTCTTTACATTCAACGCACGATATTCCGTTTTCAATAAATTTTCGTTTTTTTCGAACTTTCTTCGTACTTTCTTTTTTCGATATACTGCGCGCTAGCGGGAAGTCGTCGCTGGATGTTTCGCCCTCTTCGGAGTTTTTGGCGTCATCGTTAATTTCCGATTTAATATCAAAATTGATCCAATTAATATTTTCACGTTGGGGTGATTCGTTTTTGATGATATATTCGCGTAAGGTTTTATCTGAAAATTCGCATTGTTTTTTGAATTTATACGCTGCGGTTAAATGTTCCACACATTCCGAACAAATTGATTCGGGAAGACCATCACCTATATTCATCTACAGTTGCAAGAATTTAGTAAAATTTAAAAAAAAAAATGGGTGTATTTTATAATTTACCTGGATAGAAGTACACTCCTTTAACGTTTCTGAATGATTTGCTATTGTTTCCAAATTTTCCTTTTCAGTCATACAAGTTCGGCAAAGTTTTTCAAATTTCATCAACATGTTTTTACTCATATCAAAACTGATTGCTTGATTTTCTCAAATTTATTTGGTTATTTACATTTTTATGTTTAAACGAAATACATTTTTCTCAACTTTAACCTAGATAAGTATTTTAGATACTTAAAATGTACTAAAAATATCACTTGAATTTACGGATTTTAGATGTCTGCAGTTATAAAGTGATATTTTTTCTTTTAATTAAAACCAGAAATTAAGCATTTTTTAATTAAAATACAGCTACACCTCTGTTTTCTGGACGTAGGGTAGCTTGGATAGTGTCTATAACTATCTATCGACTGGATTTACTGAATTTTCTAAATTTAGGAAATTTTAGTACATAAATTGAAAAATACAGAAAAGTAAACTAATTTTAGAAATGAAATTTATTATAATGAGGGGAGTTACATAAAAAATCAAGGAATTTGGACAGTTAACAAAATTTATTTTTATACTTTAAAGCATGAATAGTGACGCTTGGGTAAAATAGAGTGCCATAAACTAGAGATGTCGATTTTAAATCGATTAATTGTAATTCTACAAAGAAAAATGTATTAAAATGAAACACCAAAAACGTTATTGTTATTTTTACTCGTTGTTATCAACGAACCCTTCATATAACTCTATATAACTACATACTATTTTGTCCAGTAGAAGACTATTAATACAAAAGGAAGGAAGACCACCCATCTGGTAAACGATCCCTTTCCCACAAAAACGACTTATATAGAAAACATTTTTTTGTCAGATTGTTTGAAATTTTTGAATAAACTTGGTTCATTCCGTGGTATTCGTCCCACATATTCAATTGCGTTATTTGCTATAATTATAAAGTTAACTTATTGCCTTTACAAATATAATGTAAGGCGTTTTTACACAATATTACCCATGTACTATCAATTAAGTCCCTTAACAAAAATTATCAGCTAATTTTATTAAACTTTTCAGAATTTTGATTTTTTAGATCGATCTCACAGAATCGATTTTTTTTAGTCGATTTTTTTTAATCGATTTTTTTAATTTCGATTTAAATCGATCCAAAAATCGACCCTTTTTTTTGGAGAACCGACATCTCTATACATGTAACGTACATACTACATATACACTGATATTCAAATCAATTACAGAAAGGTTAGATAACAAACTGGTTAAAAAAAATTTATGTATTTGTTTATTTTAAATTTTTTTATAAAAACCAAGAGAGTAGTGTGTGTTGGTGTTTGTGTGAGTACACATCGGTGTGGTAACATCGCACACATAATCCGTAATCACTGATCGCGATCGGCCTCTGCAGTTGTGAATATTTTCAGATGCCAAATCCGTAGGACTGAAAATGTTAAGTCTTTTTTTTTATAAGACATTTTAACAATCTTTTATTTCGATAATAAATTTGACCAAGTTTTTGCTCACTTTATAAATTTAAAGCCGGTGGCGCGGATGGGAATTCTTGCGCTCTCAACGACCACTTATTACATTGCAATCTGAATTTCCATCATTTTTTTTTTTTTTTTTTAAATTATGGTTTTTTTTGTACTTTTAGCGAAAAACTAGTACACGACAGTCACGTCAAGCAATATCATCGCTTATGTATTAAAATTCACACGCGCATATATTAATCACTTTTACTGCTAGTGACGAAAATAAGTATATTATTTATCCTGAACAGTAATTCTGTTATGACACTATTCTAAATATTTATCGTAAATATCCAATAGCGATTTTGGAGTTCGTGGCGTAACAATTTCTAACGCATAACGAAAATGACTCATATTTATTTCCGTGGCTAAAATATTTTCCTCTAGCGCTTTTAATGCCGCTTCATTACAAACAGCTTGCACTTCAGCGCCCGAATACCCTTCAGTCCTCGCCACTAAATACTGCAAATCTAAATCGGCAATAATTGGCATTTTCGCGGTTTTAATTTTAAAAATGGCTAAACGTGTCCCCTCGTCCGGTAACGGTACATATATAATTCGATCCAATCGTCCAGGTCTTAATAACGCTTTATCGATACGATCCGGTCGATTAGTGGCTGCGACCACAGTGACATCTCCGAGTGCCGTAACCCCATCCAATTCTGTCAATAATTGTGCCAGCACGCGTTCTTGAACACTGACACCGCCACCTGTCGCCGAAGTGCTGCCACCTCGTTCGCCACCAATCGCGTCAATTTCATCGAAGAAGACGATAGATGGCGCAGCGGAGCGGGCACGCTGAAATAGATCTCGTACAGCGCGTTCTGATTCACCGACATACTTATTAAATAATTCGGGTCCTTTGATGGAGAAAAAATTCAATTTTGTCTCCGAAGCTAGTGCTTTGGCGATCATTGTTTTCGAACAACCTGGTGGTCCGTACATTAACACCCCACGTGGTGGTTTTATGCCCATTCGACGAAAACTTTCCGCGTGAATTAGTGGCCATTCAATTGCTTGTTTCAGTTTCAGTTTCAACGTGTCTTGACCACCAATATCTGACCAGCTGACCTCGGGCGATTCAATTTGGACTTCTCGCATGGCGCTTGGTTTAATTTCTTTCAAAACACGCTTCAAATCCGAAAAATCGATCGGCTGTGACCTTCGTTCGGAGAGAACGTACGTTTTTGCTGTGACGCAGACCAACACGATGTCAGATCCGACGTAGCCTGGCGTTAAACTTCCTAGTTCTCTGAATTCTTCAGCGGTTACTGAGTGTTTTACATTTTTATCGAGAATTTTTCGAAATATTTCCACACGAGCGGTTTCGTTTGGGACTGGAACTTCGATTTCTGTGTCGATTCGACCGTACCTTCGTAGTGACGGTTCCAAAAGGTCTGGTTTCGTGCACGTCGCCAGTAAAAAAACTTTATGGGTGGTTTCGTTTAGTAAATCGAGAAAATTTATTAGGCAAGCTGTAAGGCGTTTCTCCTGTTCACTTGGTTTATTACTCCGATTCGGACATAAGATATCCACATCGTCGAAAATCACTATACTTGGAGCATTTTCGATTATTTCGGTAAAATACTTTTTCAATTGAGTTTCCGTCTCCCCAATGAATTCTGCGAGTATATTACTACTTTTTATTTCGCGAATGAATATATTGCTGGTTGTTTCTAAGTGATACGCCACTGAACGAGCCAAAGATGATTTCCCGGTGCCAGAAGCTCCGTATAGTAGCACGGATTTGATAAAATTCGAATTTTCCGCACTCGCATTAAATAAAGTGTCTATTAAAACTTGAATTTTATCGCTAAGATGTTGTAAACCACCTAGTTCTGGCAACGATTCAATTTTTTTGGGTTTATTTCGATTGGAAACATTACTTAAAATAATTTTTGTACTGTCTACTATTTTAAATAGTTGTAGCTGTTCAGACAGGTCTAGATTTTTAAATTTTTCGATAAAATTTTGAGAACCGCTGACCGGAACAGCCTGAGATATCGTAAACAATAACACTTTTCCATAGTACAGCACCGAGAGTCGATTTCCTGTACAAAACGGTCGATTTATATATTGCCGATGTATACGTTTTGTGAGATCTTCGCTGAATTCCAGGTATTTTGGGGCATTCTTGGCCACAAGAGTTATTTCAGACGCATCCGATACACAGTCAGGAAGTGGTTCAATTACAGCGTGTTTTAAATTTAGACGTTCCCACAGCGTAGTCACGGCTAGAAACAAAATTTGCAAAAATTAAATTTTTTTTCTTTTTTTCAAAATAAAAATTTACCATTTTCCGTTAGAAGGACCGATGTTAAATTTTTTTCAACTGTGGGCCAAACGTTGAGAACGACTGGAGCTGAATTTTCGATCGTTCGAATAAGAACAGGATCGCCAATTTTAAAATTACAAAGCTGAAGTGCCGATTGACTTATAAATACAAAATTATTTATTTCTTGTGCCTCTAATCCTGTAATATTATCCTTGGTTTTAGTGTCTATAAAGCTGTAGAGTTTATTTTTAAATATAAATGGCTCTTTCCAATTTTCAAAATTTGGTGGGCAATTATTGCTTAAATGAAATTCTTTATCTTTGGTTATAATATAAGAATTACAATTGTTGCAAATTGCCCATACAGATGAAGACTTATTTGGTTTGGGCGTCATTATAATTAATAAATATTAATATTATTATGACAATAAACGATTGTAAACATATTTTTACATTAACAATGTGTTTAATTTCAATTTTTTGAATGTAAACAATAAGCGGATAATTTATAGGTTATCAATAATATCACCTACACGTGCTTCACACGTGTTTTTTTAATTTTGTAATGTTGTAACTAAAATAACTATTGAAATAAAGCGGCATTTATACGAACTACATAGATGCTTAACAATTTTCAACCTATCAATATTGTTAAATACTTTATAGCCTGTTCACATTATTCCAGTCCAGTAATCCAGTGAGTTAGTCCAGTCCAGTGGTGGACTGAATCATATCGTTTACATTATTATAGTCATTCAATGGTCCATTCCAGTCATTTAAGGCTGCGGTTACATTGGATACGAATTCGTACGAAAATTGATTCGTACGAGCTCGTACGAAATTCATTCGTACGACTGTGTGGTTACATTGGATACGGAATCGTAATACGAATTCGTATTTAAATTTAAATTGAAAACCGTTAGTACATATTGCATGATATTAAACAATGGATCCAGTTACGAAATTTTATTTATTAAAATCACCGTTTTCAAAATTTCTAATTATAGAAAACAAACAATTCTGTGTAAACGATTATTTATTATTCATGTAGAGCAAAAAAAGCTGAGTTCTGGAATTACTTTGAGGAAATTTTTCAAGACAAACAGAAATTTTTAGAATATTTGAACATGTCGCAAGTCACATTCAATTACATTTTAAAATCTACTGAATTTCAACTTCAATATTTAGTTAATTAATTTTTCATTACATATACTTAAAATGTTTTTGTTAGGTTAGGTTAGTTTTATTATATTATAAAATATATTTAATTAATATTATGACTGAAACTATATGAAAATACGCTCAATTCTTTAAAAAGCGAGTTTAGAAAATTTATTACGGTGAGGAATATTGGAAATTTTTGACATTAAACTAAATTAAAAGCAAAATTATATTTTTATTAAGAAATGTCAAAAGGAAGCTTACGGTGAAATGTTATTCTTTCGAGTTTTTTTCTGACGGAATTTTTACATCCGTAAACGGAACAAGTTGCCATAATAATTTCTTTTAAAAATTTAAGGAAAAATGTATTTAAAAAAATAAAAAAGCTATTTTTTACAAGACAATTTTTTTACATGCACTTACCAATATGGCGCTTTTCAGCTTCAATTTTATTTTTAAAACCTAAGGCATCTTAGACAAAGAAATATTTATTGCCAATATATATGTTATCTATAGTGTTTGTCTTTTTTATGGGGTGCGTAATATATATTTCTGTAAAATATAAATTACAGGTCTTTTCATTTCTAATGTCTATGGCTTCTAATAATTATCTACTTTTGAACTGTCTAAACTAGGCTTCCTCAAAAAGATGTAAACATTTTGAACATAGAACACTAGAAGCCAACTAATATAAAAAAAGTGTAATTCGCTTGGAGTCATTTGTACGCCAGTCACAGCTTAAGGCATGTAGTCACTAGTCAGTCAGTGTCCGTCGCTGAACGCACACTGCATTGTGTTAACAATGTTACCATTGTTACTTAAATTGGACAGCTTGGTCTGTCCCATAATACGTGTGTTGTGGTGGTATGTGTGAATACGCACACAAAGGCAAACAACAAACTAACACAATTGCAAGCGGTGTGTACCTACACGACATGGTGGGGAAGATTTTACGTCACAAACTCATTACAAGTGGAACAGAGACATAGACCACCTAGTTTGTCCCCTTGATTTTGAAAAATTTTGAATGTTACCTACATACTACATAATACATATATTATATACATAATATTGACGTTTAATATTTGGAAGTAATAGTACATAAATATTTGTGAATTAAAACAAACTCTTGCAAACACTTACCACTTGCAATCAAAAATTGACTGCTCTGCCAGTTACGTGACGCGTGTAAATTGCAACGTAGATGATCAATGAACCATTTTTATTTGATTATCAGTGTGACCAACACAAAAATATTAATTTCATTATTTTTTTGTTTGGTTAGCCGAACGAAGCCTGTAACATTCTTTACGTTCTGTAGCGTAATGTTTTGTACAGTCACCCGTCAACTGAAACAAACGAAATAAAAATTACGACAATACAATTATGGGCGACGAAACAGCAAATTCATCGCAAGTAAACGATGATAATCTGAATCAAGATGAATTGATCCTTCAACAACAGCGACAAATCGAAAAAGAGGTATTTATATCCCCCGAAATCCGTACCTATACGACGCAACAAAGCTACATCTAATTATAATAATTATTTTTAGTGTTTCGTACCAGCAAAACTGGAACGAAACACTAATGGGATCGCTAAAGAAAACGGCAATGTCACAGTGCCGTTAAAAGTGAAATTTCTTTGCGGCGTTTATTTTTTACAAAAATCTACAAATTTAAGGTGAATCGATTACTTGAAATTTTCCAAGTTTAGAATTTGAAATTTTAGTAAATTGTAGAGAAAGATATGATGCATTCACTGACACTATTTTGAATAATTTCTGACGTGTAGTTTAGAAGAAATAAATTTTCAAAGTTAGAACTTTTAACGTACCGTAAGACCGTCTAGACCCGGACAGGGGGTCTAGACCCGGACACTTTGCACCAATCTTCAAAGTAAGTAGTTTCTACATTAACCTGCTACAATAAACATTTGTTCTTGACGTCATTAGAGAGAGAAAAACATCCTCTAAACAGCTTTACCAATAAAAACTACGGATTTCAACTTCTACTATCTCATTTTACAGGATTACTATTCTCCAGTTTTTCAAAGAAATAAAATGTGTGCCTAACTCAGACATGTAATTTTCGTCATAATTGTCATATTGTTTTAATTTTGATATGTATGTGTTCAAAATTTTATCGCGCATAATTTAATGATGTTTGAAGTTATATTCCATGTATATATAAAAAAATACATGCTATATACATATATCCGTTTAGACCCGGACACATCAGTTTATTACACTATGGCCGCGATTCGCACTGGCTGTAACTTCCACTATCCATACGTTATATTCCCACCAGAATTACGCGGTTTATGCCTCCTTCTGGTGTCATATCGCATGTTTACTTCATAGAGAGGCATACTATGTATTGACCTCTCTCCCTTCCCACAAAATGTTTTGAAGCCTTTGACAGGTTCAGAGACATCAGACGATTTAAAACACTGTCCTAACCCCGACGGGAGAGGTTAGTTTGCATGTTATTACATTATTTAAGTAAGTGTCCGGGTCAAGACGGATTTGGGGTGTAGACCCGGACACTTACTAATTATTTTTTATTTTTTTTATTTTTACTTATAATGAAACAAATGGGTCAGGGATATAACAAATAATATACCCTCTTTCTAATGGTAATACTTTTATTGGTGATATCTATGAAGGAAACTTGTATAAACATAAAATTATACGAAAAAATGTAAAAACGTGTCCGGGTCTAGACGGTTTTATGGTACGAGTAAATGCCAAAGAATGATTAGAGGTGAATCAGTGGTATGTATTTAAAAACCAACTTTAAGATTTAAAGAACTGAAAATTATTTTCTTTTGTGTTTTTGAATCATTAAAAAATTATTTTGTTTAATATTGGACGTTTAGTTATTGTAATAAATGGAAAAAAACTATAAAAATGTCATTTTATATTAATACACCCATAATATATTTGTGTACGTGTTAGTTATTATATGTGCGTACACGTCACTGCCAGAATCAAATTGGTTACTTTTAAAATTATTAAAATTAGAAGATTGAACAATAATCAGATATTAATACTGTTACATGTATTATAAAATTTAGCTTATTTTTCTACACATAAATTATATTTATTTATAGAGAAAAAAAATAGATTTAGTAATTCATTTGTCACAAATTTGTCAGTACTGATCGATTCACCTCAAACACACTTATGCTGGACGTAACTGATAATTATTTAAAATTATTTTAGATCTCAGAAACGACACCGTTAATCGGCGATTTAGAACCGTTATCCACGTTGGAGAACGAATACACTGGCGATGAAGTGTATCAACTGAAAGTGAAAGACTTATGCGCCAAATATAAAGCGATGCGTCGCACCCGACCCGATGGAAATTGTTTTTTCCGCGCGTTCTGTTACGCGTACATCGAAAAATTGCTCGACAACAAAAAAGACTTGGACACGTTCACTGCCCTAGCACAGAATAGTAAAGATAGTTTAGTCGCGTTAGGTTTTCCACAGTTTACCGTCGAGGATTTTCACGACACGTTCATGGAGGTGGTGCAAAAAATTGCCGGTGCATGTTCCGAATCGGTGGAGAGGGGTCGCGAGGAGTTACATAAATTATTTAACGAACAAGGCTATTCCGATTATATGGTCGTGTATCTGCGTCTGTTGGCCAGTGGTCAGTTACAGAAAGAGAGTGAATTCTATCAGAATTTTATCGAGGGTGAACGCACGGTGGCGGAATTTTGTCACCAGGAAGTGGAGCCGATGTATAAGGAGAGTGATCATATTCATATTATTGCGATTTGCACTGCGCTGAATGTGGGCGTGCGCGTTAAGTATATGGATCGTGGTGAAGGTGGGCAAGTGATTGCGCACGATTTCCCGGAGGGTGCGACACCGTCCGTCCACTTGTTGTATCGACCCGGTCACTATGATATTCTGTATCAACAATAGTAGTGGTGGACATGCGTTTGACCGTTTGTTCGATCGAGTTAAGTGAAGTTGTTTTGTTAATTGAAACACTTCCGATCTGGAATATATTTGAAACAGTATTGTCTGGTAAAATTACACTTTGAGGGCCCGTTTTTTGTTTTAGGCATGTGATTCGTGTATAGTCGGTAGATAAAACTATTTTTTGATTTTTTTTTGTTTTATGTTGGTAGCAAAACAGTGGGACAATTTGAAATTTTATATTCAAAAATTAGGTAATTTAAGTACCGTAAAGTGGAATGAATAGAACCAAGAAATTGAATGGTAGCGTGGCTGAAAGAAAAAAAAACTCCTATAGGTACTACCCTACAACTCTAAGAGAAAAGTAAACGCTAAAATCTTACAAGTTAGATTTACACTATAGCAAAAAATGAAATAAATTATTTTCAGTACGAAACTGCCCTCTTTCAACAACATTTATAAAAATATTACTTTTCAATTCAAAATAGAATATGGCAATACAAAATACGATTTAGAAATGTTAAATTATAATCTAAATCAATAGTTTTAAAAATTATATACATTCATTTAACTTTTTGAATTATGAAGTTTTTTTTAGCTATGTAAATCCGACTTAGTTTGTCACATTTTTGTGTGAGAGAGATAAGTAAATTAAACTGTCACTGTACAAGCTGCTTTTTTATCCTTGTCATCTTTTTTAACCAATCATATTTTTTTCAAAATTTTATTACCTTTACTTTTTTTACATACAGTAGTTTTCTCGTTCGTCAGATGGCTCAAATTGACAGCTAAAAATGGTAACAATTTGAAATTGCTCGTTTTTATGTCATCGAAGGATGACATATTAATATCATTGTGTGATCATAGTGGGGGAAACATTATTATAGAGTTGTATATCCATATTGAATAAACGCAAGAGGGCTGTAGAGTTAACAAAAAATCATAAATTAACACTTTCACTGAGGTGACATTACATAGTGCGTGTCAAAAACACGCACTTAATGAATTTTTTTTATTTGATATCATAATAAAGAATGATATTTCAAAAAATAGTAGGTATACAACTAAATTCTACCCGTTTTCAAAAGATGGCGTTATCTCACAGCCAGTTATAGAGTGCCTATAATAAATCAAGTGGTGACATGTGTGCTGAACGCTGATTGGTTCCGGCAATTTCTATCCAAAGTTTGCGTAAAATACATTGGAAATAAATTAAATGTTAATAAAAACTATTTAGTTTAACTTAGAAAGAATAATTAGATTAAAAATTTTTATCTGTTGATTAATTCATAACTTATTAACAATAATTATGTACTCAAAAATATTTATTCAAACATGTGATAATTAATTTTGAAGCTTCCCGCTCTGTTTTGGATAGAAAATGGATGACATGTCACGACTCTATTTATTATAGGGACTCTAGCCAGTTAGGCCGGTTATAAGTTAATAGGGTACTTGACTGCAATTGAGAAATGATTCTAAATGCTTTGTTCTTACGTATAAATTAGTTCATTTTTGTTAAATTTTTAAATCTCTTCAAAAAAAACCATTGTTCAATTTTAAATGAACAAATTGGCGGGAAAAACGACTTGGCGTAGTGACGTATGCAATGACGTCACGATTTAACTCAAACAGATGTCGCTTTCATTCATGTCAACACTTGTCAACATGGTTTCAAATTTGTACACAATATTCAGCAGTTATCATGCTCAGTTTTAGTGGTATTTACAAGTTTCTACTTTGTTATCTTCTTCATTTATTATCACTGTAAGATTTTCATGAAGCCCTACAAGTATTAAATACACTTTAAGAAAACAGTTTGACGTAACTTTAAAATTGTAGCGAAAAATAAAAGCATTTTTAACATAATATTTAAAACAAATTGATAAGGATATTTTACGTATTAAGTGACAATGTATTCCTTCCATCGATCAAACCAAAAAGTTCAAAATAAATTACAAAGAAAAACAACTTCTCTTGGTCAATTAGAATTGTTAAAATGTCACAATGAAAATGCAATTTGTCATAGACAATACGTAACTACAGTAATAAGACGTGCTATAAAAAATGACGTCATTTTCAAATATCACTGCGTTTTTAATCATTTAAATGTAGGTTAAAAATTTTGTAATTTTCAAAATCGAATTTTTAAATAACTAAAGAATATTTTTATTTGTCACTACTAAAATTGAATATATTTAAGGATAATACATAAAATTATTCAAAATTTAAAACAAATTTTGAATACAGTCAAGTACCGTATTATTAATACGCATATATACATACACAGCTATTTTTATTCTGTAAATTCATCACGCTCTGGAAAGCCTCGAAAATGGAAGTAAGTAGCGTGCATGTCCGCCATTGTCTTCTATACGAATTTCATCAAGGAAAAAGTGCTAGTGAAGCTCAAAGGATAATCTGCGCAACTTATGGTGACAGTGCTATTGATGATAGTACGTGTCGAAGATGGTTTCAGAAATTTATAAATGGAGATTTCAATTTAAATGATAAACCACGCTCTGGAAAGCCTCCAGTAACGAGAAATTGCAAGATTTACTGTACCAAGATTCTGCGCAAATACAACAACTTGCAGAAGAGTTAAACGTCACTCAACAAGCTATTTCTAAAAAAATTACATGCTTTTTTTTGCAAAAAACGGGTAGAACTTAGTTGTACACCTAATATATTGGGAATCGTAAAACTTGGATACGCGAACTAGTGGTCAAAAAAGTAACTACTGCCAGTAGGCAAGGTTTGTTTATTAGATTTTGACAATGGGGTTTTTGACAGTATTCAAGAAAAACAATAAAAACAAATTTTAATGAAAATTTATAATAAAAGACAGCAATTTATTATGTTAATTCAAATTTTTCAGCTAAAAATGACGTCAGCAGAAACGGGCTGTGACGTTACATTCTCTTACATTTCAATACTGTCGCCACTAGGGTTGCTATTTAAATTCCGGTTAGCAAACATAACTATGGAAATTAATCTGAATTTATATAATTTTTAAAAAAATCAACAATTTTTTTTCCTAGTTATAAGAAAAATAAACAATTTTTTTGCTTAGTTACAGGACACCTATTGCTATCTAGAGAATGTGACGTAATTGAAGCTAATGAACGTTTTCGCGCAAATTTTGAGAACAGATATTAATTTTTTCTAACGATTTTTGGCATTATTTTTAAAAATTAAAATTATTTACATGCATAATACATAGATATGCGTATTTTAAAATAGTTTCCCAAAATTAGTCAAATTCCCCATTTTGGCATTCTAAATTTTGCATAATAATTTACTGTTTTCAAATAAAAATGAAAAATTGGAAATTGCTACCATTTTTTTAAGTGTGAATATTTTCCATCTGGTGACGAATGAAGAAATTACTGTCGGTAGACTAAATATTAAACTATCCCTTCATTTGATTTCTCAATATTTGGCAAATAAAACATTCATTTGTTGTAAAACCTTAGAAATAAACCTTAGCTACTGACGTGAGCGTAGTTATTTTGTTGACTATTAGCGTATTTAAATTCTACGATTTCTAAGGGTGTCTACACAATCAATGAAATAATGAATAAGAAGTATGCCATCTAGTGACGTTGAATGGAACTTTAATGAAATAAGGAATATGCCATCTAGTGATGTTGAATGGAACTTTAACGTAACTGGTCATAGATATAAATATGTAGGTATTTTTTTACGTCAAAATTCGTGATTTTTTCACTTAGTGGCAAAAAAGTCATCACGAACGTTACTTTTTCATGAATTCTGATGTACAAAAATACCTAAATTTATTTACCCATGAGCAGTTAAGTTAAAGTTTCATTCAACGTCACTAGATGGCATACTCCTTATTTCTTATTTCTTATTTCATTAAAGTTCCATTCAACGTCACTAGATGACATACTTCTTATTCCTTATTTCTTATTTCTTATTCCTTATTTCACTGATTGTGTAGACAGCCTAATAGTTTTAGACAGCCACTATACCTGTATGTTATACATACAGAGCTTGTACTTGTTCATGTGTCATATCGTGTCGTGTATATGGGTGATTGTTATACGTACCACTTATCTACTGATCTATGACATCAAGGGATACACAGTTGTTGATTGAAATTTAGTAGTCTGATTTGACCTTGTATATATATTATGTACGTTTACACATCAAAATCTACCCGAATATTAATTTCAATAATTAATATTTCATTTTAACGTTCGTCAACAC
This sequence comes from Brachynemurus nebulosus, assembly GCA_035578155.1. Lineage (NCBI taxonomy): Eukaryota > Metazoa > Arthropoda > Insecta > Neuroptera > Myrmeleontidae > Brachynemurus > Brachynemurus nebulosus. The sequence goes on along the minus strand of JAPWDM010000012.1, from coordinate 11,345,479 downwards.
GATTTTTTTTTTGTGCAATTATATAAATTGCATATTTCAAAGAATATTTTTAAACATTTTTTATTATGGTATCTACTCATAATATATTTACTATAATTTTTAAAATGAAAAAATGCTGTTTAGAATATTTTTTTCTAATAGCTTTGTGTTAAAAATTTGATTTTTAATCGTCAATTACTTTAAGAAATGATCTATGAAGGCGTTAAAATCCTTGAGGGAAGATAACTATGTAACTGATCTTGTTAATTCTCTAAAATTAAAATTTTTATCTACTATTGGGTTTGACGCACGAACGTCCTTAATGATTTGGCATTTTTTTTACTAGTAGGTAATTACAGTCTTCGGTTTAGATTTTTGAATTGAAAATTGTTTAACGATTTGATGTTAGTGTTTTGGTTTTGTTTAATATTAATTATTGTGCTCGGAAGTTTAACCGGTCGCGACTAAGTTGAGTCTTAATTTTTTTAATAGTTATTTTTTTATTAATATTAACGTACGACAAACTCAAATACAACCGTCTACAAACTATAAACTATAATAATCACAATAAATTGTTTTTTTTTTTTTTTGTTTTTTTTTGTTTGGTTTTATTGCTCTTCATTCCATTTTACGGTATACCGAAATACTATTAAACAATGTTAAAAACTGAAGAGATTTTCTTTTTTACGGAAATTGTAATTATATTTTTTACATGACAGTAGATTGTCAAATAGGTAAATATTACTTCGTTATTTTCCGCCAAAATTAATAAAAACTAGGTACCGGGTTTCTTCGGACAGGTCAGGACCGTACTTATTTCAATAAAATTTTGCAACTAAATTACATTAAATTATGCACATTTGAATGAATATAATTGGTCAAAAACTACATTTTTCACCATTTAGAATACTAACAGTATTTTTTATTTGACGAAAGTAAGAAAATTCAAAAAATCGGAAAAAATTTTTGTAAAATATATTGAAAAGTTGTTGAATATTTAGGCGGTCCACTATAATAACTAAGACGTACGTATTTACTAAGATTTTTTATTATTGAAAAACAAATTTTTAACAAGCAACTATACTTTTATCTCTCAAAATTGAAAACAATAAAAAAAGATGAATTTATTTAATTTAAATGACATGTCACATAAATCACATACATAATATAAACAAAAATACTTTTGATAGTCAATTAAAATTACAGTTGCACTTTTCAATTGTGCAGGTAATAAATAAAAGAAAAAAAATGATGTTTACATAAAATACGTATAAATAATATTTTGATACACATATGTATGTGTGTGTATGTAACTTGTGTACGTTGTTTTTATGGAAATATTTTGAACTTTTAATCACATTGAGTGCAATATGTATACCTGCATATGCTGAAGACGAAACTGTCTGATCCGAAAGAAATCCGATATCTGATAAAAACCAATTGTACTGACTATATTATATTCTGGACCTAAATTTTGAAACATTATGGTAGAAAGATTTACCATAAATGCCACGAGTTAAGTAAATTAAGGGGCATACAAAAGTGTAGTATTGCTATATTTTTTATTAAACTAATAAATATAATATCGTCCTTAAGTTTTAAATGTGGATGACCAGAACAGTCATCAGTCAGTAGTCAAAATGTATTCTCGATTAAAAGTTTAAAAATTCTTATTATCTTAAGTAGTTTTGTATGTTATAAAATATTTGTATCTTCACTTAATAAAAAAATTTAATTAATTAGTAATAATTAAATTGGATGTAATAAATAATTTGTTAATAAAAATCTAAATGTATTTAATATTTTGTTTTTCTATTAAACCTAAATTGTAAGGAGACTCGACTGTTTAATATTACTTAAAAATATAACAAGATAAACTTTTCGATTTACCTAAAGCTAAACGATTTTTTGTGCGGTGAATAGGGACCGCATAAAAAGAATCGCATAAAAAAATATATTCAAAAACTTCATAAATAGCTATAAAAAGTATAGTTCGGTCCAGATTGTAAAAAAACCTTTTTTTATGCTGTGGATAAAAAAGGAGATTGCTTTTCTAAACAAAATAAAGCATTAATTTACACGTGGAAACATTTTATTTCATTTTTTTTTTTTTTTTTTGATAATATGGAAATTGTGATAAATACATCTGTAAAAAAACTGAATGATGCAATAACATATTTTTATGCAATGTACTGATTAAATGCTTAAAAACCATTAAAAATTAATTTTTTCAAAGAAAGTTATTGTAGTTAATGTTTAATTTTCGTAATTTCTCTTGCTTTTGATTTATGTTATGCAGTTTAATGGAAATTTTTTCAAAAACTACATAGAAAAGGTTTAGCTGTATTGTCTATGGCTAATTGTTATTATGAAAAGCAGGACGAGGGACGGTTTGCTCTGTTTTTAAAAAAAATGTTTATTTTAGTCGGTTTTATAAGAATATACACTCAAATTAGGGCGTCCAAGAAATTGTAGTCTGTTCTCAATTCCCATTGAGGTGCATGCTGTTTTTTTCTAACGAATATAAGTTTCACTAGTGTGAAATCCAGTGTTGCCAGGTTGGAGCATTTTCCCCTAGATTTAGTGGATTTTCTACAGCCTAGGGGAAACTTTAGGGGATAATTTTTTTTAGAGAATTTTATAGGGGATACATTTTTCAATCTCTTAAAAATTGACCAATATATCGCCCTCTTCACACATATTGTATGAAGATATGTATTGAAAATAATTATAAATTAATGTATTTTCTCCGAGCCTTACCCAAGCAGGTTTCGACAAAGTCCCATCAACACTTTCTGAGCTAAATAAAAAGTATTTCATGTTATTACTGTCAGTTTTATTGATTAATTTTCTAAAAAAATATAACATTGAGGGTATAGAGATTAGACAAGGAGACGAAACTCAAAGTATTCAAAAAAGTGTCCAAATCAAAGATGGCACTACGATGGATACGAAAGCGGTACAGTACTTATTCTTAAATGGAAACGCGGGCTTCTATATTATCTTTGTTAACTTTTGAATAGAAACTTCTGGAATCTTTTTCAATGTTCAACTCAGTTATAAAGTGGGTTTTTCGATCGTTTTTAAAATAAACTTAACAATTTTTATTTTGCGTCGCATCATTTATATTCTATATTATATAATTCGCTGACGTCACTATGTAAAATCGGAGTCAGTGCCATTGAATATCCGCCGTATAAAGTAATTTAAACTACAAGAGTTTATTTCATACATATGTATTTTCTATGTATTTCCTTATTATTAAATATCATCAACCGACATTGGTGATCTCAAATGGAAATACTCACTTCCCCAGTCCCGACATGTCCCATTTGAGAATAGGTACTGTAGTTACATTCTGTTTTATCCGTTTTATGTTACTATATTCGCTATATTCACATCAGTATTCGAGCATTATTAACGTCACGAGTGGTAAAAAAAGAAAGCCTTATATTTACCATTTTCCTAACCAATTTTGTTAATTCCTCTCATATAAGTAAGATCTCCATCTTATAATACTCCATTATTGAGGGTAACATCATCAATCTAGGGGAATTTAAGTAAGGAATCAGGGGAAAGTGGTCGAGCCAATTTGGCAACGCTGGTAAACTTACTGGTTTGGTGACTTTGACGTTAAAATGTTGCCGACACTGATAAAATTGTAAACATGTCGTTTATTGTGGGAACAGTGAAAACACTACGAAATCATTGGAAAAAATCCATATTTTTCAGTTGTGCGTTCGCCTACGGAATTAATAATGTAAAAGAAAAAGTTGAGTAAGTCTCCCAACATAGATTTAACTCAAAAATATCGGGGTATGGTTAAACCTAACCTCAAATAATCATGTTTTTTTTTCTAGAACATACAATTTAATGCGAATATATTGCGAGGAAGCCGTGAAATATGGTGACGAAAAAATTGCCGTATTCGATTCTCCGCGAGCCGTCACGGTCATTCTAAATCCAAATGCGAATAAATCAAAAGCGAAAATGAATTACGAAAAATACGCAGCCCCCTTGTTACATTTGGCCGGTATTAGTGTGGACATCATCTATACCGAATCCGAAGGCCATGCCAAAACACTCGTGGACAAAATTAACGAAACGGATGCAATTGTAATCGCCGGTGGAAATGGTACAGTCTCGGAAGTAATCACCGGCCTATTACGACGATGCAATAACCAAGCATTGGATAAGAACATCCCCGTGGGAATATTACCACTAGGTCGATCGAATACGCTGGCCAATTCAATGTTTCCTGGTGGTGAGCAGTTGGCGAACGTGCGTTCGTTGGCCGATGCGGCAATGGCCATCATAAAACAACGCACCAAGAAAATCGATTTGATGAAGATCGAAGTAATGGACGAGACAGCAGAACCGTCCAAGCCCATCTACGCTGTGGACGAGATCCAATGGGGTGTTTTCAGGAACGCGAAAGCGTTAAAAGATAAATATTGGTACTTTGGTGGTTTACGCGATTATGTTACCTATTTATTTAACGGTTCCGAATTGCAAGCTCCCTGTGAAGCTACCATCAAATACTCACTACCGTGTCCGGGCTGCTCGAACTGTACGACGGCCAAACCCGATCGTAGACGATGGTTGCAACGAATGTTCGGTCGCGAATCACCTGAAAATTCTACAGCGGCGAAAATTCATAATCCCGTATGTAGCCAATTGATCGAGAAGAATATCGCCACGACAAATATTACGCTGAAAACGACAAACGTTAACGGCGATTTGGGCGTGGATGTTCCAAAATTGGTTATTGATTTGGGCCCGGAACGTATCGATTATTTCAGTTTTGTTAAACAAGGTTGGAGTCAGCAGAGGGAAATTGTGGATGTGGTGGCCGCAAGACAGATTCAAATTCAACCGGCGAAAATTGATGACGCGGAACGGCAGGAAATTTCGATAGATAATGAAAATTTTGAATTGAAACCAATTAGTGTGACGTTATTGCCGAAAGCTTTAGAAATTTTTACCAAAGAATAATTCATTGTTATTTTTTTTATGTTTGGAATAAAGGATTTCGTACACAATGAATGATGTAATGCCATCTAGTGATTTTGGATGAAACTTTGTGTAGTTTCCTAAGGGAGCGTCCGTAAATTATATAGTTCCATTTTGATTTCTTTGTGGACGCTCCCTAACTTCATCACTCATAATAGTGATTTTTGAGTATCACTACTTCAATAGTATATTGTGCAATAAGTGCGGGAAATTGTCGATTGCCCACGAAAGCGAAGTTGAACGCACGAACGTAGTGAGTGCGCTCATTCGCTTGAGTGGGGCAATCGACAATCCCGCACGAGTTGCACATACTATTTTTTATTACGAATTTCATATACTTTTTTCTATTATTATCACTATTTTTGACATTTTTATTACTTTTTAAAATAATATTTTTAAGTGTTCGTCTTTTTTTCCTGAGTTAATTATCGTTTAAAAATTACTTTGTTGGTGGTTTCTATAGAAATAATTATGAAATATTTATTAAATGAAAAATTAAGAGGCGGCTTTGCGTGTGGAAAGTTACTTTCCACACGCAAAAAAGTATGCGGGAAGAGTACAGTGGGCAAACAGCTATTTTGCGTACAGAAATGTGTGCGCCAAGTTAGTACTTCTCCCGCATGAGTAATAAAAAATCATTATTGTGAGTAGTTAAGTTAGGTTCATTCAGGGTCGCTAGAGGGAAATAGTGTTCCTTTACATGATTTATGTCGTTCTTTAGCTAATTTCATGGAAGCAAGCAACTTGCAGTAGCTTGTTTATTTAAGAATGCTTCATGACAGTTATAATACTCCTTTTTCGTTGGCTTTATAAAATTATTATTTAATAAACTGTGTTGTCAATAATATGTTGCTTTAAAACATCATCAACAGATATCAGTGCTAGACTACTGCAAGTAGAGTCCCTATAATAAATAGAGTCGTGACATTACATCCATTTTCTATCCAAAACAGAGCGGGAAGTTTCAAAATTAATTATGAAATGTTTGAGTAAATATTTTTGAGTACATAATTATTGTTAATAAGTTATGAATTTATGAAAAATTAAAAAATTTTAATTTAGGTAATTATTCTTTCTAGATAATAAACAAATATTTTACTTCGCAAAAATACCACTTCTATTTTGAAGCTGTGACAATATTGTTTCGAACCGTCAGTTCATTTTCAAACTGACGGTTCGAAACAATATTGTCAGTTTCAAAATAAAAGTGGTATTTTTGCGAAGTAAAATATTTGTTTATTATTTACAAATATGGAATACCATAAAGTAACGCTCAAATCTATTAATATTATTCTTTCTAGGTTCAACTAAATGATTTTTGTTAAATATTTAATTTATTTTCAATTTATTTTACCTAACTTTGGACAGAAAATGCCGGAGCCAATCAGCGTTCAACACACATGTCACGACTCTATTTATTATAGGGACTCTAACTGTAAGTTGCATGCTTCTAGATACTTAGTCATTTTGGGAATACCCTAAATATTATTTTTATAAATTGTTTATAATTTGTTGGATTAGGACCGAGTAAAATATTTTCAAAATTACAATTGTGACTTCTTTCTCCAAACTTGATAAAAAATTTTCATAAAATACGCCTATTATTAACTTCTTTAAACAAACTCGTATCAAAAGAAAAAAAAACATGTCTGTGTACAATATCAATTCCTAAACCTAAAAAAATTATCAAGTTTTATTACGTTGGTATTCTTTAACCAAAGATCAACTGCATTATATGCAATACCATTAAACACCGTATATGACTAACGTTGTCACAACACATAAAAATTATTGGTTTAAAATAAAATTTTGTCTACCTTTACCTACCGTTAAATTCATGTTTAAAAACACCCTATACAGACGAAACACCATTTTCGCAAATGTAACATAAATTCAGCTCGTCTATTACAAAAAAGAAAAAGTAATTTAAAAATAATTTGATGATTTATTCAGGAAATATAGGTACATTATTTTTATAGTTGATACTTAATTAAATTAATTAAAAATTTAAATAAAAAATTCATATATCACAATCAGTCAAAATAAAAACTTGTCATACATAGTTTTTTATAAACTTAAGCTAAAAGACGTCATTACACAACTTAAAAGTAATGCATTATTTTGTAAATATTTTTATGTAATATGTAATTTATTATAATACATTTTAATTATCTAAAATATATTTACTTTAAAATACGAATACAAGATCTAGAATATGATTTAACTTTGTTTTACCCTTTGAACACTATCGGGATTTATGGGAACTATTAATTTGAAAAAGGAAGATTCGAAAGAAACTTTACCATTTTGTACTCAGAACCACTCAGGCTTATACCAGAAACTCGTGATGTCAAATGATTAATTGATTATTTGGTTTAATCGACTATTTTACTCTTAACTAAATGACTAAGAACGGATATGAAAAATTAACACACAATGACTACCCCAATCATGAATTCGTTTATTGTATGCTCGAAATTTTCGATTAATGACTAATTTTTAGTCAATTAATTGCGAGTTATTCTATGTCAAATCATCCAGGGGGTTTAAACTCAAAAGCCTACCAATTTTATTTCACCATTATGTAGTAAATTTGATCTAATTTTTGGTGATATAACTCCAAATTTGGGTTCAGGAGTCAGACTCTAGTTATTGACCAGGTTTATCCAATTCCAAAACTTGTCATTCTATAACTCAGAAATTAATCAAGATATTGGGAAAAAAAAATTGGTGTGGTTCCTTACGTCTGTGGTTTGAATCAACTCACCAAGTTTCATCAAATTTTGACAACTTTGGGTGTCAATGTGTCCTTTGGTTGGATGATTTGAAACTGGACTAATTTCTGAGTTATACAAAGTTTTTGAAAAAAACTCGTTAATAGGGTGGCATTGGTTACTTCGGGATGCTGCATCGTTTTACGTTTTTGGTAATAAATTTGTAATTTAATAAGCTATAGAGGTTCAAATTGTACCAATTTTTTCAGAATAAAATGCTGAGGTACAATGTGTAATAGATTGAATCTAAATTCATATTTAAGCTCCTTAATTGCGTCCTAAAGTAAAAATTTACACCGCGCTCTAAAATTTGACATGTGTTCAAAACTTGGTCAATAACTAGAGTCTGACTCTTGAACCCAAATTTGGAGTTATATTACCAAAAACTAAATTAAATTAATGGGCTTTGGAGTTTAAACGTCCTGGATGATTTGACGTGGAATGACTGGGATTCGAAAAATTAAAAACTGAAGTGAATTTATGTCATTAACACACAATGACTACCCCAATCATGAATTTTATTATTGTATGCTCGAGATTAATGAATAATTTTTAGTCAATTAATAGATTCTAACTGCTTCTGAACTCAGCGTCACTACCAGAAACTAAAAAACGGTCACCATTCTTGGCTCCAAAACTTTTTAAAAGCGTATACATTATTATTATAAAAAAAATTTCATTATAATTAAAATTTTTAGTCTAAAACACGTTAAAATAATTTGAAAATCCTTAAATATCCTAGAAATAATAAAAATTTTGGATTATTTAAAAAATTCAAACGACTGTACTAGTCACGGGGGTAGCAACTGGTGAAAGACTAACAGACGACGAACAATCCTTCGGAGGTATTACATTATTTGCGGCTGTAACTTTAAAATATTTCAATAATGGCGACTGTGCCCTCGGTGGCGTTTCCGAATGATCTTTCGATATTCTTCGATTTGGTGTTTTCATTTTTAACTGTTTGACTATACCGTTCGATTTCACGTCACTGTTGGCATCCAATTTCGGATATTTTGGTGAACTTGGTCCAGCGACACCCAATTCTTCCGCCATACGGCGTCGAATTTCTTTTTCCTTGCGTATTTTTGAGATCCAGTCTTTGTTTTCTGTGCGCTTCTCGGGTGAAATGATTCGTAAATGGGGCGCGGTACCGTCCACAACGAAATTTGGTAGATTTTCGGTGAATTTTGATGCTAGATCAGAAGTTTTGTTATCGTTAATGGAATTTTCTTCGAGGATGGTGGCCAAGGATGTGATATCGGTTGGGTCTGTGGTTTGTTCGGTGTTGTTGAAGAGGCGGCGAGCACGTTTTGCGGACGATTCGTCGGTGTCCGGTAATAATCGTTTCCGGTCTGACGTGGGGGTGTTGAATAGGAGTCGTGGCCGCTTCGAGGAAGGTTCAAATTCGTTTGGACACAGCATTTTGTGTTTATGACAGTCTATTTCACTAGATTTAAAACGTTTTGCACATGGTTCGTGGACGTCATCACCGAGGCATGAGTTGTCCTGGTGCTGCACGGGAATTGTAGAACCAATTACGGAACTTTTTTCGCTGTAATCGTCTCTCACACGCCATACTTTATGTTTGGAATCGTCCGAACACGTTATTAGAACTAATTCACCATTTTGACACCAGGCGACACAGGTGACCTCGGCGTCGTGCCCGTCAAGCATCACCAACGGTTTCTGTTGACGCACGTTCCAGATGTACGCCTTCTCATCACAACTACCACTAATCAGGTATCGACTGTCCGGACTAAGACTAGTCTTGACGTAGAACGAATTACTGATCTGATGACCCGTGTACATCATCACCGGCTTGTCCGAATACGATGAAATATTGTAACAGTATATTACATTGTCCAAACAACTGGCATAAAGTCGCACTGCACTCTGATCCACCAGGAGATTTGTGTAACCTTTGCGTGACGACGAGCCCATATACGGTAACGTATATTTCGGAATCGGATTCTTATTCTGTATCGTAAAAGTTTTACGCACGTCCCAACACCGAATTGCCCCATCACCCGCAGAACACGATATCAACGTATTATCATCCTGAAAAACTAAACCCGTAATCGAATTCATACGCGATGGACACCACCACGTCGGTTTCGCCTTCTTCTTCGACGTCGATTTCGGTGCCGATATTTGCGAACAATCGATCACACTGTCCGGACGTATGGAAACGATCCCACTGGCTAGGGCACGCGTGTCCCAAATACATATATAACTATCACGGCCGCCAGACGCAAACACAGAACTATTGTTTTGAAACGCCACTGTTTTCACGGACCGATCGTGACCCATAAATATACGTTCTTCACGAATATCTGAACCACACACATCCCACAAGCGTATTGTGTGATCGCCCGAAGCAGTCACTAATTTCATATCATCCGATTTCCACGCCAAATCGAAAATTGCATTGTAGTGGCCCACAGTGCCTTCAATTTGAGGCGTCTCGTCAACGCTCAGTGTCGTACGCGTGTTGATGTTTTGTATTGCAATGGCACCATCTTCGTTGGCAAGCGCCAAGATATGTTTATTCGATGGAACCTCGGCAAATTTACATGCAAGTATCGGTGGGTCAGGTCCATCCCGTTCGTTGTGTGCAATTTTATACTCGTCCAATTTCAAACATTCCAATTTTTCAATTGCAATATCGTAATCACTCAAATGTGCTGGTTTACCATTTCCCATTTGTCGTTTTTGAAATGCAATTGCGCTGTTCATGGTTAGTTTTTCTTTTACATAATTAATTCGGATCGGTAAATTGAAAAATAACAATTTTCAAACAACCGTAACAATTTTCACTAAGTAGTTATCAATTAATTTATTTATCGCGGGAAAATACCGGTTTCACTCCCACGATGAATATTGAAAGATATTTATATTTGCTCACAACAGTAGAAAATACTTTAAACACAACCAGTTATAGTTATTTAATTTATATACTCGATTAAAATTAATGATTTTCTTTAATAAATAAATATTTTTAATACTTCTTTTCACTTCTTTCCTTCTATCAGTTAAAGAATAATATCGAAAAACTCTAGTTCTTGTATTATCTATCAGATGTCGATAAAAAGCAGAAAACCGTTACAAGTCGAGAATATGGCTCTATATGAAAAGTACCGCCAAAATGTGTAAGTGTACAAAAATAAAACAAATAATTTATTATTTCTTATTTTATATCAGTTAGTTTAATTAATCTTGTTCAAAATATTCGTTTTCATATCCGTTCTTATGAAAACTCATTTATAAATTGGATAACTAATTCAATTATAAATAAAAATAAAATATTATTATTTATTTTTTATTATTTTTATTAGAAAGAATACGAGATGTAAAATAATAGATTCTAAAAAGTTTGGAGCGTAATTGAGGAAAACAATAGTCGTCAATGTAAGTATATTTTATATTATTTTGAGTTTCTGTAGAATTTTAAAAATTCTCTTTTTGAGCTGAAATATGTACATATGGCTATTATGGTGTCGTTAGATTTTTAACTTTTAAATGATTAAGACGAGTTAACTCGTCCTGCAATATGGTGGCTCAAAATGTCAAAATGCTGTCATATGTATATATTCACTGGTACAGGTGCCGCCATCTGTGACAATATGGCATAATTCTAAATAATGTTCAATTTTATCAATATAGTTTAGTATAATTTATCTTTTGTAAATTCCTAGGGTTCACTCTTTTAATAATGGAGTATTATAAGATGGAGATCTAACTCATATGAGAGGAATTAACAAAACTGGCCAGGAAAATGGTAAATATAAGCGCTTTCTTTTTTTACCACTCGTGGCGTTAATAATCTCAAAATACTGATGTCAATATAGCGAATACAGTAACATAATTAACGGATAAAACAGAATGTAACTACAGTACTTATTCTCAAATAGAAACACGCTGGGACTGGGGAAGTGAGTGTTTCCATTTGAGAATCACCAATGTCAGTTGATGATATTTAATAATAAGGAAATACATAGAAATTACATATGTATGAAATAAATTTTTATAGTTTAAATTACTTTATACGGCGAATATCCAATGGTACTGACTCCGATTTTACATAGTGACATCAGCGAATTATATTATATATACAATATAAATGACGCGACGCAAAATAAAAATTGTTAAGTTTATTTTAAAAACGATCGAAAAACCCACTTTATTATAACTGAGTTGAAAATTGAAAAAGATTCCAGAAGATTCTATTCAAAAGCTAACAAAGACAATATAGAAGCTCGCGTTTCCATTTGAGAATGTTTCATTTGAGAATAAGTACTGTACCGCTTTCGTATCGTACGAACACGAGTGCCATCTTTGATTTGAACATTTTTTGAATACACTGAGTTTCGACTCCTTATCTAATCTTCATACTTTTAATGTTGGGATCTTTGATTTTTTTTTGTTTTTCTTTTTTGTAACCTTATCTATTGTACTTATCACTTGGCAGTAAAAAGTCCGGGATTTTGAGCCAAAAAATTTTACCATATGATTTTTTTAAAAGTTAATTAATTCAACCAGTTATCAAACGAGACAAGACGTCTTTTAGGGTGTCTACACAATCAATTAACCGATTCAGTGCCATTGGCATGTTAACATGCCAAAGGAAATAAAGAGGGAAATATATCTTACAAAAAAAGACAAGACTATATTCATTCATTAATCATTTTGACATTTTTATTTGAGCTGCACTTGAATGGTTTAGATTGAAAAATATTGTTCCTCAGTTTTATAACTATAGTCCGGATAAAATAATTTTTCACAGGACCGGCTTAACGATTTCAGTGTAATACTGTTAGACTGTTTGTATTTATGTATGAGACTGCTAGAGCAAATAATGTTCCTTTACATACATACATACATAAACTGATTAACTTAAATCGAATTAACATAATATGTTTTAGAAAATATTACTTAATTTTTCCTTAAAAAATGTTCATACAAAACTAGTATATCTTGCCAACAAACTATACACAAATAAAAGTATACATATTAAGAAAAAAAAATGTAACGTTAATAATGTGTTATCTAATAAAATATTATGTAGGTATTTATTTCATTTTTGCTAATATTTTTTTTGTATATACTTTTGAGCATTGAATAAATAGTGGGAATACACTTATATACACAATCTATATGAAAATGAAAAGTGACTAAAAGTGTTGACGAATATGGATGGTTAAACAAGAGGGGATTTAAAATTTTTCTAGATTAACTGATGTTATATTTGTTAGTATAAATATTTTTAGAACATTTATTAATAAATACTCTCCAATTACAACAAAAATCACATAAAAATTAAAAAATATTCATTACCATCGATAGTTTGTAGGTATTCTGTGTTTGTAGATCATAAAAAGGTGTTAATCAATATGACGATTTTGCTTCAAAAAAATAATATCTAAAAAACTTCTATTGTATGGTCCATACAAATATTCTAATATCAATAGTATCTGTGGTTAAATACAAATAATGCATACGTACATATTTATACGTACGACACGTACGATGTCATCAAAATGATGTTTTGTTTATGTGTTTGAATGAAATGTACAACTAGATTAAATATTGCTTGATTTACATTGCATGTGTATGTACCTATGTAGAAAACTAAAAATTTTAAAAAATTGTAAACATGGTACATATATTAAATTTTAAAAAGTTAAAAAGAGATAAGGAGTTTGTTTGTCAATTGATACTCAAAGAAAGCTGTCGGTGAGAACGGAAGTAATAAATTTTGTTTTATATGTAACTGCGAGCTAGTTAGACAAATAAATATTGCAAAACTTTAATTCAATAAAATTTGGGGCCCCTTTATATTTTTGATATAAATCTCACATAATAAAATTTTTCTAAAAAGTTTTTGCTTCTCTATGTTGAATTTCAATAAATTTTCAGGATTCTGTTATTTCTGTTGCAGCAGACTCATACATAAATACAAACAGTCTAACAGTATTACACTGAAATCGTTAAGCCGGTCCTGTGAAAAATTATTTCATCCGGTCTATATTTATAACAAAAACAAATTACAAGTACACTAAAAATCCACGCTAGGGTTATTTTCCTATTAGAAATTTTTCCCCAATAAACGTTAAATTAAAGGTAAATTGATAACTCTCTAGTTGCCCAACTTGCTTTAAAATGAAATAATAATAAAAAAAATAATACTGTGAATGAATTAACATTTAGATATTTACAGAAAAATATAAAAGTTGATCTAATAATTTTTCTTGAATGTGTTAACATAATTGAATTTATAGTGTACTATGATATGAGGAAGCTTGTTTATTATTGTTAGCAAAAAATTTTCACACGGTTCGACCATCTCATCAACCACAGAAACATCAACACTCACAATCAGCTATAATAAAAATATACACATACACACATACAAGGGATCGCATTAGAATGCTGTTGACAAAATTCTGTGCTGTCGACTAATTGTAATATATGATTTTGATTAGGGTTGACCGGGGTAATTGTGAATGGATTTTTATAAATTGAGATAAAAGCGTTATTTTAAGTATTTTTTATTTTATATATCACATTATGGTTGATTTATTTTTAATTCTATATTATTCAGGATGCACCACACAAATTTTGAGCAAATTCGTATGAAAAACAAAAATTTTATAAGCCATTTACATTTCCCCGGGACGGTTTTGCAAATCTTATAAATTTTGGGATAAAAGTGAATGCCATCAGAAAAATTATTTAGAATGCATTACAAGAGAAGTTGAGGTACATAAGAATAAAGCCCAACTCAAATTCTTCACATTTACCCCACTTTGAAAATTTTTTATCATACTTTAGAGTTCACAATTGCTCTTTGTTTGCAAGTTACCCATAGCTCAAATTTGTACAAAAAATCAAGGTTAAATAAAAATAACAAAAATTGTAGAAATAAATTTATTGCAAGCTTCTGCTACCCCGGTCAACCCTATACTGATTAGGAATTTATGATTGTATAAATGTATACTATAAACAATATAAATAAATAGGATAGTACGAATAAAAAAACAAAACCTTACCTGCTTTAATAAAGTCAGTATTATATGATAACAATTTATTAATTACAGTAGATGGTCTGATATTAGATACACCAACAGACGTGGCTCTCTCTCTGTGTATTTTATATCAAGCACTAGTATACAGGGTGTGACCAATGGAATATAACATAAGATTTTCAAAAATTATGTTAAGAAATAAATTTATTTCTACATGTTAAATACAAAACTTGCCAAAAAAAACAAATAAAATCGCAATATAAAAAATATTTTAAGCAAAATAGGGGTTGAACAAGTTGAAAAATGATTGCGCATCGATATATATTGCGTACTATGTCTGCAGTTTTCATACACACTATGTATTATGCATTTATGTTTAATTTTACGTTCTCACAGTTCGACACATCATGTCAAATTACATCATCGGTAAACGCACTCTTGATACATACATATTGTCTCTTAATATTAAATAAACATTGCAAGTTTAATAAAATAATAAATAAATCACATCTCATATCATGTTTATGTTACTAGTAATAAAAATCATACTGTACAATAAATATGTCAAATTTTTCGAATAAAAAGAATAAGAATGCTATTTTTTTATCTCTTTTCCGCAACGCGGTGTATTTTATGTTAGGCGTATCTTATGTTAGACTTTACCTGTATTTAAATTTATAAATGAATTACTTTATGGTAGGTATATACACAATAACAAAAACTGAAATTTAAAAATTTGTGATGGTATCATCAAATTGTAATATACATGATAGTTGATAACTAAAATCTGATTAACATGTTGAGGATCAAACTTATGATAACGAAATGTACAGTTCGTACATTATTTTAACAACTAGTTAATACATTTTATATGGAATTATTGACGCGGTACAGCGTTGTGTGGCAATTGGTCAAGTTTCACTTTACGCTTTACAGCATACACGACAACTAACGTGTTAATAATTATTCTACTTAATTTTTCAAGAAAATTAAAATTTTAAACTGCTAGTTTAATACTGACTTTATAATAAATATGTATTTAAAAAAAAATTTTAATGTTTATTTTTGCTATATGATCAATATGAGAGAAGGGAATCCGAATAAGAAAATTTCAAAACTAAAAATATTAAAGGAAATCTGTATGTAAACAATTGCCTCTCCTTTTTTAACATTCATACGCTTGTCTTTTAGTTCATCCGATAGTCCGGCACGCATAGAGTTAAATGAGGAATAAGAAATAAGAAATAAGGAATATTCAGAAGGAATATTTAGAAGTATGCCATAGATATAAATATGGAGGTACTTTTGTACGTCAAAATTCGTGATTTTTTTCACTTTAGTGACAAAAAAAGTCATCACGAACGTTATATTTTCATGAATTTTGATGTAAAAAAATACCTATAAATATTTTATAAATACATATACCTATGGGCAGTTACGTTAAAGTTCCATTCAACGTCACTAGATGGCATACTTCTTATTCCTTATTTCTTATTCCTTATTTCATTGATTGTGTATGACCCATAAGTGATGAAAAATTATTTCGACTTTTGTCGGACAGATGTCACAAGCAGTGTGAAAAACTAGGGACTCTATGAAAAACTACTCTAGAAAAACTAGAGAAAAACTAGGTAAACTAGTGTCCCTATCCTAGAGTAGCCCCCGTAGTCCCTATAATAAATAGAGTCGTGAAATGTGTGCTGAACGCTGATTGGTTCCGGCATTTTCTGTCCAAAGTTGGGTAAAATAAATTGAAAATCAATTAAATATTTAACAAAAATCATTTAGTTTAACCTAGAAAGAATAATTAAATTAAAATTTTTTCATTATTCATAAATTCATGACTTATTAACAATAATTATGTACTCAAAAATATTTACTCAAAGGGCATAGCCGGGTAAGATGGGGAAAACGGCCCTTGACGCAAAATTGATTGTTTTTATAGGAAATAATACTTCTTAGCCCCAGATACATTCCTGCCAAATTTCAACCCTCTGAGACTAATAGTTTATGAATACACAAACAGACAAAAATTTTCAAAAAAAATTTTTTTGGACGAAATTACTGAGCCGATTTATTTGAGTTTAACATATATTGTGTACCCACCTTAGACGAAGCAATGAAAAAAAAATTAACGTTATATTACTTTATTATACTAATTTTTTTAAATTTTTAAATTTAAGAAAATTTTTTTTTGGCACTTAGGCATTAGCGACACCCACCATTTTTTGTTCAATAATTTGTCTCTTAGTACTCTATAACATATATTTTTATGGAAAAATTTCAGTTGGTAGAACATAGTAATATTTCAATACAAAAGAATGTCATGTTCGGTACTACATATATTACTTATGTATAAAAAGGACTATAAAGTAAAATATCTACTCTATTTCTAAAATAATATAATTACATACGTTCATAACTACGATAAACTAGTTTAAATTTACAAAAGTCCAACAATATCTGCCGTTTGTCTTTTTTTATCAATAAAACAAAATAGACATTGATTTCTCTTTTGTTAGAGTTTTTTCCTTTGTAAGACGTCAAGTGAAACTTTGTTAGCTCATACACCACGTCTTACGGTGTCAACAATTTCATACAAAGTTGATTAGCTGTCAAAATAGTATACCAGTTGGTTATGTCGTTATAATTCCCCATGACCCGTCATCGTGTTAACAAAATAAAACAGACGGCAGATAAACCTAGACGTTTGTCTAAGCTTGTTTGTCGTAGTTATGAACGTATGTAATTTTATCACAGAAAAAATCCACTTTCTGCACCTCCTTAAGAAGTGCAACAAAAATATCAAGTGAGAGGGACGAACTACATATTGCGTACAATTGTACACTACTTTCTTCAAGTTAGTTATATGTACATGTAATAACTACAACAGGTTTTAGCCGGATTGTTATTATTACTATACATTGTTGAAGTTTTTTATTCCATTTTATTAAGTTAATGTTTATTATTATTAAAGCAATATAACATTTAAGAAGTATTATTGTTATTATTGGTATCTTTATTTGAATAAAATTTCAAAAACTTATAATTTTTGTTGAGTTAGATATAATTTTAATTAGTAATTATGCTGAGATAATTTTATTGATTTCATTCAAGTATTCAGATTTATGGTAAAATTAACCATGAAAATTATTTTTTAGCAAGTTAAAACATATTTTTTATAACAGCTCAAAATATATATTTTTTTAGACCGTCACAGGAACTTCAAGAACTGCAACTCAGGGGCGAAGAGAACATTTTATTGCACTGCTTAGAGTTCTACTGTGTTTGAAAAATAAGGCAGATGCTTTACTTTATGGTCCTTTTTATACATAAGTAATATATGTAGTACCGAACATGGCATGCATTTGTATTGAAATATTACTATGTTCTACCAACTAAAATTTTGCCATAAAAATATATGTTATAGAGTACTAAGAGACAAATTATTGAACAAAAAATGGTGGGTGTCGCTAACGCCTAAGTGCTAAAAAAAAATTTTCTTAAATTTAAAAATTTAAAAAAATTAGTATAATAAAGGGATATAACGTTAATTTTTTTTTTATTACTTGGCCTAAGGTGGGTACACAATATATATTAAACTCAAATAAATCGGCTCAGTAATTTCGTCAAAAAAAATTTTTTTTGAAAATTTTTGTCTATTTGTGTATTCATAAACTATTAGCCTCGGAGGGTTGAAATTTGGCAGGAATGTATCTGGGGCTAAGAAGTATTATTTCCTATAAAAACAATCAATTTTGCATCAAGGGCCGTTTTCCCTATCTTACCCGGCTATACCCTTTGTGATAATTAATTTTGAAGCTTTCCGCTCTGTTTTGGACATTAAACGAATGACATGTCACGACTCTATGTATTATAGAGACTCTAGGAAAACTTCTAGAAAAACTTAGAGTCCCTATAATATATAAAAAACTATCTTGGCAGTATAATATTATAATTTTATTGTTAAAATACCAAATTAGATTTTTTTTAAAATTAGAAGTTAATCATAATTCACAAATACATTATCTCATTAGTAATTCTTAGATTAATTATAATTTTATACTAAACTTAAATAACGTTTTTTTTACTTAAATAATCTTTTTTCTCAAAATTCTATAATCTTTCTAATTTCTATCGTAAACTGGTTGTGAATAATCTTGCATATTACTTATTGCGGATATTTTATTTACAATTAGTACACATATTGTAATGTAGTTAGATGTGCAGTTATGTCTATAAGTGCATATAATGGTATTATGCATTAGATATGCATTAATTCTAACATATGATGATGACATGATGAGTAAAATAACCCAGAAATGAAAGAGACGTGTATATGCATTCTTAACAAGTATTGAAATGTTGGAATTAATTTCTCAAACGTTAAAACGTGTCCGAATTTAATTTTCGAGGATAATTTTAAGTGTGTGTAGTTTAAGTTGAACAAGTAGGACCTTTTCTCTTTTTACATAATCTGGAAATAACATAATGAAAATTAAGTAATTAAATTTTCACAAATTTAATTTATTATAATTAGGAAAACTGTAGAATAAAGGTCAGGGAAATTTTGTTATTGAAATAATTTGAGGGTTAATAGAACAAAGGCCTCAATTAGATATTCTTTGAAGTTACGTGAGACGTCAGTCTGTGTTCACCTTTGTTAAAAATTCGTATAGGGTAAGATGGAATAAGTGCACTCCATTTTTGGATATTTAATTTTCAGACCATTATTGTATCCAGGGCCGGACCTAGAGTTATTAGGAGGGGAGGCAAAATTTCCTGTTGGCGCCCCCCGCAACAAAATTTTATAAATGGTCACTGTCGACCTTTTTTTTTGCTCATCACTTACAAAATTTTGAAAATTTTACTATTCCACAAAAATTTTAAGCATTTTCACCGTTTTGGCGCCCCTAAAAGCTTCCAGGGGGGCACGTGCCCCCACTGCTTCCCCTAGATCCGGTCCTGATTGCATCAATGTTATTAATCGCATCTGATTGTTTATCAGCGTTATCAACTACCTGGTCTTTAAACTTAAATCATCAAAAGAAAGAAATTTTAGAGAGCTTCATGGTAATAAACTGTAATTTATTTTGTTAAAATATGTACATGTAACGCACTTGCCCCATGGTCTAGGGCAGGGGTGGCCAACCCAAATGATCTTGCGAGCCACTTTGGAAGCGCGTCATAACTCCTCGGGCCGCATCTAAATTATGTGTTCCAATATATTCCCATATATTATGTATTTTTTTAGTATATTGGTGTTCACTACCTTAGTCATTATAAAATAAATATGTTTTGTATAAGTGTGATGAATCTCGCGGGCCAAAGAAAGTTCAAGGCGGGCCATATGCGGCCAGCGGGCCGCGGGTTGGCTACCCTGGTCTAGAGCAAGTGCGTTTCTTGATTTAATTCTGTATTCTTTGCTTGATTTATATTGAGGGACAAGTGCGTTGAATAAGCGTACTTTTTTCTACGTAACTGTACAAAAAAATTTTAAATATCTTTTTATCTCAAGTGATAAATTACCTTTTAAGAGGCCATAAGAAACAAAACATAATTTGAACATATTATATTATAATTGAAAGGTATACTAATATCATCTAATGCAATTTCCAAGGCCGCTGCTGAATACTTAGTGCCTTTGGCAGTTTTTCTTACGTAATTTCGTACCATTTCTATCTAAAATAAATAATTATGGGCAAAAACAAGCAGAATTTACATCATATAATACAGTGGGGTAACAGCGTGCATTAAGAACGCACTTACCCCAGTCTAAAAGACGCACTTGCCCCGTAGGAAAAAATATTGGGGTAAGTGCGCTCTCTTTAGTGTTTCTAAAATAATAGAATAATCTTCTCAATTAATTAAAATTTACCTTAATAACAAATAAAAATATTAAATAAGAAATATAAAAATATTACATTAAACTATTAAAAATTTATTGAAAATGTACACACCAACTCGTTGTAAAGCCATAAAACACACTGTTGAAAAACAGCCGTTACTACTCTATATAACTGACAGAAGTGCCAACTTAAGGTTGACCTGAGTTGGAAATTCTATTTGACGCGAACGCACTTGCCCCGGGTGTGCACTTGCCCCACCTTACCCTACTTAAAAAAAAAATAAAATAAAATAAAAAAAGAACTCTTCCACCAACTGGGTACTAAAATTTTTGAATATATTATTATAATACTTTTCGTCTACTGAACATGTACAAAGTGTTAGGCAGAACTACAGAAGATTGATATGGATCTATTTTCTGTAAATTAATAAGCTTAAATCGCCCAGTGACAAGTGTTACGGTTACTAATTTTTCAAACGTGGATCCAAAAATTCCAAAAGAATTATGTATAAATTTGATGAAAATTTTTAATGAAAATTGTTTGTCCTGAGAAACTGTGAAAAATGGAACCCGATCGTAGGAATGTGTTCAACACGTTCTTGAGAGTTCTTTTAAAAAAGTATATTCTTTATTTTAGTCACGTTTATTGTTAATTTAAAAATAATTTACAGTTAGGAAAAAATAAATGATAATTTCTTTTCAACATTGGAATTATTGCAAAAAAAACTTGGAAAAACCAATTGGATACGCAAAAAGTATTGTACTTTACCATCAATAACTTCACAAATGCAAATATAATACGTATTGGAGCATCCCTATGAATTATTTATTAACTCTTTTAAATAAACCATATGGAAAAAAAATTTTGTCTCAAAATGCCGGACTTTTTACTGCCAAGTGATAAGTACAATAGATAAGGCTACAAAAAAAGAAAAAGAAAATACCCCTGTCGCAGCATCTGCATAACATAGCGAATTTCCAAATCTTGGGCACTGGCGGATCTCATCTAAGACCTGTACCTATTTAAAATAGTTTAGCTTTCTAAGAGTAAAAGAATTTTTAAAATCGGCTGGGTAATTAGTTTTGGTATTTTTGGGGACCCAAGAACCCGAACGAATTTTGTGCAGCATAGTTGTATCCATCTAAAATAATTTAGTTCTCTAGCAGTGAGAAATTTTTTAGCATCGGTTCGATAGCTTATTATTGGCGTTTTCGGATCTGCAAGATCCCGGTGGACCTCATTAAAAAACCAGCTCGACCGTATATTCTAGGCGGACTTTATGTAATATATATATATATATATATATATATATATATATATATATATATATATATATATATATATATACCTATATATATAAATTTTAGTGAATATCATTTTCGTATTCTAGGGACCTCAAAACAGATTTCTGCCATAGTCCCGGACTCAGATTGCGTCATGAGACCTACTGTAATAGCTGAATTTCGAGTTTTCGAAATTCGCTAAAATCAAAGATCCCAACATCAAAAAAGTGAAGCCTAAGAATTTACAACATTATTTAGAATTATACCGTATTTCGGAAAATCTGTTACAGATCGCGGCACCTGTAGCAGTGAGTATGTACATATCACAGCATTTTGAGCCGCCATATTGCAGGAAGAGTTAACTCGTCTTAATTGTTTAAAAGGTTAATAATTTAATTAATTCCATTAAGACCAAATGTCACTAATACGTTGACAACATTAGAAGAATAAGAAATTTTCAAATGCATCATTTTTCGTAATTATGATCTTATTGTATTTAATTCTATATTATCATGATTAGTTGTATGTAAATATATTTTTTTATCTGTTATCTTTACGTATCTGTTATCTTTACAGATACTTTTAATATCTGTTATCTTTACGTATATTAATAATATAATTAGTAAAAAATAATACAATTAAAAATTTAAATAATTTATGTATTTCTAACAACAAATTGTTGAATAAAACACTACATATATGCATAAATAATTGCGGCAGAATATAATTTTTTAGGGCCCACATAGTATACCTATATACATATTTTCTGTTTCATGTAGATTTAAACATGATTTATCACTTAGGGGCATGCATTTAAGGAGTTCCTGTGCTACAACTATAAGAAAACGCTTGTCGTAGTTTTCCCTATTTTTCCGATACTTGCTAGATGCCACACCCCATAATTATCTACACATAACAGAATAGTACATTGTGCAATAAGTGTGAAAATTTTTCGATTATCCATGAGAGCGAAGTTGAACGTACGATCGAAGTGAGTGCGCTCATTGTTGCAAAATGTAGCTATTTCCTTTAACTAGTTGTCTTTATGCCTCTAGCTATAAATACTACCGAATTTTTATTGTCTCGAGTATTTAAAAGTAGAAAAAATAATTGCAAAAAACTATCGAAAATTGTCGATAGGAAAAAATAGAAGATCGAGTGTGCCCAATGGCCGGAACTTTTAAACTTTTTAAAATAAAAATGTTACCGTTAATACCTAGTCATATTTTGGTTGATTTTGATCTGCAATCAAAAAAGATCTTAAAATGTTAAAGTATATGTTTTAGTGAATCCCTGTTTCAAACTAGGTTATTTTTTCACATAAAAATTCTGGGATCAATGGAAGGTTATCTTTTATATATTAATATAATATTCCTTAAATTGATAACCTGACAATAGCATAAATAAGGTTTTAAAATAATTTTCTTTGTGATAGTTAAGTAGTCTTTTAAGGTACCATCACAGCCGAAAAATAGCCAATTTTCACTATTTTTTTTTTCGGAATTTCTTTTACGATTAATACCAAAAAATATTTTTTTTATTCATTTTTTTTTATTTTTTATAATTATTATAATTTTTTGAAAAAGTGTCTTTAAAAAAGGGCGATAATCGGTGCCCACGATTGCGGCCGTAGTTTTCATCCGAAAAAAAAATCAAATAGATTATAAATCTGTAGGAAGCCGCTATGTACCTATGGGAGGTTTTTTCTTTTTTTGAAATTTGAAAAAATGGCGGCGGTTTGAATAAAAAGTACAAAATTTTTTACAGTTTTTCGTGTGGAAAAATAGGAAGATTTCAAAAGAAAAAAAAATTCCCCTAGGTACATAGCGGCTTACCTATAGATTTATAATCTATTTGATTTTTTTTTTCGGATGCAAACTGCGGCCGCAATCGTGGGCACCGATTTTCGCCCTTTCTTGAAGATAATTTTTTCAAAAAATTATAATAATTATAAAAAATAAAAAAAAAATGAATAAAAAAAATATTTTTGTATTGTTAAATAGTGGTATTAATCGTAAAAAAAATTCAATCCTATTCTCCCATCCTATCTATCCGAAAAAAAATCGTGAAAGTTGGCTATTTTTCGGCTGATCACACTGTGATGGTACCTTAATAACAAAATATTTTCCATCAATAATTTGTAGGTATAATAAAGCAGCTGGTACACACTGACGAATTAGAATAATAATTTAAACATTCAAAATGACAACAATGAAAATTTTATTGTCATTTGTGTTGTTGACGGTTTCTGTTGTCAACGGTCGAGAATTCCAGTTCCTTAACAATTATGGACAGCAGTTGTGGGTTGGAACTCAAGGGAACAGTGGAATGCCAACACCAAAAGGAGGTGGTTTTGTATTGAATCCTGGACAACGGGTATGTCACTTTTTGTAGCGTAATAAATTTATAATATCTACCCTTATATGAATTTGAAACAAAGCTGAGAAAATCATGTAGTATTTACGTTGTTGTAATTAAGGGGGACCACTAATGTAACCGCCTGCAAAAAGGTCATTTTTGGGAATTTTTTTTAAAGAAAACTACTGTATGGAATTTTTTAATATTTTAAGGATATATTCGTTAATATATAATAAATTCATAATAAAATTTTTGGACCAAAAAGTTGAAAATTCAGTGAGTGATTCGCGATCTCCCAAGGCTCCAAAAAAAAAGTTTCCTCACTGCTGCAGTGATAGCGACCTTCACAATACCAGAAATCAAATAAACCAAAAAGCCTATTAAACTAGAAAGTATTTCCCGTGCCGTGAACCTCAATCGAAAAAAATAGTTAAAATGGCGGAGTTTTTAAAAAAAAGTTTCAAATTTTGCGCGAATATTTGATGATTTTTGGCCTGTAAAAATTACATTTTTTATTGAAATCTGGAGGTTCATGGCACGAAGAAACATATATAAAAGAAGCTGCAATAAAAATAAAATCGGTCGGATGATTTGTCTTCGAGTTATAACTGCAGCAAATTTGAAAAAGGTAGTTTTTCTTTACTTTACCTTTTAGTTTTAATCACTGAGATTTTTTACTAAAATTATTTACGATTTACTCACTTATAACGGTCATAGTGAAATTAGATGAGTCGTTTAAATGTGCCAGGGTCTAGCTTTTCCACAACATGTGACTGGCAGCCACGTCTAGAAACTCCCGAACTATCAACCTTCCTACATTTCTCAATACCTCAAAGTTAACAATGATAATCAAAATCTGCTATTCGGATGGCTGTAACTTAAAAACTATTTGAAATATGCACTTGAAATTTTAGCATGTTATTTTTAAAGGTATAAACTATCGAAACATGCAATTCCAATTTTTTCAAAGTGTCACACTAGTGGTCCCCCTTAAGGTCATTTTAAATGCAATCCACTGTAAGTATATTCCAGACAAAAGTTAAAGCGGTAAATTAGAATAAAAATTTGTTTTTAATGAAGATTAAAAAAAAAATTTGGTAAATTCGATTTGGATACACATTAAGTCAGGACACCTAAACGGCTTGAATTTTTCACAGCTTTCAAGATAAAGTATAGTAGGGCATTTAAGTACCAGCTTCAATATTTCTCCCACGAGACTTAAAAATGAAAAGTAGTTTAAGAAACTTCAACTTCATTTTAAAAGATTTTTAAAATTTTACTTTCACGATAGGGTACGTGGAATTATTTTTGAAGTTATTTACGAAAACTGAAAATTTTATCCTTTTTGAAGTATTTCCCTTCATAATTTGGATTTGAATTTTTTGAGGGGATATTTGCTATTACCGAAATATATTTCGATACAAAATTTCAATTAACTACTAGGAACCATTTTCTTTACTTGAAATTTCTTACTCAATTTTCGAAAATTTCGTTTCCTATATCTTCATTTCTAGAGCCCTTTTTAACGATATGGTACTTGGAAAAAGTTTTCACCCCTCAAGTATCTCAGAGACGAAGAAATTAATCATGTTCATAAGCCGAATGATGTAGTTAAGTCGAAATTATAAGGGCTTCGAGCTTTCTGAACCCTAAGAATGCGATTTTTTAACTTTACATAGTTCTTTTAGAATTGAAGCCTATATATTTTTGTTTTTTCTTTTAGATATCAATCGATGTACAAGATGACTGGTCTGGTCGTTTCTGGGCAAGAACCGGATGCGACTGGGGTACTAAACACTGTGTAACCGGTGACTGTGGAAATCGTTTAAAGTGCGGTGGTAACGGTGGAGAACCTCCGGCCAGCCTAGCTGAAGTAACTCTGAAAGGCTGGGGTGGCAATGATTATTACGATATTTCCTTGGTCGATGGGTTCAACGTACCAATTTCTGTAAGTTACGCTTAAAAATATTTTTAAAGCTTATTTTATCATTAAAGCTAACTAAACAGTGTCTGTTTCACATAGATGAAACCTTTGGGAGGTCGTGGTGATGGCGGCAAGTACAGCTGTAAGAAGGCCAAATGTCATGCCAATATCAATGGCGAATGTCCAAATAAATTGCGTCTTAAAGTCAATGGACGAACTGTTGGTTGTAAATCAGCCTGTTTGGCATTCAATACGGACCAATACTGTTGCCGTGGTGCACATAATCGGCCAGAGACTTGTCGGTCACAAGACTGGCGACGAAATTATCCAAAATTCTTCAAGGATCGTTGTCCAGATGCGTATAGTTATGCGTACGATGACCGTAAGAGTACATTTAAATGTAAAGCTCCAGCATATTTGACAGTGTTTGGTTAAGTTATGATTATTCTGTGGTTATGATATTATACCAAAGATTTTTCGAAAATAAAATATTTATAATGTACAACAAATTGTTTTTATTTATTCTATATTTTATAAAAAAGAGAAATACCCCTGTCACAGATTCCTGCATAACATAGCTAATTTCCGCTTATAAAAATTCATTTTTTCGGATACCAGTTTACACAGAATGATGGTTTGAAAACTTTTTTTATATAATTCTTCCTGCTCTTCCTAATGGTGTAAAAAAGTCTCGCAAAAACTTTTGAACTTGGAGAAATTTTGGCAATAGACTAATTTTTTCACAAAAAATGACGAAATAGTCATGTTCCGGGCTGGCTAACGAACTTGTCCAACGGCTTGGGACTTCCATCATTTTCACCAAATTTTGTAAAAATAGGACATTTTGTTCGAGAGTTATCGAGCTGATATATATATATATATATATATATATATATATATATATATATATATATATATATATATATATATATATATATATATCAGCACGATAACTCTCGAACAAAATGTCCTATTTTTACAAAATTTCAAATGTGTGAGATTTTTGAGAGTTGCCATTTTTATTACAGCCAAACCGCTGATTTAATCGAAAAATTGTTCAAATAAGAGTTGTAGATATCGATGGGGGCAACCGATTGCTATAGTCAGGAGCTTTATAGCTCTTATGGTTTTAGAGCTATGATACAAACTTATAGATTTTTAAATGAGACTATATATTAATTTTTCGATAAAACTGATTCTAATGCATTAATTAACAACAAAATAAGCAAAAAAATTTTTTTTACCCAAGTTTAATTTTTTAATTTTTCTTTAATAAATCAGTTAGGTTGTAAAAATATGCATATGTACTTGAGGCTACTTCAAACGATAGTGTTCTGGTTGGTTATATTTCAGTTACATCCAAGAAAAGAACCTTTTCCATTACCATTTCTGTCATAAAAATTTGGTTGTAATCAAGATCATTTGATTGATTAGTATATTATACTGGTAAATAGTGTCAGATTGATGTATCTTCTTGGGTTGTAATAGAAATGGCAACTCTCAAAAAACTCACGTGGTATATATATATATATATATATATATATATATATATATATACATATATATATATATATATATATATATATATATATATATATATATATATATATATATCGTATTAATAAAAATTTATTGTGAAAATGGAACCAGATCGTACGTCTGTACAACACGCACTCGGTAGATTTATTAAAAATACTTTATATTTGTAGCACGTCTATTGTTAATTTAAAAATAATTTACAGTTAGGAAAAAATATAAATGATAATTTCTTTTCTACATTGAAATTATCGCAAAAAAAACTTGGAAAAACTATGTAACTGTGGGAAAAACCAACTGTATATGTAAATAAATAAACAATTGTCAATAACTTCACAAATACAAATATAATATATATTGGGGCATCACTGTCGATCTGATAGTAAATATTATTTTGTAATAATTTAACCCTTTAAATTCTATTGGGACCAAATATCATTAATATGTTAACAAGACAAGCAGGGTTTAAGAATACAATTTTCAAACGTACCTATAATTTTTTGTATACAGGGTGTTAGTGAAACAGTGCGAAAAATTTTAATGGGTGATTGCTAAGGTTTTTGTATGAAATAAAAGTTCATATAAAGCCAGGTCCGAAAACGCTTAGTTCACAAGATACAGAGTGTTCATTTTCTGTTTTTTTTTTTTATTTTTTTTATTTTTCAAAAAAGTTCTGGGATATCCACACGAAATTTGGGATTTGCTACGGTATGATAAGTGTCCATATTTTGAAGCAGACAGAATATTTCCACTCAAACCAGTGGCGTTCGCATGGCGATGCGAGTGTATATTTTCGAAGAAAAAAAAGGCACGCCAGTCCAATTCGAAAATGTTTTTTTAAATGTTCCATAAATTGTTGACAAAAATGGCTATGGCCTCTAAGTCTTTTCTCGCTCATGTATTCGTTTTCAAGATGAAAAATAATTTTCAATTATTGTTCATACCACAAAACCTGTTTATGTTCTCGCATTAATTGTTGAGGCAATTTTATGAAAAAGTCTTATCAATAAAAAGACGAAGATGCTTCACTTCTACAATATGGCTAAATAATTTGTTGTTTGTTAACTTAAGGTAGTTGGTCGATAAAACGATTTTTTCAAAGGATTTTAACGAATCTTCTCTAGATATTTATTTAATCCGATACCAATAATACGAGCCCTTACCGGAAAAAAGCTGACCACTCCAATTTTGAGAAAAGCGGTTTCAAAGTTTTGCAATTTTAACACGGACTCTTATGGGAAAACTCTAATTTTTTTTAATAAAATGAAATCGTGCCAAAGGAATTTGATAAAAATTTAATATGTTATTTAATACAAAGTTACAAACCATATTTAATAAGAAATAAAAATTATTCACCACGCCGTTTTTGAAATATAATTTAAAAACATCATTTTACAACATTCTTACAATGTTTTTTCAACAATTCTTTTAAATTGTTACAACATAAGCGCGCGGAAATTAAAAAAAGCAAGTGGTATACATATATAATAACTGAAGAATATTAATACACTATTTAATTTTTGATAAAAGAAAATTTTTTTGCTGATTAATACCTAAATATATAAAAGAAAAATTAAAAACTGAACTATATGTACCTTAGATACTAAGCGTTTTCGGACCTGGGTTGATATGAACTTTTTTACATAAACAAAAAGCCTCAGCAATCACGTATTAAATTCTTTCACATTTATTCCCTAACATCCTGTAAGTAGGTAATTATGGTCTTATTGTTTCTAATTCTATATTATGCCTTTTACACAATCAATGAAATAAGAAATAAGAAATAAGGAGTGTGCCATCTAGTAACGTTGAATGGAACTTTAATGTAACTGCTCATAGATATAAATATGTAGGTATTTTTGTACGTCAAAATTCCTGATTTTTTTTCACTTATTGTTATGGGTCATACACAATAAATGAAATAAGGAATAAGAAATAAGAAATAAGGAATAAGAAGTATGCCATCTAGTGACGTGGAATGGAACTTTAATGAAATAAGAAATAAGAAACAAGAAATAAGGAATAAGGAATAAGGAATAAGAAATAAGAAATAAGGAGTATGCCATCTAGTGAGGTTGAATGAAACTTTAAAACTTAACTGCTCATAGGTAAATGTATTTAGGTATTTTTGTACATCAGAATTCATGAAAAAGTAACGTTCGTGATGACTTTTTTCTCACTAAGTGGAAAAAATCACGAATTTTGACGTAAAAAAATACCTACATATTTATATCTATGACCAGTTACGTTAAAGTTCCATTCAACATCACTAGATGGCATACTCCTTATTTCTTATTTCTTATTTCTTATTCCTTATTCCTTATTTCTTGTTTCTTATTTCTTATTTCATTAAAGTTCCATTCAACGTCACTAGATGGCATACTTCTTATTCCTTACTTCTTATTTCTTATTCCTTATTTCATTGATTGTGTATGACCCCTTAGTGACAAAAATGTCATTACGGACGTTATTCTTTTATGAATTTTGATGTAAAAAAATTCCTAAATACATATACTATGAGCAGTTACGTTAAAGTTCCATTCAACGTCACTAGATGGCACACTCCTTATTTCTTATTTCTTATTTCACTGATTGTGTAAGGCTGCATACACAATCAATGAAATAAGGAATAAGAAATAAGAAATAAGGAATAAGAAATAAGAAATAAGAAATAAGAAATAAGAAATAAGAAATAAGGAATAAGGAATAAGGAATAAGGAATAAGGAATAAGGAATAAGGAATAAGGAATAAGGAATAAGGAATAAGAAATAAGAAATAAGGAGTATGCCATCTAGTGATGTTGAATGGAACTTTAACGTAACTGGTCATAGATATAAATATGTTGGTATTTTTTTACGTCAAAATTCGTGATTTTTTTCACTTAGTGACAAAAACGTCATCACGAACAACGTTACTTTTTTATGAATTCTGATGTACAAAAATACCTAAATACATTTACCTATGAGCAATTAAGTTTTAAAGTTTCATTCAACGTCACTAGATGGCATATTCCTTATTTCTTATTCCTTATTCCTTATTCTTTATTCCTTATTCCTTATTTCTTATTTCTTATTTCTTATTTCTTATTCCTTATTTCATTGATTGTGTATACAGCCTAAAAGGAATCATTTATTAATTATTTTGATTAATTGTATGTAAACACTTTTTTTTTTTTACTGTTATCTTTACTTATATTAATAATATTAGTAAAAAATAATACAGTTAAAATTTCTTTATCTTTTTTTAACCAACTGTTTAAATAATAATTGATATATTTATAACAACAACAACAAATTACTGAATTAAACACTATATACATAAATAATTGCGGCAGAATATAATTTTTTAAGGCCCACATTATATATATATATATATATATATATATATATATAAATATATATATATATATATATATATATATATATATATATATATATATATATATATATATATATATATACTGGAAACACCAATAACAGTACGATATCTGCGTAGTGAAGTACTTAAGGAACTACTGCAAATATGTGCTATAATGAGATTTTTTAAAGATCATGAAAATTAACAGGATCAATTAATAATTCTAGCCCAGGTAGACAAAACTAGTTAAATCCAAAGTGTCAACTTTACAGTAGAGAGTAAAAACTAAAATGAAATGCAGGCAACATCAGTTTATTTGAATTATCTTCAAGTTTACATGAAATTTTGTAAATTTTTTTTAATCAATTACTTTCTTAACATGTAACACAGTAAATCATAAAAAAAATAAACTTTAAACCTTAAACTAAAACTTTTTAAGACATTTTTATGGACTTAACATATAAAAAACAACAATAAATTTCATTATTAAAACCATTTGTGGACTTAACCGGTTTTAGCGAGTAGTTGGTGCCATAAAAATACATTTCCAACTTAATTAAACTATGTACTTATTTATTATTTTATTAAGAATTTTAAGAACTTAACTTCTTTTGCCATTTTCTGAAAAGAATTTTTTATAACAAGTGCATAAAAAATGATGTTGGGGGTGGAATTGACTTTTGCCCTTTTGGAAATATATGAGATAGACTCCTTTGGGTTTTATTATAAAATAAAAAAAAAGTCAAAAATGGACTTAACTACTTTTGTCTACCTGCCCTAAAATTTTACTATTACCTAATTATGCCGTTTAGTCATTTCATTTAGTTAGTCGAGAAAATGAAATTTTTTAATGTTCTGTTATTAACTAACATTTGAAAGAATTTCGTTTATAACAATAATAAGTAGGTACATAATGGCCGAAACTTTTAAGCTTTTTAAAATGAAAATGCTAGTTGGTTTTGATCTGTAGCCAAAAAAGATCATTACATTTTAAAAATGTCAAAATATATGTTTCAGTGACTCCCTGTTTCAAACTAATTTTTTTTTTTTTTTTTTACTCAATAATGCATTCATGCTGTGATGGATGGAAGGTTATCTTTTGAATTAATATAATTTTCCTTATATTGATAACCTGACAATGGCATTAAAAAGTCTTAAAATAATTTTCCTTATAATATTTTTAGTCTTTTAATAACAAATTTCCCATCGATAATTTGTACATATATATAAAGCTGTGAAGAGATTTTAAATTATTAATGTTCCTACACACTGACGAATTAGAATAATAATTTAAACGTTCAAAATGACAACAATGAAAATTTTATTGTCATTTGTGTTGTTAACAGTTTGTGTTGTCAACGGTCGAGAATTCCAGTTCCTTAACAATTATGGACAGCAGTTGTGGGTTGGAATTCAAGGGAACAGTGGAATGCCAACACCAAATGGAGGTGGTATGGCATTGAATCCTGGACAGCGGGTATGTTAATTTTTTTAATTTGAAACTTGAGAAAACACAGCGGACGTATTGCTGTAATTGAGATCTTTATAAATGAAATCCACTGTACCTATGGTTAGATTACAAGGAATAGTTAAAGCGACAAATTTAAGTGAAAAAATTTGTGAAACTTCAATTCCGTTTTAAAAGATATAGAATATGTGGAATTATTTCTGGAGTCATTTACGAAAAACGAAAATTTTACCCATTTTGCAGTATTTCCCTTTATGGTTTTTAATTGAATTTTTTCAAATTTTTATTAAATTTTCGAAAATTTCGTTTTTTTTATATCTTCGAAAATTATTCAGTATTTCGCAAATGAGACTTAACCCAAGCTTCATTTTAAAAGCCCTTTTTAGAAATGTATTACAGTGATGTCAGATGATTAATCGATTAATTTTGATAGTTTACATTTTTTGTTTACTAATTTTGTTTACATTTAGTCATTTTTAGTGGACTATTTTAGCTTCGACTAAATGACTAAAATGATTATTTTTTTTTAAACGACTAATTTAATAACTTTAAGGTTCCTTCTAAAAGATATTTGATTAGTTTTATAATTTTTTGTATTATTTATTGGGGTTCAAAAAATTAAAACTAATAATTATCAATTTGTATAATTTTTCATTTTTATGTGATAAACACATTGTGATAATTATGTCATATCCTTCTTTTTCTTAAAAAAAGGAGTATTAAAAGTCAGTGAAAACCTTATGGTCCAGTCAGTAAGGCCTGAAATGACAATTTTTCAACCTCGGTCAAACTTGGCTGAAATATTCCTAGGCATACTAGATTTGACTAGGGATACTTTTAAGGGGTTTGCGAACCCAGCGGGTGAAAAAGGGGTGAAATTGCTCCAAAAGCCATTTTTTGACATTTTTGGTGTAAACTATTCTAGATATAGAGAAATGTTTCAAATAAAAGTTGTAGAGAATCTTAAGATCTACAACTTTTGTATGAAACATTTTTTTTGCATCTAATGCAGTTTTCGCGAAAAATCAATTTAAAGTTTAATTTTTTTTCATAAAATTAATAAACAAAATTTTTCGCGAAAACTGCAATAGATGCAAAAAATGTTTCGTACAAAAGTTATAGATCTTAACATTCTCTACAACTTTTATTTGAAACATTTCTCTATATCTATAATAGTTTAGGCGAAAAATGTGAATAAATGGCTTTTGGACGCTGGGTTCGCAACACCCTTAAAACTATTCCTAGTCAAATCTAGTATGCCTAGGAATATTTCAACCAAGTTTGACCGAGGTTGAAAATTTCCCATTTCAGGCCTTACTTGACTGGACTATAAGGTTTTCACTGACTTTTAATTTTCCATTTTTTCTCGGCTCGACATCACTATTGTGTTACTTACGTGAAAAAAGTTTTCACTCCTCAAGTATCTCAGGGAATGAAGAAATTATTCACATTCATAGGCCAAAAGATGTAGTAGCTTCGGAACCCTAAAAATGCGTCTTTTTAATTTAATTTTTTTTTTAACAAGGGGAGTATTAAACATGGGAATCACGGATTTGCGAGAAATTAATATATGTTGTGGAATATATTTCTCTGAGTATTGTAGTAATAATAATTTAGGCCAATGCGGGCAACAAGGGCGGCTGCTGGTGTGGTTAGCGTCTGCTCTCATGTATGTAACTTTTTTTTAATATACAAACGGAAAGGTTCTATGTTCGAATCTATGTCTTTTCAACATAAATAATTCTCTTTCCATTTTTTTTTTGACTTTTTCAATTTTGTACAATGGGTCAATTACATTGACGATGCTATAATTTTTTTTTTAAAAAGGAGATATGGTATTCTTTTTTATATCATTATTATCAAAAAATTTACAATTGCCATTACTTTAAATAAGGATAAAATGAAGAATGTCTAAAAATAGTATAAATAATTTATAATAAAAATCGCTTTAATTTTATGCAAAAAAAATCAGTAATTTAAAATTTACGATAAAATTACTGTTACATATAATGACAACATGTACAAAAAATATTATATTTCCTTTTTCAGAAAATAATTATAGCATAATAATGACATAAAAAAGAATGTAATTGACCATTGTACAATATTGAAAAAATTAAAAAAAAAAAATTTAAAAGAGAATTATTTATGTTGGAAAGGCATAGATTCGAACAAGAACCTTTCCGTCTGTATATTAAAAAAGTTACATACATGAGAGCAGACGCTAACCACACCACCAGTCGCCCTTGTTGCAGACAATACCAACTAACTGATACTTATTCGAAACACGATATGTTATTCGAAACTTATTGTGCGTTTAATTTCTAAATGAAGCCGCATTGGCCTAAATTATTATTACTACAATACTCAAAGAAATATATTCTACAACATATATTAATTTCTCCCCGATCCGTAATTCCCATGTTTGATACTCCCCTTGTAAGTCAAAGCCTATTATGTATATTTTTCTTTTCTCTTTTAGTTATCAATCCATGTACAAGATAACTGGGCTGGTCGTTTCTGGGCAAGAACCGGCTGTGACTGGGGTAGTAAACACTGTGCAACCGGTGATTGTGGAAACCGTTTAGAGTGCGGTGGTAACGGTGGAGTACCTCCGGTCAGTTTAGCTGAAGTAACTCTGAAAGGTTGGGGTGGCATCGACTATTACGATATTTCGTTGGTCGATGGTTTCAACGTGCCAATTTCTGTAAGTTATGCTTAAAAATACTTTTAAAGCTTATAATCTAACTAAACAGTGTTTTTTTTTTTTGGATAGATGGAACCCTTGGGAGGTCGTGGTGATGGTGGACAGTACAGTTGCAAAAAAGCCCAATGTCATGCCAATATCAATGGCGAATGTCCAAACGAATTGCGGCTGAATATCAACGGAGCAACTTGGGGATGTAAATCAGCCTGTTTGGCATTCAATACGGATCAGTACTGTTGCCGTGGTGCACATAATCGGCCAGAGACTTGCCGGTCACAGGATTGGCCACAAAATTATCCGAAATTCTTCAAGGATCGTTGTCCAGATGCGTACAGTTATGCGTACGATGATCATAAGAGCACTTTTACATGTCAAGCTCCAGCATATTTGATAGTGTTTGGTTAAGTTATTGTATCGAAGATTTTTTTTTAACCCTAGAAACATACGTACTCGTCAAATTGACGACCAAACTTTTCTACCTGTACCAGTACTACAACTTGTCGTTGCTTGTCTGTTCTAAAACTTCTGGTATCTAATTTATTTTTTATGATAAACACAAAAGATGTATCAATTTTGTTTACAGTTGCTGTAGTTTTGTTTATATTAAAATAGGATGCGTCAATTTGACGACGATGTATGATTAACGTATGTTTTTTTTCTTTTTCTAAAATTTATTAAAGATATGGATGTTATAATAATTAATTTATTCAATGATAATGATAATGTGAAAGATGATTACAGCTGTTTGACTTATAGAGACGACATAATACTGAAATTTTAATATATTGAATCCAAAACCAAAGAATGCGTTTCAAGTGACTTAATAAAAGATTAACAATTTATTTTGTGGAAAATATTTTAATTATTATTTTTTGAGATCTTATTCGAAAAATTACTAACAAATTTTAGAAAATTTACAAATGTGCCTAATGAGGAAAAAAACTACATATTTATGGGAATATTTGTGACCGAGAAATTTCACATTCTATAAAGTCACACGTGTCCATCGACTCATTAGTTCATAAATTAATTACTTGAAAGACATGTCTTATGATAAAATTGATGTATTTATCTATTTTTTAATTTTTATAATGAAAATATGCTTTGATAAAAAGGTTTAAAAAATTAATAAATATTTATATAAAAAATTTTTTCCAAATGCAATTTTTTTAAATATTTTGTTCGCTTTTGTAGTATTGTTATGTAAAAAAAAATGTTTTTTGTAAATAAACTCTAAAATTCTCCGTAAAAAGTCCATTCGTCAAATTGACGACAATGTATGATTAACGTTTCTCGTAGACTAATGTATGATTTTAGGATTAAATAAAATATTTTTATTGTATAAAGTGAGTTTTTATTTTTTATTTTACAAAAAGGAAAAAGAACAGAGACTATGTTAATAGAACATCTTTGGCCATTCGCGTACATGGATCAAATATACGTGTCGTAACGGTACAGGCTCGTTTCGGATTTGGCACCGTTGGCAAACGACGTTGCGATTTTGGACAAATTTCACACTGCGATAGAATCTTCTTCTTCGGTTCGGCACCGGCTTGGTACTCGGAATACGATTGGTAGGGACATTTAATTTTTTCACAGTACGGTGCTTCGCCATGCGTGCCGTATATGCCACAGTAGGTACGTGAGATATTTTTACAGTGGGGTAAATTATCCGGCAGCGTGGGACAACTGGCACACCATTTTCTTTGCACTAGTCCGATACAGCATGTACCTTCAGTTTTGGCACGTTCCCACAGTAGATCCCAATCCAATTCGGACATGGTGTCGTCGATTGCGGCACAGCCGTAATCGCCGGGAGGTGGTGGTGGACATTTGCGTTTTTCGATTTCCCTTTGCACGTCGACCAGCGTGAATCGATATCGATAACTGTAGTTGCGAATTTGTGAGAAGAGTACGTTGGATTTTTGCGTGAATAATATTGACTTGAGTGGTATTTTAAGTAGTTTTGCCATTTTTTTTTTTTGGTGTTTAAGTTTTATTTTTAAATGTTAAAATTTTGGCTTACATACGAATAATTTGAAATCTAAATGCCAAATTTGTAAAAATCTGAATATTAATTTTGAAATTATGCATATTTATGGTAACGCATAAACAAATTCGTTCTTGTTTTAATAATTCGGTAACTATTTAAGTAGTAACTATGAATTTTTAGGAATAGCATATTATTCAACAAGCTGGTAATGATAGCTATTACTCACGAAGATGAAATTGCGACACGAGCCGAGCTTGCGAGGCGAGTGTTGTAATGCATCTGAGTGAGTAATAGCCATTGCAAGCGAGTAGAATACGATAATTTGTTTGCAACTTTTTTCCTTTTTGATTTAAATAAAAATGAATATAAATTTTAAATCAAATTTTTAATTTATTTCTAATTTCATTAAATGAGTCGATGAGTTTCAAAACCATCTAATTAACACAACTAAAAATGTTCAGGAAACATAAAAAACTGTTATCTCACTTATAATAATGATTTTTGTGTGGTTTTTACCACTAAATTTTTAGAAAAAATCATACAGTTTTTATAAAGAAATAATAATAATGATACCACTCTTCAATAATTAGTAAATAACGATTAAAAATTATAATTAACTACTTTTGCAGCAGTAATACTAACAATTAGACACTTTTGCAGCAGTAACATTAACAATTAGACACTTTTGCAACAGTTTATTATTCTTTCAATAGGTTTTAAATAAAACAACATTCGTAGAAATCTATCTATTTACATCGTACAACATCGTTTTTATTATAACTTATGAAAACTAAGATATTTTCTTATAATTTAGTAGAATATTCTCCTATAAAACAAGTCTCTTTATTGTAATTTAACAGTAAAACTCAAATCAGAACCACGATGCTTCACACAATTTTATTCTGCACACATTCGCAGCCTGTTATATTTGGCAATTCCACAAGTTTCTTTGCATTTTTTGCTAATTATTTCAATAGTAAATATTTTCTTAGAGAGAGTAATAAAATTATCACGTACAGTTATTTGAACCTCTGCAGCCTTTGCAGTGCCACATATTGACCACCTAACTAGCTACTTTTGTTCTAGGTTTTTCTAGTGACGCCATTTTTATATAAGTAATTAGATTGTTTTGCAACAGGTTTATGTTGCTTGCAACTCCATGTTTTTTCAATTGGAAAATATTGCATTTAGCTACTTTTGAAACAGTTTCGTATTTTTGTCATTAAAATTAAAGGGGAAAAAGCTGACTTTGCACCATCTAGTTGGTATTTTTTGGTGCAGTTTATCCTTCTGAATAATAAATCGTATCTAACTCAATTTTGAAAAAATCGTCAATTAGATGGTTTTGAAACTCAGCAACTCAAATTTTTGTATAGTATGTATGAAAGGATCAAAACAAAATATATACTATTTTGCTTACTTGGAAGTTACTACGTAACATATATATTAAATTAAAACTTGATATATACATTCGTCACAAAACAATCGCAAAGCTGTTGAATAATGCTTAATACTGTGATTTCATTGGTCAAAAAGGTGTTGAGTAATGATCATTCCTCCACACCTTTGAATAATGCTTAACATTCTCAACAATTAACAGATATAATATAATGAGTGTGTTCTTAAACAGGAGTAGGAAAAAAATTTTAATCCTGATATATTAACAGATTGGCCAATTTGTGATGGTCATTTCAACAGTCGTTAAATTGAGAGGATAGGATCTTGAATATCTACTCTACACAGGAATGCAGTTCTGACAAGCCTTTTCGGTCGGATTGAAACCCTCCGAACTTTCAAAGAGGATAAGAAAGGCCCAATTTTTTAACCGACTTCAAAAACACGGAGGTTCTTAATTTAATTTGTGTTTTTATTGATAAAAAACATTCTGGCAATGTTTTCTCTTCACCAAGTTGTCAACAGAACAATCCAAAGTTGTGACAAACCGATATCCTGTTAAAGCGCATCAAAAAGGACTAGATTACCAGGTGTCTAGGCTGATTTAGGGTTTAAATTTTTGATTTTGTACAATTTTTATTCGAAAAATTTCATTTTTTGTGAAAAATTAACATACTTTTTAAGGTGTTGAAGTAAGAGAAAAAAAAATCTGTTATTTTTCCAAAAATAAAACCCTTGTCGCAGCATCCTGCATAACATTTCCGTTTTCAAATTTTTTTTTTTACAAAAACGAATTTCCGTTTACAAAAATTTTTTTCTCGGAAACCAGTTTATGTAGTATAATAGTTTGACAACCTTTTTTATGTGATTTTGTTCTTCTCTATATAATTGTTTAAAAAATGTCTTAGCTAACTTAGGTAAAAAAAAATTTTTTCATAAAAAATGCCCAGAAAACCATGTTCCGGATATCAGACATATTTGGTTGAAGAACTTATCCAAGGTTTTTGGGGCTTCCAACGTTTTCAGCAAATTTCGTAAAAATCGGAGGTTTCACACGGCTGTAATAGTTGAATTTTCGATTCGAAAATTTGATGAAAATTACAACACTAGTCGTGTATTATCCTGCCACGTGTCAGGGCCGTAACTAGGTCTTCAGAGACCCCGGGGCAGAAAGTATATTCGGAGCTCCTACGCCGCCCCGGGCAAGAACAAAAAATTCGGCCCCCTGGCAAAAAATAGCGGCGATCTTTTTTTTTTGTTTGTCAGTCGCTTGCTCGTTTCCTGCTCTAATTTTACAGAAATACCGTCCTAAAAATTTGCCAAGAAATTTAGAAATTTGGAATTTCTTGTATTCTCTTGGGGGCCCCGAGGCAATGCCCTGGCTGCCCCAGCCTAGTTACGACCCTGCCACGTGTATTAATTCCTTTGTTTGGCCGCAGTTTCGCTCGTTTGAATATTTTTTCGTTATAAAAATTATCTTCTATACTTTTAAACACGAGATAAAAAAATTATCAGAGCAATTTCTCAAAAACACTACACGGTGAAAAAATTC
The DNA here is from genome assembly GCA_035578155.1 of Brachynemurus nebulosus. Classification (NCBI taxonomy): domain Eukaryota; kingdom Metazoa; phylum Arthropoda; class Insecta; order Neuroptera; family Myrmeleontidae; genus Brachynemurus; species Brachynemurus nebulosus. The sequence continues at coordinate 11,305,262 of JAPWDM010000012.1, read as the reverse complement.
ATATAAAAATTACTGTGCTCAGCACTACAATCGACGTGTAAAAGGCGAACATATTCAATTTTGTACGGTAAAAATATAAAAATTATAATTAATCATAGAAAATTTAAAGGATAGAATATTGTTTCCGTAATATTAGCTCCATAAAATTTGTAAAACAGCACAGTAAAAAGTTCCATTGCCGACAAAAAAATATTTTTTAATTGTTTTTCTTACAAAAATTACCATGCTGTATTATAATATTTGAAATGCTATCTGCTAATAGTAGAAAGAAAAAAGAGAAAGAAGGTTGTGTGTGTTGTGAATGCTGTTGAAATGTACCTCACTCATAGCAAGTCACATAGCCAACCATAGGTTTGGACGACCAACTTGGTCGGACGGGTCGGACCAAGCACCTTGATCCATTAGACTGTCTTACAAACAGCAAGCAGTATTCATTACACTGTGTTAGAGGACGGGGATGTCACCGTTTAATTCATCATTTTGTTACTTCACTATCTTTAGTATTAGAATATATTGTTGGCAATCATTTTTGTATGCATCATAAAGTTCTTACAGGTTCGAAGTTTTTACAGGTACCGCCCAAGCAACATAAGGTTGCGGGTCAGATGCGCAAATGAAAGAGTACGACAACAAGAATTAAACTATAACATATATGCATAAGAGTGTGATAAAAGTTGTGTTAGTACATTAAATTTTACCATGCTAGCACATATTTTTTATTTTGGGCATCGATCGCGCACGCATTATAAGAGAGCATGGTAATTTTTCTGAAATTTTATCTACAAAAATTATATGATTTTTCTCTCCGTGTATTTAGAAAAAGAAACAAACAATTTCTTTTTTTAAACTTACAGTTAGAGGTCATTTTCGATCAGTTACATACGTCTAATTATTATCATTTCTTTTAAATTTTCAGAAATTTTAGTTGATTTTAAAATCACGTTATACATAAAACTTAATTCTGTGTAGGTATAAAAAGCTCATGTTTAATGTTGAATATTATCAAGAGAGTGATATGCATATAATATGGATGTCACATGTACAAGCATATAAATATGCAGTTTTTCTACATTCATTATAAGTTGCAAGCTCAGATGTAAGCTTGTTTATTATTCTACAAGCTTCAAGCTTCAACATACATACATACTTTAATGTTGGTTATAAATTTGAAATAGATGAAAATTTATAAGTTATCTTTAACTATATCAAACCATCATATTTACACGGGGTACATTATTTTCTGAAAGACAAACGTGATAAAATTGTTTCAGGAAGTTCCAACAAGATGGATTATTTGGAGATAATGTACCCGCGTCGCTGCATTCTGCATAATATAGCAAATTTCCTGTTACAAAAATTACCACATTTTCAAGCTCAATATTTCACAAATGGAGTTTAAAAATAAAATACCACTGTTGCAGCATCTTGCATAACATAGCGAATTCCCGTTTACAAAAATTAGTTTTCCTCGGAAACCAGTTTACCAGAATCACCAATTCGGAAATTCGTTAAAATGGTGAATGGAATCTCAACTTTACTTTAAGAAACCTTTTTAGGAGATATTCAACACGATGTGGTACGTGAGAAAAAATTGTCATCACCACTTTTAAATGTGAAGGAATGAAGTATATATACTTGAAAATTTTCGGGACTTTCAACGTTTTCATCAAATTTTGTAAAAATTGGATGTTTCGTTTGGGTGTTATAATATTATTTTCATGTTCTAGAGTAGAGGTTTCCAATAATTTTTTTCCACGGGTCCCTTTATCCAGTCACTATTTTAACAGGGACCCCTAAATCCAAAAAAATTTAAAAAAAAAGGTATTCTCGCAAATAGTTAATGATACTTGTATAAACATAATATAATTCTTAGTTTTTATTAATAAATTAATGATCTACTCGTGTATATGATACACCCCTAGGGGTCCGCGAACCACTTTTTGGAAACCTTTGTTCTAGAGACAACAAGACATATTTCTGTCACAGTCTCTGGCTTAAGTTTCACCATGATACTTGCCGTAATAACTCAATTTCCGTTCGAAAATTCGCTTAAAGTCAGTGAAATCCTATATAAATGGTATCTAATAAATAGAGAAAACGGGAAATTATGATTTACTGTTAATAAGATTTTACAAGGAAAAAAATATTGAAGAAAATTTGTAAAGACATGTTTTCATTTTTTATTTTTATTACATAATTTTATTTCATGTCCGGAATATATAAAATAATATCCCAATGGAATGCTTCTATTTGTAATCAGAGCAATCTTGAACGTAATTTTTATTTGTTACGTTTGTACTATCAAAAAAAAGTTGTATTTTTCATTTTAACTTTTGATGGGATGGTATAATTTTGATGTTTATTTTTAGGGATTCGTACCTTAAAGGAAAAACGGAATCTTTATAAAATGACTTTATGTGTAACGTAGGAATTTGAAATTTGGCGTATTGCGGCCCATACACGGTTCAACTTGTTGTACTACCTAGTTGTACTACAAGTTGAACTGTTTGCCATACACTATTAAACTATTCATTCGACTTGTTGTCCAACTTCAGTTATTCACAATTTTTGAAAAAGAGAACTTCGTTATAATTAAGGATAAAATACTTGCCTTAGCTGTAATTGCAGAAAGTAGTGAAGAAAGCGTGAGTAAATGAAAAAAAGAAAATGGAGCAATGAGTGGCTGGGGAAAAAATTTTCTAATGAAAAACTATTAAAAAAATTAGTGCATGTGAACCGATTATAAAAATTATATGCGAATGAACGAAGAAATTATTAATGATATTTTAGTAAAAATAACACCTTTAATAAACAAAGAAGACACGTTTATGCGTGATGCAATTTATGCAAAAACACGCTTGGGAATTACATTAAGGTTTCTTGCAACGGGAAATTCTTTTGAAGATTTAAAATTTTCAAGTGCGGTATCACCGCAAGCTATTGGAAATAACAAACAAAATCAAATATTTAAACTTTCCAATTGTTACCGCTGTAAATATTTTGTTGATTTACACCCTTTACACTATATATGGACTGGTTTTGTTGTTCAACTACCCCACACACAGTACAACATGTTCATAGACCATACTCCGCCCACGTAAAATCAAAATATTTTGATTTTACTTCAACCGTTTATGCAACCATTAAAATAGTTGACCAACTGTCCCACACACGATTCAACATGTTGTACAACTCAACCAAGTTGTACAACAAGTTGAACCGTGTATGGGCCGCATATTGTTAGGTCTTGATGATACGTATATACATTGCATGCATCGCAGTCCAAAAGAATTTACAAATTTTCTCCAATAAATTAACAAAAAAATTCTTAATATAGTTGGCTCTAGTGTCGGTTTGTAGCATATAATAGGTTTTATGAATACATTACATAATGTGCATATAATTAGAAGATCAACTTTACCGGTCTATGTGAGGTTAAGTAGAATTTAAACTCGCCGGTAGTTTCGACTACCTTCGACCATATTCCACTTACAGTAACATAAATATACGAAGCTAATTATGTTAGGAATTTCATCTGAAACGGTTAGAGAATGATATTTGACCATAGAATTGTTCAACTATGTACACAGTAACATTAAACTGAATGTTACAAAATACTGATTTGTCATATCAGTAAGGAGGTTAGGTTCAATAGTTTAAGGAGAGGTTCCATTTTTTTTTTATATGTATACAGTATGCCTGATGATGAAACTTTAGGTTTCGAAACGTTTACCAAAAATGTATACCTATATGTATGACACTTATGACTCATAGTAATCATAGAACTCGAATGCCGTCTAACAAATTGTAAGTTACATATAAGTTGATTCAATTGACTTAAATTTTTTATAACTCGAGTTGCAATGTCACTTAAGTTAAAATTACTAGAGCTGCAGTTCTCTTAAGTCAAACTTTTTTGACTCAAGTTTTGTGTTATTATCTTTAAAACACGTCGATAAAAAATGTTTTGGTATTTCGATGATATGATTTTTACATGTAATTTAGAAGTCGAAGCTGTAGCGTACTCAAGGTTTGAAGATGTTAAAGCTGAATTAAATTCTACAATAATTTTGAGTAACAATATTTAAAGAGTTAAATTTCGTTTTCATATAATGCAAACTTTACAAACTTTATAAAATTTTCTCAAAGAACTGCCCTTATTTGATTTTAGTACGTTTGACATATTCTTAACTTTTTTTTTATTAATACAAATCAAGATAAAAAATTTATAGAATAAATTTAAAGTAAAAAAAAGCATTTTGCATTTTGTAATCCATTTTAAATAGCTATTTTCCATTTTCTATTTTAAATATGTTTAGCAAAACCATCTTCGATTTTGTATTTTAAATGCATTTTTGGAAACTATTTTCCATTTTCTATTTTAAATGGTTTCTATGAACCATTTTTCCCAGCCCTGGATGTGAGTACTGCTTTTCATAAATTATGCTGTAATTATAATACATAATTATTGTTATTTTAAAACTTGTGACAAATTTGTTAATAAGAATTCTTGTGTGTTAACACATATTTGCAAGTCGTATTATTTACAAGAGATTCATTTTAAATGAAGATTTATTGTTGTAGGAGTTATTTAATTGTCGAATATATATGACTAGAATATTTTCAAAAGTACAATAATATCCTGTTTCCTGAAAGTCGTCAGTGCATGGGTTGCCATCTTTACTCTTATAAATTATTTATATAATTTCATCACTTTATTTTCGGTTCTTAGAGCATCGAAAAATTTTAATAAACTTGAAAACATGACTAAATTAATTTTTTCTGTTAAATCAGGCTTTATATAACTGATTTAAATTAGGATGATTTGTTGAATTAGGGTAATTTGGGTGTGAAATTATTTTACTGTGATGAAGTGATGAAATTCCTTTTAGAAATGTGACTGGTTCGACAGAAGTCTTTTCTCCGGTGGTGGTGACCCTACTTGGTTAATTTTGATAAAAATGAAAACAACGACTTTGAAAATCTATAATTCGAGTCCAATCTCATCATTCTATCATTTTATTTAAGGTTTTTGGAACACTGAAAAATTTTACTAAACTTGATGACGTCATTAATTTGAAAATTTCTCAAATCAAGTATTATGGAAGTGATGGTTGAATTTGAGATATGCGGTACTCGACTGTGTTTAAAATTTGTGTTAAATGTTAAATAATTTTATGAATTACATACGTTTGATTTTATTGCTATAACCTAAATATATTTAACTAAATTCACATAGTGTTTGAAAAATTAACAAATTGGATCGGCTGGGACTTGAACCCGTATCTCTTGGTTGCTAGCCAAGCGCGCCGAGCGCCTTACCAATTAGGCCACCGACCGCTTGTTCGAGTGCCATTCCAATCTGATAATCAATTCATCAGTCAATCAATTCAACAACTATGTGAATTTAGTTAACATAATGAATTGGTCATACATGCCAAAGTAAATCGAGTGTTCAAGTATCAGCTAAAGCTGGACATTAAGTGAACATATGAATACTGGTGTAAGTATAAATATGAACAAAAGTCCGCCATACATTAATAATGTTTCACAGGCACTCTATTACAGTTGAAATTAAAAAATATTTTATTTAAAGATTCGTTAATTCTCAGCAACAATTAAGATTACTGAAAACGCGCCATTACTTGAAAATGATGTAATATTTTGTAAACAAACGTGTCAAATTTTATAATTCTCTTTGGCAAAATAAAATTATGTTTTATTTTCAATATGTTGATTAGTTTGAATTCATATAGTAATAATAATCGACCAGAATTCAAATAAATACTTACTTTTACTTTGTCTTTAAATTGTGATATCATTACAATGAGCTAGTTTTTCGCGCTAATTTTTTATTTTAAAATTGTACAGCTATTTTTTGATGAATTTTACAGAATTTATCACTTAACTGATATGCAAAAGCGAGGCTTTTAGAATAGATTTTTTTAATTTGAGTCAAGTACTCCTATTAACGTAGGTGTTAATTTCTTATTTCTGTTATCAAAACGACGAAACACCTTTTAGAAAAATCTGTCGCATTTTCTGCTTCGGAGAATAGCCCACTCAACTCCTAAGTAAATACGCCCCTGCTTGCGTTACATCATCCTAGACGTAGGATGAAAAAATGATTCCGTTAATAATTGTTGAAAAAGTTTACACAAAAAAATATTGTACAAGAAACATTATACTACATTTCCTCAATATCAATTTCATAAAGTTTATCTGATTTTCATAATTAATTGAACAAAATTTCATACCTAATTTCTCTGAACCAGGGCTGGGAAAAATGGTTCATAGAAACCATTTAAAATAGAAAATGGAAAATGGTTTCCAAAAATGCATTTAAAATACAAAATGGAAAATGGTTTTGCTAAACATATTTAAAATAGAAAATGGAAAATAACTATTTAAAACGGATTATAAAATGCAAAAAGTCTTTTTTACTTTAAATTTATTCTATAAATTTTTTATCTTGATTTATATTAATAAAAAAAAAAAAAACGTTAAGAAAATGTTAAACGTACTGAAATCAAATAAGGGCAGTCCTTTGAGAAAATTTTATAAAGTTTGCATGATATGAAAACGAAATTTAACTCTTGAAATATTGTCACTGAAAAATACTGTAAAATTTAATTCAGCCTTGACATAATCAAACCTTGACTACGCTACAACTGCAACTTGTAAATTATGAAAATCATTAATTCGAAATACCAAAACATTTCTTATCGACGTGTCTTAAAGATAATAGCACACAACTTGAGTCAGAAAAATTTGACTTGAGAGAACTGCAACTCTAGTAACAAATTTAACTCAAGTGACATTGCAACTCGAGTTATAAAAAATTTGAGTCAATTGATTCAACTTACATTTATAACTTACAATTTGTTAGACTGCGTTCAACTCGAGTTCTATGATTTAATATGAGTCATAAGTGTCATACATATACACATAAATTTGAGTGTACATGCATTTTCATTTTAAATGCAAAATGGATTCAAATTTCCATTTTAAATACAAAACGGAAAATGGTTTGACCGAACTTATTTAAAATAGAAAATGCAAAATGCTATTTTGTATTTTAAATACATTATGTATTTAAAATGAAATCATTTTAAATAGTTCCCAGCCCTGTTCTGAACTAATTAAAAAAGTATAAAAAATTCAAAACTTGCAACAAACACAAAACACGAGTTTTGTCGGTTTTGTTGGCGCACTAGAATTTTTAACGAATAAACATGCGCAAACTGATAACAGTAACCGCGCGTTGTATAATTCAGTTTTGTTGTTTGAAACTCGTTCGTGATCAGTTTTCTAAGTTGCGTACGAGACGCGAGCCAACGCGTTACCATACGACGACGGTAAGACTTTCGACGGTTATTTTCGAGAATAGATCGTAAATAGATCCACGAAATAGAAATAATTTTCTTTTTTTTTGATATTTTTAGGCAAAAAATTATAGAATGAATAAAAATGTATAAATGATTTTTTTTTGAACAAATTGTTATTTTTCTTGGAAGTAGAACAACGTAAAGAATTTGAAATATTTTTTGAAGGATGGGTTTTTATCATCGAATGTGTTTTAAATTTTGTTGAATTTTAATTGAAAGAAAGAAAGGATATTGTTAGTGATTATATTAGTTTTTTTCTTCTTTTTTTTTTTTTACTTTGAAAGTTCTGTTTATTTTTAAATTATTCTTTTACAAATTGTTAAAAATAAACTTATAAGGTAAGAAATTAAACTATTGTAATTAACAAAATTTTATTATATAATAGGCAACAGAGTAACAGTTCTTTCCTGATATCTTAAATAATTACCTAAAAATAGCAAATAATTACCTAAATTTTTTCTGATTGAAAAATTAAAAAATTGAAATACATAAGCAAATGCTAAATTTGCCTAACGTTAGAGACAAAAGAATTGCTACAATATGGTGGGAATAATTATGAATTGAGTAAAGAATATTTTAGTAAAACTATTCTATGACGTCAGAAAATTTATTGCAAATTTCTTTTTCTCTTGCCCCTGTGTAACTATGTCCCTGAAATTATCAAATATCAAATTTCTGTATGAACGAATTGTTTTAAGAAAACAATTAAATTTTATTAATGTGTGTTATAAATTAATTTAAATTATACGCATATAAATAACTAGCTGTGGCTCGCGGTTTCACCCGCGTAAAATTATCTGAATTGGTCAAATTACATTTATTAAATATACCAAAATTCTGTACAAAACCACTTATTTATTATAGTAAAGTAACCATCTTCATATTTCACCAGCATGGATAATTTGCGCACATTAAGACTTCTATGTGGATATATGTATCAATAGTTTTAGGAAAATTTCTATTTTACACCCCTCTTGGAACACCCAACACTTTGGACACAATCTTAATCTGACTTTCATCTATCTCCGGGATCTCAATAGTATTTAAGTAAAATTTTGTCAGGACTCCTTCAGTTGTTTAAATTGGACCATATTTGATGGCACTGACGGAAATTTTGACCCCGCGGTACGCTCAAATTTTGTCATTCTTTTCATTTCAAAAAAACTTAATATTTACACAAATAAAAAAAACAGCTTCGAAAACCTATAATTCATTTCCAATTTCATCATTCTACCATTTTTTTATTTACTAAGGTATTGGTAAAATTATAGTTAATTGGGTGTATTTTGCCACCCATAGGGTAACCCCAGTTCTGTTTTTACACTAAGACATAATCTGTAATTATTTCGTATTCGTTCAGATTCAGCGTTTCCGTAACTTTTGTATTCCACTTCTGGAATAATCTTACTACATATTATGAAAGAAATACTTTGTTTTTTTGTTTTGTTTTTGTTTTTCTTTTTTTTTTTTAATCAGAAAAGTGGTTTCCCACATTAAGGTAGTTACTGTGTGACATGCTAGTAGAAAAAATTGCAAACCAAACTTACTTTATGTCATTATTGTATGTATTAATGGATAGATGTTGATGCATACTATTTTTCATACGAACGTGTATGCATACATTCAAACATAGTCTGTGCATACACAAAGTTTTTTATAATAAATGCTTTGACATCATTGTTATTTACCCAACAAATATATTAAGTGGTATGCATATGCGTTTGGAGCGCTTGATTTTTTCACCTGTACAAGATAGACAGCTGCTCTCGCGGACTTTCTTGTAGAGAATTCGATTCTCTACAAAAAAGGTCTTAACACTTTTTAATGTATCTATCACCGTTTTCGCTACGTAAACGGTGAAAGGTCAAAAAACGCTATTCATGAATTTTTAATATTGTTTAAACAATAAATACGAATAAACCAGTTATTTAATATACAGAGTTGCCAGATTGCAACTTGAAATTGGTGTATTTATTAAAATACTATAATTTCTTTGATGATATCTTCAATTCAAAACGATCAACAAATAATTCAATTTTTTCTTTACATTCAGAACTTATTAATCTTTCTCTCCCTAGTTTTTTATTGAATTCTGTCGAGTCATTATATTGTTAAATACAAAATAAGGGTACGTAGTCAGAATTTTGAGATCTAATACATGGAGTAGATACAAACTTTAACCCTAATTATCTTAACTCAGAACAGTGTTTCCCAAATTACAAGGACAATCAGATATAGCATTCTTCTTTATACTATTAAAATTTGAAGCTATTCTGTCGAAAAGTTGAATGTCACGGTAATATGGAGGGTAGAGTTAAAGGAGAAGTATCTCATATGGGACTTGAATGAAAAAGTGGTCCCTGAATTTGATGAAATAATAGTTCAATAATTACCTAGAACGGCGCTGATAAGCAATCAGGGTTCGATCTGAACTTAGCGATTATAAGTGAAGTGAAGTATGCCAAAGGGAAATACTAACTGTTAAAAACAATAACAATTGAATTAAATATAAAAACAATAAAAATTGAATTAAATATAACAATTAAAACTGTTAAAAACAATAAAAACTGTTGTTTCAGTTTTAAAATTTTCAGCGCTTAATTTTAAATTTAAGAATTTTAGTACACTAGTGCCATCTTAATTTCATCTACTTTTGGGGCCACTTTTTATATATGGAGATTGAAGAACTTCTCCTGATACTCTACCCTCCATACACGGTAACTACCTTAAGCAAATATGTCTCGTTATTAATAGAGTTTCGTTTATGACACACTGTAACTTGATTTTGAATCATTGTATTAATTAATATTATCCATGAAATTATAGAGTAAGTACGTAAAATTTTGTGCGTAATAATATTTATTTAGTATTTAAAACAAATAAATTAATTTTATGCGTTCTTAAAACTTCATCGTGTCGTACGTGAGGACACATGTGCGAACATTTACTGACAAATAAATTTTAAGGGATTTTAACATTTGTTTCTGCTAATCTTTGTGTATAACCCGTTCTTTTTCGTACATTACATATGTATGTAATTAGGGGTAGAGGATAAAGGTTCTTGAAAATATTACATAACAGTTTCACATTTTAAATACTTACTGGAACTATAGATATTTTAAGCAAGAGCGCGTTTGGGATCGCAAATTAGGATTCCGTTCAGTGAGCAGCCAACAGATCAAATTAAACTTTTTTTTATTTATGAATAAAGTTGATCCTTTTTTTGTACGGTTGATAAGGACCGCGTAAAAAAAAATTGCACAAAAAAATATATTCGAAAATATCATAAATAGCTATAAAAAGTATAGTTCGATCCAGATAGTAAAAAATCTTCTTCGAAAAAAAAAATTAACACGCTCAAAACCTAGAAATTTCCTTAGAAGTTGCTTCTATAAACAAGATAAATCATTAATTTACACGTAAAAACATTTTATTTCAGTTTTATAATATTATGAAAATTTTGAAAAATACATCTTTAAACAAATTAAATGATGTAATAACTTATATTCTTATGCAATGTATTGACTAAATGCTTAAAAGCCGTTAAAAAGAATTTTTATCAAAGAAAGTTATAGTAAAGGCTTAAGTTTCTTACTGTCTCTTGATTTTCATTTGTATTATGCATTTTAATGGCCATTTTCTTAAAAAAACCGCATAAAAAAATCGCACAAAAAAGAACCGCATAAAATAGGTTTAGCTGCATTACAATTTTATACAAATTTGCTGGTGACAACTGAAGAATGCATGAATTGTCCCACATTGTACTGAAACAGTAATAAATATATTATCTATTACTGTGGTTTGCCTTGTTATTCAAAATATTTTTTCTTTACAGCAACTATTACACTGTCGAAAACAGTGGCGTAGCGTGCCTTGGAGGGGCCCTGTATCAAAATTAGTTGGGGGGCCCAAATGAAGGGTAAAGATTTCTCACAAAAGAAACAGAAATGCTTGCATTAAATTAAAATAAATATTTATTGATTATAAGTTATCGCTTCCTCCTAGAAATTGAGCCTAGCCAAACAATTCAAGTTAAATATACACTTTTCTTGCTTTTTCTCCGGCAAATTGATTTATTAAATCATCTATAGCTGAAGACGATTTCAGTTTTTCTAAAATTTTTGCCTCTATAGACAATAGTGACAAGTCTGATAGCCGTTCCTACCCCATCGAAGTCTCATTTTTGAAGTTACCCTTGTTGCCAACTTTTGGGCATACGCTTAACCCGGGAAAAAAGTGGTCGCTTTTTTTACTTTTGTCATTTCTGAAGTGAAAACTCTATTATAGGCAAACTCTAGTATGACAGTTTTTTTATGTTTTTTTCCCGGGAAGCACGAAATTAAGTGACATTGTGGATAACATTAGGGGCCGCTGTACTCCGGGGACCCCGTATCATTGATACGGCTGATACGGCGGTAGCTACGCCCCTGGTCGAAAAAACCATAAACTTTCAGTAATTTATGACTTAGGATCTACTAACTGTATTAAAATCAAAATTCTAGCTTTAGAAACCTAGGAGATCGGGAAGGCGGTCATTTGCAGCAAATTTTGCGCTAACATTATGTGCCAAATTTCAAATTACATTTTTTTACAATTTCAAGTTACATTGTTTCTGAAGAAAACTTCTGTGACAGACGAACACAAGTGTGATTGTATAAGGATTTCGCTTTTTCGATTAAAGTGGGGAACCTTAAAAAAAAGTAAAAAAATATTTTAAACGGATCGAGTAATTTGTTGGGTTAATAGTCATAAAGAAAAATTCTGTTATGAAAATTCCAATGAAAAATAAACAAAAATTCCTCTGAATTTTCTTTTTTTAACTGAAAATATTTTAAACTAGTGACTCGTCATCAACTCATGATATCGTTTGAGTCTTATCATCTTTTTTACAATTTTCGAATATAATTTTTCACAATCGAAAAATAAAATATTTTAAATTGGTGCCCTTTTCACGAGATATAACAGTCGTTCAACGAGGCTTGTCGCTTTCAACAATTACGAGTGAAAAAAACACATATTTTTGCAGCCATGCACATGTTGCATACAATATTTTTTGCAATTTTGAATTAAAATGGAAAAACTTAACGTAAATTGGACAGACTCCATCAGTGAAAGAATTCTTAAAATTGGTCCTACAGTTTTTGAGTTAACCCACTAACCCTCTTTGTAATTTTAGTATACATAGATTTAATCTTTTGAGACACTATAATTATATACGCGTTTGTTCGTATCTAGGCATACAACATTACATTTGCGTGTTACCATTTGCAACAATATTGTAATCATACTAATCATACATACATACGTAATAATTAGAGAACGGATTTATCGGTATCAGCAAATAGAAAATACTTACAATTAGTCAAAAGACCACTACAAGCTTTGAAGAATACATACACCTACAGCATATTAGGGTTGACCGGGGTAAATGTGAATTGAGGCAATTGGGAACGGCGCATATAATTTCTAAAATAACATTAATTTTGTTAAAAATCAAATCTTACAAGGAGAGGGCACGACCTGGGAAATTGACTTCGGGATGGGATTTCGCAGGATTATAGTCCCTCCGAAGATTAATCAATTGTGAAAATATAAAAACCCCATTGGCCAGCCAATTTCGAGAAAAACGCTTTCAAAATTTTAGCTTCATTTACTGGATTATATATGAGATATTTGTATATGAAGTTAAGAGTTATGTAGCTTAGTCGGTAGCGTATTAGGCTGGCGACCTATAGGGCACGTGTTCGATTCCGACCGACTGCAAATAAATTATTACTTATTATTATTATTATTTTTTTTATTTTGTTAATTAGGGTAAAAGCCCCGATTGTGGAACACTATTTTTAGGTATTTCATCAAACTTGCTTACAAAAATTATAAATGAATTAAACACCCATTTTTTTTTCTTAATAAGCATGAAACCAAGTTTTTTTAATATGTTTTTAAGAAAATATAACCCAAAAATTTTGATTTATTAATGTTTTGTTTTATAATTTGTTGACATCTATAAAAAAACGGACAGAAAATATTAACACCCTTTAAAAAATCAGCACATTGACACCTAAAAAAGAACACGTATGTACGAACATGAGATACATCAGACACATCTTTTGCCATCTTTTCACTCTATGACATAGAGTGACATCTAGTAGTAAATAGAATGTCAAATTAAAAAATATAGAATGGTTTAAATATTCGATAAAATAAACGACCAAAATCACAGAATATACCAAAATACCACAGAAAAATACTATATTTTGTTTCGCCATCTATGTATTTTGGTAAAGTTCTAATCAATTCTAAACCTTCTAAACTAACTTATCAAAATGGCGACAATTTTTCATTATTAATAAAATTTTGCAACTTTAAATCAATATTTTTTTATTTATCAATTGACGATACGCTCCGAAATAAAAAAAATATTAAAAATTTTACGATTTTTAAAGCAGTAAGTAAATATTTTAGACTCAAAAAGAAATTAAAACTATTTATAATATAAATTTTTAGTTATTTTACGTACATGATTTTAGTTAAATACAGAGGTTATATTGTGTACTGAAAGAAATACACATATATATAAATTACATTTAAACCGAATAAAAAGATGATTTAGCTCTTATAATCTCTTAACTGGACTAATAAAAATTATTTGTATAGTTTTATTGCGCTAACTTCGAAAATTAACTGGAAAATGTTGAAATTTATAAGGCATGTGTTTCGATAAATAAGCATTGATCAAACGCAAAAGAGACACATTCAGCAAAAATTGTTTAATATATATATGTATTTCTTTAATTAAGTAAAGAAACATTAAATGTGAGATGAATTTAAATTGAAAAACAATCATTCTATTAATAATAATTTTTGTTATCAGACGTTTCTTTCAGAAATAACTTCATTAAGATATAAATGTCAAAACTGTTTTTCTATTGGATCGCGTTCCACAAACGGGGCTTTTACCCTAAATATTAAAATTAATAAATTTCAAAAATAAATACTTATTTCTAACAATAAATATCATAAGTTAAAGTATAATTGTATTTTTTTTAATTCGTAACCATTTACCGAATACTTTTTTTAATAAGTAATTTGGCTTTTTTTTTAAACCGGTAAATAATAAAATTACCAGGACATTTTTTAATTAAAAAAATTGAGAATTTTATTGATTATTTTACTTGTAATTATATACATGAACAGAATGATAATTTTTATGTCCGTGTACAAAATCGTCTTTTATGAACTGTGCAAGATGCGAAAATACGTTCTATTTGAATGTTTTTAAAAAAATTTATCATTTTGTTCTTGTATATAACTATAAGTAAAATAATCAATAAAATTCTTAATTTTTAATTAAAAAATGGTTCTGGTAATTTTCTTATTTACCTGTTTAAAAAAGCCAAATTAGTTATTAAAAAAGTATTCAGTACATGGTTACGAATTTAAAAAAAAAATACAATTATATTTTAACTTATATTTTTTGTTAGAAATAAGTATTTATATTTGAAATTTATTAATTTTAATATTTAATTAACAAAATAAAAAAAAATAAAATAATAATAATAGGTAATAATTTATTTGCAGTCGGTCAGAATCGAACACGTGCATCTAACTCGCCAGGCTAATACGCTACCGACTGAGCTACATAGCTCTTGACTTCAAATACAAATATCTCATATATAAACATTCAGTAAATGAAGCTAGAATTTGAAAGCGTTTTTCTAGAAATTGGCTGGCCAATGGGTTTTTATATTTTCACAATTGATTAATCCTCGGAGGGACTATAATCCTGCGAAATCCCATCCCGAAGTGAATTTCCCAGGTCGTGCCCTCTCCTTGTTAGTATGTTTTTCTGTCCTTTCTTAATATGCTATTATAATTTGATAACAATTCTCCAAGTATTAGTATCTGTTTTTTTATTTTGAAAAAACCCTTGCAAAATTTTATGTATCTTACTTCGACCAATCCTCAAAAAAATTTTTTTTAAATACATTTTTTTTTAAATGTAAGAAATGGTTAAAAGTACTTCTAAAGAAGTGGTCTAAATCCTGAGGGGGGTTCCTTATTAACTGCTAAAGAAATTTTACAATAACATTACCAATTCACAATTACCCCATGATTTTAAAATTGTGGGGTAATTGTGGACGTCATTCACAAATGGCCCCATTCGATCAAAATTTCAGTAGTGTTCTTTTTAGAGTTGAAAATATTGATGAAGATGTTGGTGACATTATTGTACAAGTTTCCGTTGTGCAAACAATACAAAAAAGAAAAGAATGTGTATAAAGAGCGGTGTTTTGTGTATTAATCTACGAAATCATTGCTGTGCTCCTTTATCCAGTAACAACTTACAAAAACAGAAAAATTATTTGTTCTCAATGTCTTTGTGAGTGTCCAAGGGCAGTAGGATTAATACAAAACCATTTTTTTTTTTCATTTACAGTATTAGACAAAACAGATTGTTGTTTTTTATTCATGTAAACTAAATGCATTTCCTTGAAAAAGTCTTATTTTCCTTGTTTTTGTGTGTAAATCATGTAATTTTTTAATTTTTTATATTATAAAATGACAAAATATCATCAAAATATCATTTTTAGCTTATAATAAATTTGTTCCTACAATTTTTTTATTTTTATTTAACCTTGATTTTTGGTACAAATTTTATGTATGGATAACTTGCATTAAACAAAGAGAAATTGTGACCGCTAAAGTATGATGAAAAATTTAAAAGTGGGGGTAAATGTGAAGAATTTAATTTGGCTTTACTCTGATGTACCCTCACTTCTCTTGTAATCTATTCTAAATAATTTTTCTGACGGCATTCTCTTTTGCCCCAAAATTCAGAAGATTTGCAAAACCGCACCTGGGAAATGTGAATGGCTTATAAAATTTTTGTTTTTCATACGAATTTACTCAAAATTTGTGTGGTGCATCCTGAATAATGTAGAATTAAAAATAAATCCCCCATAATGTGATATATAAAATAAAAAATACTTTTATCACAACAACGCTTTTATCACAACTCATTAAAATCCATTCACAATTACCCCGGTCAACCCTATATGATAACTCATTATCTATCAAAGGTAAATTAGTGCAGAAAATCCTAGTAGTCATTTCACAACAATATTTTAATAGGTTACGTGTCGTAATTACTAAAAACAAGTCGTTGGGTGCAAGTTGTACTTGCACAAATAGTGTTCCGTACTATTAGTTGTCATTATGGATTTGATGTAATACTATATGAGGGTAGACAATATATTTTTTTTTTGACGAATACATTTCATTCTTGAAATCAACTATAATTTTCAATTTCAAAACGATCGTATCTTTATTTTGGCCTATTTACGTTTATCAGAGAGAAACAGAGGTACCTACTTGCTGAACACTCACGCCTCCATTTTTTTTTTTTCATAATTAGCGACAACATTAATTATTATAAAATATGTTTTAATAGATAATATTGTTGTCAATTCCTTTGGATATTTTGATTTATTATTTCTATGGTGTGCAGAAATTATTATATAGTTTTTGTCGCATGTAGATTTATCAATTATTCCTTCCTTCCTCTTTAATTTCTAAATTCTAGAATTCATTTTCTAAAGAATTCACAAGAATATCACAAAATATTTAACATAAAATTAACATAATTATTAACTAACAACTTCTTGATCAAAGCAAAATGTTCCATCAAGCTTTCTTTTTATGTACCAAGGAAATTACGTAAGAGAATTCAGTCCTGATAATCTTCACTGAAGCTACACCCCATTCTTAATATTTATGAATTTTTTCAGATTTTTT
The DNA here is from genome assembly GCA_035578155.1 of Brachynemurus nebulosus. NCBI lineage: Eukaryota > Metazoa > Arthropoda > Insecta > Neuroptera > Myrmeleontidae > Brachynemurus > Brachynemurus nebulosus. The sequence continues at coordinate 11,288,076 of JAPWDM010000012.1, read as the reverse complement.
TTTAGCAATCCTTCCGGTGATAAGGGTTAGGGACTAGTGATGCGACTCGAGTAGGATTTTGTGACTCGAGTCATTCGAGTAATTTTGCTACGCTACTCGAATTGTACTCGAGTTTTCGAGTCACTCGAGTTAACTATTTTACTCCCTGCAACTCGAGTAAGATTTTTTTAAGCATTTTTAAATACCTTTATTGAATTAGTAATATGAGACATACATATACATATATATATAATTATAATACGTATACAGGCATTTCTTCTTAACAATATATTGCTAACTGAAATTTGTTTGTTAAAATTCGGTAACGGTAAAAATTTGAATTTCACTTGTTAAATTTTGTATTTTTATTACAGAATCACTGGAAGTCTGCGTGAAAATAAAACAATAATAATGTTTATTTACGTTAAATTTAGTTGTAAATTATTTACAGAAAGTTTTTTTTTTTTTCATAAATTAAAAATAATTTTTTTTTGTTTGTTTAAATATTTCATTTGTATTTTTCTTATTTAAATATTTCAATTTTATTGACTAAAAAGTGGAAAAAATCAGGTTATCATTATATTTAAGTCAATTATTATCGGTATAATCGACTATACCTCGATTAATATACCGATTATAAATCGATTACGATTATTAATATATAATCGATTAATCGATTGGTAAAATAATCGGATCGGCACATCATTATTATACACCAATACTTTACTAGTAATCGCCGTGTTCGTTGCTGAGTTTTTCTGCTCAAAGTGAACTGTTAGCGCATGCGCAAGAACATTTTTATGAAGTACGAAATACTTGTGTATTCCATAAAAAAAGTTCTTGTGCATGCGCTAGCAGCTCACTTTGAGCAGAAAAACTCAGTACCGAACACGCCGAATATTAACGAAAGCTAAATTCAAAATCACACGTATGTCACACTTTCATAAAATAATATTCAATAGTTCAATCAACCTAAACCTAATATCTATTTATTGTTATCGTACCAAGTGCAAGTTTCAACCCGTCTCTTTGTAACTAGTGAAATAACATCTGGCCCTCACCGAGTCTACTCGGTGTGCCGAGTTAACTCGGCAACTCGAGTGCAATTGGACTCGAGTAAAAAATTTTTTTCACTCGAGTACGAGTTTGACAAATTCATTCGAGTCACTCGAGTCGCATTACTATTAGGGACAGCAACTTTAATACTCTACTCGAAAATTCTTTTTTTACTTCCTCGGTTACTCCTTGGGATTTATACTTAGAATCGAAGTTCACCTTCACATCTATAACTGCGGCACTACACTCTAGCTCTTTGCGAAATTTTCACGTCAAATAGTTTCAGAGGGATGGACATCGAAGTGATTCAATATGTTCTGCTTTACCAATCTGGCTACGGAACACTAACAAAACATACAAAAAACATACAAAAATTATCTAGAAACTTTTCCCGAACATTTTTAACTATCAATTTAAATGCCAGATAAAATGTCGGATACTTGAAATGTTCGCGTGCAGGCGGGGAACAAGAAGGAAATGATCGACAATCGAACATAAACCGACACAAGAAAACTTCGTTCTTGTTGATATCATTGCAGCCTGCAGTGCGACGCCAATTCATGTACATATGTAGTAACGCCTCGAGAAGTTACGATGCTTCGGTGCATTGTTATAAAACTAAATTTTACGTACGTTACAGCATGTTTTATGGAAATATTTTATCTGATAATGGACGTGTAAATAGTCTACACTACTCTACAGTTCCGCAAATAAAGTACTACTCCGCAAATGAACAGTTCCGCGATTTAGCCTGTTTATCTGTTCATCTGTGGTTCACCTGTTCATCTGTTCTGTGCTTTATTCATAATTATATCTGTTCAATTTGTAAAACTTTTCAGCGATATGTTGTTATATATATGTATTATACGTACATACGTATTCTCTGTTCTTTAAATAGTTGACCACGATGACACTTTAATATTATAGATGTCTCCACTACAATAAACTCTGTTGGTAGATTTTTATTTTAAATTTTAGCGGATATAACGGATAAAGTAGCATTGTTTGATGTAAATTTTGAATTTAAATAATATAATATAATGGTTATTGTCAGTCAGACATTCAGCTATTCAGCATAAGATTCAACATTTCTGTGGAAGCTTATACTAAGTAAACTACACTGCAATGGTGCAAAAAATAAAGCAAGTTTAATTTAGTCAATTTTAGTGAAACCAAAAAACTAATCGATGGTTGATATCGTAGAAATAAACATATTATCCTGAATTAAATGTTTTGATATGTTGAAATGTTGTATACTGGCAACTTCAGTTCCATCAGAATGAATTTTTCCAAAACCGGACACAATAATAAACGACCAAAAAAGTGGTTTGAAAACCAAATATGTCCAAAAAATATTTTATTTTTAAGAAAATACTAATGTGGTTTATTAAAAATGGAATTAACAGTTTGTCTCCAAAAGTAACTTTTTAAATAATTGATGAATGTGTGAATTTAGAATAAAACATAACTGATATTTATAATTTGAAATTCATTATTTATTTTGTATTTGCAGCTTGACAATTATTAATTTTTTATTACTCATGCGGGAGAAGTACTAACTTGGCGTACACATTTCTGTACGCAAAATAGCTGTTTGCCCACTGTACTCTTCCCACATACTTTTTTGCGTGCGGAAAGTAACTTTCCACACGCAAATTGACAATAAAACACGCAAAATTTAATCAAAACACACAAAGCCGCCTCTTGATTTTTCATTTAATAAATATTTCATAATTATTTCTATAGAAACCATCAACAAAGTCATTTAAACAATAATTAATTCAGAAAAAAAAGACGAACAATTAAAAATATTTTAAAAAGTAATAAAAATGTCAAAAATAGTAATAATAATAGAAAAAAGTATGTCAAATTCGTAATAAAAAATAGTATGTGCAATTCGTGCGGGATTGTCGATTGCCCACTCAAGCGAATGGCGCACGAATGTAGTGAGTGCGCTCAATTTCGCTTTCGTGGGCAATCGACAATTTCCCGCACTTATTGCACAATATACGATTATATTTTTTGTAAATATCAACGAAATTATTTTTATGTACTAACAAAATTGTAAGTGAAATACCTAGTTGAATATATTACTAGAATGATGTCGTCCTACAAACTGTTGTTTGTACCATGAACAGTTCTCGCTTAATGAACAGATATGAGTATACATAAAACTGTTCTTTTAGAAACTGTTCTTTTGAAACCTGTTCTTTTGCAAACTGTTCTTGTGAAACTGTTCCTCTGGAACTGTTCTTTTTACAGAACTGTTCGCTTCGGAACTGTTCCGTAAAAAGAACAGTTTGGCACATCACTACTCTACAGGGTGGAAAGTATATAAGTCTCGCTATGAAAACAGTACGGGTAGATCTCACCCACGTAATTAATATTTGCCAATAAATTTGAATCAGAAGTATTTTTTAACAGAGAAAATTTGATACTAAATGTGGGTCAAAAAAGGGGCCCTTAAAATTTTTTTAATCCAGCTCTGATTATCTTATATTTTAAGATAAATTTTCTGTTTTTAAAAAAGCAACATACAATAAACAGTAACTAGAAGTAAACATATTTATAAAATTTTATTGAATTTTGATCAACAAAATTATTTTGTACCTTTGGTACTAAAAAGGTTTATGCATAATTTAGTCAGGGCCGTACTTAGAAAAATTTGGAGACATGGTGGAGCCAGTTCATTTGCGATTTCCTCAAACTGTTAATCCCCAAAAAATTCCTGTGGTTTTAGTGTCTACAGGATGCTATGAGTCACCCCTGCAAGCGACAAGAGTTATTTACTTTCCACCCTGTAGATAGCGATAATTTCTTGTATACGTTCATGTGTTTGCTTGAAAAGTCGTCGATAGAACTGCGAGAATAAGTTTATTTTTAGTAACAATAGAGTACTAGGAAAATGGAAGAAGTGAAATTTTTACATGAAACACCATGTACACGTATTTTATGAATGTATGTTGGCGTTTCTAGTTTGGAAAACTATTTTATACTGTTGAACACATATTTAAAATGATTGTTATAAACTTTTGTTATAGGGAATATTTTAATATTTTTGTCCATTAAATTTAAATTACTCAAAGAAAGAATCTTTTAAACATTCTCTCCAGAAAATTCAATTACTTAATTTATTGAAAAGTAATTTTATTCTTGTCAGAAATTTGTCAAATATTTCAGTAACTAGTCTAAAAGTATTTTAGTTTAAATACAAAATTGGAATAGTTATTTATGCAACAAGTAGCAACATGAAGTAGTTTGACGAGTAGGGCTTGGAATACCGGTGTCTATTTATAATACCGGTATTTATTCGGTATTAAAATTGAAAATATCGGAATTCCGGTATTTCGATATTTTTTCTGTATTGAATGAAAATGGTATAGAAAAAAATAAAAATATTAAAAACACTCTTAATGAAAATCGTTTTTGTATAAGTAGGTAATATGTTTTACGGAAAATAATTTAAATAACAGTAATAATAACAAATTCCATCATTTTTAGATTTTAAAGATCTAACTAAAATTAAATACAAAATATAAAATAGTAAAACAAAGTAAACGGAATAACAAAAAATAATAATTAAATATAAATTTTCTTCGATTCTACTGCGCATTTAATTTAAAGAGATATACACACGAACTGCAAGAGCGAAAAATCACAGCTTAAATAGTCCAAAGACATGGTGGCAATTCTAAAATAATTTTAATAAAATACATGGACATCAATTTTTAAATTTCACCCTTTTACTTACACAGAGCAAGGAATTTTTTAAATACCATTAGAATTAACAATATTATTCAACAATAGTAAAATATTTTACCCAAACATAGGTAATTTGGTATTTTTTTCGACAGAAAAATTAATTAATAATATGTATTCTGTAAAAACTATGTATAAAAACATAATATGAACATACAAGGTATTTGGTCATTTGGAAATGTGGAAAACATTAAACAAAATTGAAGAAATACATATTCTAATAATTTATGATCTATGCTTATACTGCTATATACAAAATACTCTATAACCATTCAATACCAATAGTAAATCTAACGTAAAAATATTTAAAATAGGTAATTATATAAAGTATCTAATTTTGCTAATACCGAAACCGAAATACCGGTATTTGAAATTTTGATACCGGTTTTATAAAACGTATAAAAATGTCCGGTATTCCGGTTTTTCGGTAGTACCGAAATACCGGTATCCATGCTCTACAGTGACGAGGCCTATCGATTTAGACAATATTACGACGTGTGAAAATAAATACGTATTTTACACGTGTTGCATACAATATTTTATGCATTTTGAATTAATTGTCACGCGGTCCACGTGGTTGGCGGTTTCGCATGGGGAGCGTTTTTACAATTATGACGTCATGTTAATACGTATAAAGTATACTTACATCGTGTCACCATTGGGAATTGTTATTTCCTCTTTTGAAATTTTTCTACTGGAATAGAATGTTTTCCCGGGGTAAAAGGTAAGCTATAGGGTCATTTCATTTCAAATCATCCAATAAAAACATAAAATGTCACCCATGACCTCAGATTTAGTCTTAAAATTAGTTTTTCTTGGAAACTAGTTGACATAGAATAATAGTTTAAGGACCTTTTTTATATGATTTTTTCTCCTCTTTCCAATGGTGTAAACAAAAATTTTGAATTTTGGGAAATTATTCCAAAAAACTCGTTTCTTGAGCTTCCAGACGTCGTACCTGTCTGAAAAATATTAGCAGGTGAAAAACCATTATTTTTGTTCCAGATTATTTTAGTTTACATCTTTAGGATAAATTTAAAAAAAAATTACTTCGGTTACTGCTATGCCTTTGGTCAATAATCACTTTTAAAGATTTTTTGTTTAACGATTAAAAAATGTCTCAAAATTTAAGTCTAACAAAGCATTACATAGAAACATGAAGTGATAATTAATCAAATTTATTTTTCCTGTAATCTCCTGACTTTTCTGAACATTTTGATGAACAAATTATTACTTTATGTTAAATACTACAGAAGTTATGGATTTTTTAATATAATAACCTCACCGAAAGTGATACCACAGAAACATCATTTTAACCTCATTTTGCTAAATTTCAAAAATTCATAACTTGAAAACTAGTAGAGATAATTTTTTTAAATTTTGTACAGATGATTAGGATGGATAAATAAACAAATAAATAAATTTTCAGCTAAATCTGAGGTCATGGGTGACATGACCTGGATGAAGTGGCGTGTAATGGACTATATCTCTGTTTTCTAAGCTATCTCTATGCAAAGTTTTAAGTTGATTGGTTAAGTTGCTGAGGAGGCAAAAAAACAAATAAGGATAATTAATTCGTATAAATAATTATGACTTGAACTGGAACGTTTCTGTTGTTGCAATCGGGCCATTTGTTGGGACACAAGTTGTTAACGAGGCCAGTAAACCAAAACAAACAACCAAAAAATATCGACGATTTACTAATCCATACTTTCTGCTGACTGACTCTGATAAAAATGACGTGAGTATGTGGGTCGAACAATAATATAAAAGAGTTGTAAAACGATAATCAGAGAGTAGTCGGGGAGAAGGAGCGGAGTAGACGGAGAGTAGTCAAAAGAAGTAGTCAGAGTGGAGAAGTGAAGTAGTCAAAGTAGAGTAGTCCGGGAAAAGGAGCGGAGAAGTCGGATAGTAGTCAAAAGAAGTAGTCAAAGTGGAGAAGAAAAGAAGTGGTCAAAGCGATGTAGTCAAAGTAGAGTAGTCGGGGAGTAGTCGGAGAAAGAGAAGTCGAGGAGAATAGTATGGAGTGGTAAAGAGCACTGGAGCTTGTAGCTAGTTGCTAGCAGGGGGATGGGCTACTCAGGGTAATTTAACATGCTCAAGGTCGTAATTGGGAAGTTTGTTTTGGTGGCCAATAGCAAGAGCTTGTAATTAAACCACGGGAATAACTTGTGTCCAGGTAAGTCCTGATTCTGTCGCTTGTATTTTAACTTTTGTTTATAAATGTTTACCTGTCTATTTGGGGAACAATTCCTATATCGTTTTATTGTATTTTATGTTATTAATGTTCCTATTTTGTTTCTTGTGTCTTTTATTTATTTGTTTGTTAATAAAATTGTTAAATTGAAACCATTATTTTATTGAGTGAAAAGAGAACACCCTTAAATTCCCGCAAGTCTATCGTAGTGATCAGGAGTTCGAACCCCGACCTTTCTGTAGGGTTTTCAACGCTACCAATAACATCAATTTACCCCCTACAGAAAAGGTCCGTACCTCCGTCGATAACACTGTAGAAACGAATATTATTTATTTACTTTTTTTTTACGCGCGTGAAAAAAGTAAGCCATTTTGATACCATTATAGGCTATTTAATTCATTACAAAAAATGTTTTTTTTTCATTTGATTATTATTCACTTATGAATACTGAAAGTCTAAATTAGACAACACACATAACCTCAATTAACAAATTTACATTAATAACAAAACAAAAAAGTCCTTAACAATTTTGTATTAAATTAAATGTCATACCCTTTTCATTTTATTATGGTGATTATTTATTAATAGTATACCTGTTTGTTTCGTATATCATGATGAATAATTAAAGATGATTGCTATATGAAGGTGGTTAACGCATTTGGATAGGTTGTTTTTTAATATCTTTTTTTCCCCAAAACACACCAATATTCAGCGTTTAATCGAACACTTCTGCTAAAAATTAAATGATAAAACTACTTTAATTTCCAAAATTTTGTTATTTTTGGTGTTCGAAATAAGTATTTTATTAATATTTAAATTTAAAATTAGGTATTTTTAATATCTATTAAAGAAATAGGGGGTCACTTTCAACAGATTTTGCTTAAAGATGTCACTTATAATTTTTTTAACTTGAATGGTTTAATCGAAAAACTTGATTAAATTGTCTATCTATTTTTTTCGTATATTATCACAAAAATAATGGATTCTTGGAACTACCTACCTTATTAAGGAAATATTCTTTTAATTCTTTAAATATTTCTAAATAAGTGCCTATACAAAACAGTACCTACGCATATCATGATTAGGTAGCTGTATGTGTGTGTCTGTGTGTATTTTTAAACTGTGGAAATGAATTCAGGCTACAATAATTCTCTGTTTAAAATTAAAGAATTGTTTTTAAACATTTCGCTAATGAAAGTGTCAATATTTTTCTAAATTACATAGTACTTAGACCAAGTGGTCGGGAAACGACATTTCATATTACACGACCTAGTGGTTATTTTAGTTAATGGCGGAAATGACTCCGAACTAAAAAATTCTATTCAAAATTAATTTAAACATTTCTCGAATGCTTAAGAAAGTGTTGAATAATCCGAATTACCTACGTTGTAGACTAAGTGGCCGGAAAACGACATTTCATATTACACTACCTAATATGTGCTATATTTGTTTATGGCGAAAATGACTCCAGACTAAAAGAGTTCTATTTAAAAATTAAAGAAGTGTTTCTAATATTTCCGTTATACTTAAAAATGTGACCGATCTGTACAAAATAATCCAAGATTTTACCGGGCCGTGATCGAAAAAGTGGTTGAGAAACGCCTATTTAGAGTTTAGATAATTTAGGATTATTTTTTGTCTACTTTAACTATACAGGGTGTCAGAGAAATAAGTGTTAATATTTTGAGGGGTGACTCATAGCACCCTGTAGACACTAAAACCGCAAGAATTTTTCGGAATTAACAGTCGCGTCACTCCTCATGTGTATGTATATATATATATATATATATATATATATATATATATATATATATATATATATATATATATATATGTATATATATACGTATGTGTGTATATATTATATACAGGATGTAAAGGAAATAACTCTTATCCTTTTAAGGGGGAAGCGACTGTTAATTCCGAAAAAATTCCTGCGGTTTTAGTGTCTACAGGGTGCTATGAGTCACCCCTCAAAATATTAACACTTATTTCTCTGACACCCTGTAGATAAAGGAATGTGTCAGATTTTATTTTTTTCCACTAGTTGGTATTCGGCCGAATATCAAAAAATGGCTGAATGTGCCGAATAGTTGCCGAATATTCGTTTCAAGCTAATTGTTAACAAAATGCTCCTTTCCGTGACGTAAAATATGAATGAAATAATTTAACTTGTACATTATAAAAACGAATTTGACATTTCTAAAATTTTATTTGATTTATAAAATTTTGTATCTAGGTAAATTTTCTTTTCTAACGGGATATTTTAATACGTCCCTTTATTACATAATAAAAACGAAATTATATAAAATTAAAATTATGCAAATTACTGCCCGTTTTTGTGTGAAAATTACGTAGTAAATTATAAAATTAAAATTCAAAATTTACATATTAATTTATCTTAGGTTAATAATTCCATCTGTTATTTGAAATTCTTAAAATAGATTTTGTTCTGTTTCTGGGTATTACCATCATTGATAAAAAATTATTAGTGTTTGGTTTACTCAAATATGTATATGCCCACGCGCTTTAGATAGGTATTTATTCAACTGCCAAAGTTTCTGTTAACTAATAATATTTTTATTTTAAATGGTAAGTACTGTTGCTAACTAATTAAAAGTTGCTACCCACTTAAAAGAGACTTTTATTTAAATTTGGTTATTTGCACATGCAGCGATTTCATTAAATTTCAAAGAAGGTATATTTTAGCGAATATTCAGAATGGAATTCAGCTATTACAGCCACTGTCATGACGCGACTTGAGCCCGGGACTATGGCAGAAATTTGTTTTGAGGTTCCTAGATATATATATATATATATATATATATATATATATATATATATATATATATATATATCTGTATTGCTGTCCGCGCGATAACTCTCGAGCGAAATGTCTTACGTTTATGAAATTTGGTGAAAATATTGGAAGTCTCAAACCGTTGGACGAGCTCGTTAACCAGACACGTCCGATACCCGGAACATGGTTTTTCCGGCAATTTTCGTGAATAAAATTAGTTTTTTGTCAAAATTTCCCCTAATTCAAAAACTTCTGTGTATTACACCATTGGAAAGAGGAGAAAAAATCACATAAAAAACGTCTTTAAACTATTATTCTATGACAACTAGTTTCCAAGAAAAACTAACTTTTATAAAGGGAAATTCGCTATGTTATGCAGGATGCTGCGACAGAGGTATTTTGAACTTTCAGAAACATATTATCAATACATACCATATGTTGCCCGCCCTGTTGATTTCTCACTCTAATTAAATAAAGATATCCGATTTCTTACTACGTTAAGAGGGACTCGAAGTCATTCTTAACTTATTTTCCTCCGTTCTTAAGGCGTTAAATTTTGCTTACTTATCAGAAAATCAGAATTTAAGGAATTGTTTTACATATATTTAGGTACACAAAGCAAATTTTTTGAATATACATTTTTTAAACACATAGCGAAACCAAAGCGGGGGCGCTTTTCATTCGACAGACCTGAAATTTAAACTATATACAAACTCTTAGAAACATGATCTAACGAAGTACAGAGGATTTTTATGATTGGTTGAAAATTAGAGTTTTTATAAACAAACTAAATCCAGTTTTTCAGCGAAAAAATGAACAATTTTCTCAAAATGCCGCCACTTTAAAAAATATCACAATGTTTTAATAATCTTGTGTACTTCATCCCCAAATCGAATACAAATGACGAAAAAAATTTTGCTTTTATTTCGGACGCTGATAAAATTGCGTTTGAGTCGCCATTTTTCTTATTTAAAAATTTTTTCAGTATACTCGAAATAATTATGTAGAATAAACCTTTAATAAAATCTCATTTTCACAAAAAAAAAAAATAAAAAAAAAATTCAAGTCTGAATTTTTGGTAATTTAGATGAAGGTAACGCTTTAAATTTTATATTTTATTTAATAACAAGTTAACAAACAACAGTAAGATAATGGGAAGATAGAAGTAACTTTACTATAAAAATCAGTTTAGGCTCGGGACACACGAGCGTTAAAATAACGTCCGTTACAACGCACGTTACCACGTACGTTGTAGCTTATTATATTTTAAATACGAGCGGACACACGATCAACGTCCGTCTGTTTTGACGTACGTTGCTGACGGACGTACCGTTGATTGTCAACGTGGTCAAGCTAGACAGACGTTGAAATTACTGAACGTCCGTTGTAGCCACTTGTAGCATTGTATACAACATATTGATAGAATTCACACGTTATATTATTAACGTCCGTATTTTTGGTATTTTTGATTTGATTATTAGTATAAAAAAAAAAAAAATTAAGATTATATTTTATTAATTTTTTTTTTTGCTGTTGTTTTATTTTTTAACAAATTTTAATCAAATTTTTAAGAAAGACAGCAGTTCATCAAAAGAATTTTTCGACATTTGGAAATAATTGAAAAATTTTTCATCATTAGTTCTGAGTATGGAGGGTAGAGTATCAGGAGAAGTATCTCCATATTAGGGATGTCGTTTTTTAATCGATAAATCGAGAAATCGATTAATCGGAAGTATGGAAACCGATTTTTAATCGATTATTGATTTTGAGATCGATTCACACATCGATTTTTATTTTATGGAAATCGCGAAACGATTTTTCTTTTTCAAAAGATAAATTGCTTTTTTATTTATACGTTGCTATTTATTTATTAATTTAAATTTATATCTATTATCGGTATTACGATTATTAAATTTTAAACCATCAAACGCATCAAATACATACAATCAAATCTATGCATCAAATCAAATTGTCAAAATTGACAAACTGACAACTGTACCATGTACCAAACAATAAAGTTTAAGCGGGAAATTTAAAAAAAAGAAATTATAATTATTTTTTTATCTCTTAATCTATAAAAAAACTTTGTATATAATTAAATAAAAAAAACTTCTTAACAGTTAGTACAATTTAGATAATATTTATACAATTAGCATTTTTATATATGAAAATAAAAATTGTCAACTTTGCTGTGATGTTGTGATTCATCTCTACACCATAGAATAAAATTTTAAAAAAATGTTGGTAATTAAGTATGTACAGTTGTATTGGAAAATCGAATGGAGGCGTGGTTTAATATTTAGCCTATCCGCAGTAGTTTTTCGATTTGTCACCAGATGGCAGCCAAATAAATAGTGGCAATTTTGAATTGTCCATTTTTGCTTGGCAACAAAAAATTATTATAAAAAAAATAGGAACAGCATTCCAAAAATTTGCTAATTTTTTTTTCGTTAATTTTTCAGTTGTAGTTAATGTTTGAAATGCTAGTTGCAATACTTAATTCGCTATCAGATATAATAAACGTAGAAAATTTTGGGAACACTAAATCGCTAGAAACATGTACTTTGAAGTTAGTCAATTCCTTTATGACACTGGTAACATTCGATTCAATTGTAAATTCGATTTCATTAATTTTTTCTTTCATGACATCAATTACATACATTGCCTTCTTCATCTCCCCTTTCTTTTTTTTGTTTTTCCTTCTAGATTGTTAATTGCTTCTAGATTACCGTGAGAAATAGTCGATTATTTCTTATTTGAACATTTTTATGAAGAAATCTTCCTTAAATGTTTTCTCTTTTAATAGGGCTCGAGTTTCTCTTAATGAATCAAACTTTGTATTGATTGTATAATATTGAAGCTTGAAAGATGGGACAGATATTTTCTTGATGTATATTACTACCTATAGTAGATAGATTAAAATATGATTAGGTAGTAAAAAATAAGTTTTGTAATTATACTTATGTAATAAAATCTTGTGGTTTAAAATGAACTGGACAAACTCTCATTGAAGGCATAACTATTTTACCTATTTTCTGAATGTTTATCCGTGCTAATCAGCGACCAACCAATTCTTCTTTGTTATATTACGATTGTAGCAACATTTGTATATCATTCTTGGGACCTTCTAATGTTGCATTCAAACACACAACAGTATACTTTTACTTTTTCGTGATGAAAATTCCATAATTTGAGCAATTTTCATGTATTACCTTTGATTAAATTAGGGTAAAATATTTTTAATGACAAGCCATAAAAAATATTACAGCTGATTAAAGTTCACTTGATTTATATGAAATGTACAAATAGCCTTTCCGCAGTAGTTTATTTTCGGGCCACCAGATAGCATATCAAAATTCTCCGTTTTCCAATACGCTTAATATTTTTCTTCTTAAAAAACTTCGGAAGTTCATCTTTCTGAATTATAAATTTTTACTTAAAAATTACCGCCACTTTTGCAACAGCAAATTTGAATCGATTTCTTGGAATCGATTTTGAATACAATCGATAATTTAAGTATCGATTCCTTTGTTGGCAATTACGAATCGATTCAAAAATCGATTTTTTTTTTTAAAAAACGACATCCCTACTCCATATATAAAAAGTGGCCCCAAAAGTAGATGAAATTAAGATGGCGCTAGCGTAATAAAATTCTTAAATTTAAAATTAAGCGCTGAAAATTTTAAAACTGAAACAACAGTTTTTATTGTTTTTAACAGTTTTAATTGTTATATTTAATTCAATTTTTATTGTTTTTATATTTAATTCAATTTTTATTGTTTTTAATTCAATTTTTATTGTTTTTAACAGTTAGTATTTCCCTTTAGCATACTTCACTTCACTTATAATTGCTAAGTTCAGATTGAACCCTGATTGCTTATCAGCGCCGTTCTGGTTACTTATTGAACTATTATTTCATCAAATTCAGGGGCCACTCTTTCGATTCAAGTCCCATAAGAGATACTCCCCCTTACCCTCCATAATTCTGAGACGTACTTTTGTATATGAAGTATAAAAATGACCGTGTAGATATCTAACTATTTATGGGATGTACCACTTTCTTTTCTAATATTTTTTTATTTTATTTTTTAACTTAAATATTGCATCGCCAGGTAATAAAATGTATAACAGTTTCAGTAGCGTCCATCTTGTATTATAATCAACGAACGTCATTGAAATATTTTCAACGCTCGTGTGACAAGTATAGTAACGTATGTTAAAAATGACGTGCGTTACAACGTACGTTATCTTAACGCTCGTGTGTCCCAGGCCTTAGTAGTAAGAAAAAATACGCACGCTTCGGTAAAGTTTTTTATGTAGAATTTTTATCAGTTTTGATTAAACCACATAGCAGTCTGGTCAAGTAGATCCTAAATGTTTCACTTTGAATAGGGTACTTGACTGATGTTACAAAAATTTTCAAAAAGCATTATTTTTTCATATCAGTTAAGTGATTTTTTTTATTTTCGACAGATTCTGTAAAAAATCATCAAAAAAATATCCCTACAATTTTAAATGAGAAAAAGGCGGGGAAAACACCTCACTATAGTGACGTCACAGTTTGAAGCAACTAAACGTCAATGTCAATATTTATAACCGCAAAACTTTGATTATATTCGTAAAATATCAAAGTAAAAGCATTCTGGCCGATTATTATTACTATATATATCTATATCTATATCTATATCTATATCTATATATATATATATATATATATATATATATATATATATATATATATATATATATATATATATATATATATATATATATATATATACAGGGGCGGATTTACTATTTTGCCGCCCCCAGGCAGTGCAGAAAATGCCGCCTCTGCACCCTCAATTATCTCACTCATGCCTTCTTCTCCCTTCCCCTCTTCTATTTTACATCCTCATTTCCCCAATTTGATTGTCTGCCCCGTTTCCATTAACGGTCATTTCATGTAAAAATAAATAAACATTAATAATATAAATAATCAGAAACTGGGGCAAACTTAAATAAATTCACAAAAAATATTGGTATAAACATAATTTTTTTAATGACAAACAGAAAATACTTACACATGCAACTTAACTAATTTTATCTCAAAAATTACAGCACAGAAATAATAATAATAAAGCAAAAAATACTGAATAATATTTGTTCGATATTTCGATATAAAATAATAAAATTGAAAATATGATGGAAGAAATCTAACTATAACAAAAGTATTTACAGTTTTCTTCTAGATTTTGTTTGGGCAAAGGTATCAATAACATCAGACAAAACCATTGACTTTAACATGTCACCTTCAATTGATAGAGCAGCCAGCGAGTTTAAACGATCCTCTCCCATGTTTGAGCGAAGATATGTTTTTAATCTTCTAAGGCATGAAAAGGCTCTTTCCGATGAACAGTTGGAGACAGGCGTGTTCACAAACATTCTCAGAGCAATATCTAAGTTTGGATACATCATCTGAAGATCATCTTTACGAATGAGGTGACAAAGACTCAGAGGTGTCAACCGCTTATTCTCTTTTGTTGGCTGTAGTTCAACTGGCATTGGGATTGGAGAGCAGTTTGTTTTGTCCTTTTGTACTTTCCTTTTTTTCTTCTCCATTTTACCAAAATCTTCTGATGCAACTTCTTCCAGAAAGCATTTAAAATGAATAATTTCATCCAAAAAGGCTTTTTCTAAACCATCTGGATATTCTTTAAGAAACTCCTCACCTACCTTCCTTAGGTCTTCGTTGCTCAAATCTGTAATTTGAGTTAGCACTTGGAATTTTCGATTTACCTCTGCGTATGCATTTCTTCTTTTCTCAAGTTGTGTTTTTAGGTTATCGATGATAACAATCAAAACATTTATCCTCAGATTTTCGCGCGGAGTGAACACTGCATCTTCGTTTTCACAGAGTTCGTCATGTTGCCTTTTTCTTTTAGTCATACGTTTATTCTCGTCATTATAGACTTTCAATTGGGATAGTTCTTTGGCTTTTTCTTCAAAGTAATTAAAATCATCTCGTGTTGACTCCATTAGCTTAATTAACGAATCATACAACTGGACCACTGATTTAAGGTCGGTGTCCATGCATTGCAGTTTCTTATTTGTATCATTTAACCTTTGAAGTATAAAACCCCAAAATTCAGCCATAAAAGCAGTTTCTAGCGAATCCATTTTTGCAGCTAAACCTCTTGCTTCAGCGCGAGTAACTGCTTTCTGTGCTGGATCTTCGAAAATATTCCGCAAAGTTCGATAAATTTCTTGCCAGTTATTTCTCAGAGCTTTGCAGGCGTCATCTCGTGCAGACCATCTAGTAGAACTGAGATTTTTTAGAGTAGTAGGATGGCCATGACTCTCAAGAACTGATCTTAGGAATAAACCCCACCTACTAGTAGATGAACTAAAAAAGTTATACAGTTCTTGCAAGAACAGAAAAAAGAAAGCACCTGTATTACAACATTCAGCTGCATTAGTTCCGACAAGGTTCAAAGAATGAGCAGAACATGGAATAAAAACAGCATGGCCATTCAGGTTTTTGATTCGAGCTTGGAGACCTGAATACACTCCAGACATATTGCTGGCGTTGTCATAGGATTGTCCCCGACAATTACTAATGTCCAAGCTATAACACTTAAAGACTTTAATAATAGCATTGAACATGTCTTCAGCTTTGTGGCCAGTATTGGGAAGGAATGTCAAAAACCGTTCTGTGGGATAACCATCTTCTTTAACGTATCTTATCACGATAGCCAGTTGGTCTACATGTGAGATATCCAATGTAGAGTCAATTATCAATGAGAAATACTTCGCCTGTTTTATTTCACAAACAATTTTATTTGTGAGATTAGTAGCTAAAACAGACAGAAATTCTTCTGCAATAGTTGGAGAAAGATACGATGTGTTACCGCTACCTGGGTGGCCATACTTAGCTATGTGACACGCTAAAAAGGAGTCAAACTCAGCTATAACTTCAAGCAACATCATATAATTCCCATTTCTGCTGCTTCCAAACTTCTCGTCGTGCCCACGCAATGACATACCACGTGATGCTAACGCTTTAACAACAACGACAACACGTTAAAGAACACTCTTCCAATAATTAACCTCAGTTTGATATTGTTCTACAAGCTGATTATCAATACGATCTTTAAACTGACTTCGTTCTTTAAAGGTTTTAAGGCAATTTCGGTGATTAATCGAGTTTTCGTGCTCTGAGAGTGATGCACTTCCATTTTTCCAGTCATTAAATCCTCCTTCGGAAAACTTGCTTTTAGTAGCGTTTTTGTCTGAAAACATTACGCAGACACCACAAAAAACGCATCCAGTACTCTCAGAAAACACTAACCAATTACGAGGCAATAATTCACCATTAGTAAGCTTGCGCTGAAACATATTTACTGTAAGGTATCTGAATGTACCGTCGTTATACTGTCTCATCGATTTTTTAAAATCTGCTTTGATATTTTGACAGAAACCAAATTTTGCCACGTAATCACGAGTTCTCTCATTCACTGTCCAATTAATAGGATCGTGATCTATAAATTCTAATTCTCCTACCTTATTAGAAGTTGAAGATGAAGTAGCAGTAGTTATTTTGACATCGGCGTTGACTGGATCTACAGCTGTGTCCTCCTTGGATAAAAAAAGTCTCTTTATTAACAGTATGAATAATTTCTTGGTCCTCGCTATTATTACTGTCACTAGTGTCGCTGCTACTCTCCGCACCACTATCACTAGGAAATTCCTTAACACTGTTATTGGTTTCTTTTTCATTTAGCAAGCTTTGATTCTTGTTCTGTTCGTTAGCTTGCCTTTTTAACTGGCATTGGGAATTAAAAAAAAACTATCGATTTTTAAGGTTTTACTTAAAACAAAGTTCTCTTTAGCTTCCTTTTCTTTTCTTAATTTCTTGTATTGTATTCCACTTAAACGTTTTCTCCCATCTGCCATTTTCTTGATGTACAGTAGAAAATATGACACTTGATAAATACAAAACGCGTTAATAAATGTACCATGCACGTTAATAAATGGTATATCATTATATGTAGGTCTAAACATAAACAATCCGATTTCCAAGAAATTGTTGCAAAAACTGTAGGTATATTTGAATGTTACAGTTACATTTTTTCTGGCAATTTTGGATTTTTAATTAATAATTATAACAGGGGATAGCAAGAGTAATAAGTTAATAACCAGAATACCGATAATACATTTAAATACATAAAGTAGTAAATAAATATCCTAGCACAAAATGTCAATAAAACAGAAATTTTTAAGATAACTCACGCGTTTCGTAGAAGTACAGTAGACTTTTGGGTGAAAACGATAATTCCATTATAGTTAAAAATTTAGTGGAAATAATTTTTATATTTGCCTGCGCTTAATAGAACTAGTTTTTGTATTATAAATTTGTCTGAATCTAAAAATATCATTTCTTAACACAAATTTTGCCACCTCCCCAAAATTTGCCGCCCCAGGCAAGTGCCTGGGTCTGCCTGTGCGTAAATCCGCCTCTGTATATATATATATATATATATATATATATATATATATATATATATAAGCTAATAGAAATATTCAAAAGAAAACACAATTTCATCTCACTGATGAAAATTATAAAAATCGACATATCTAGCTACAAAATGTTACGTCATATTCAAGAAATGGCGTGTTTTCACTAATTTGAATATTTGTTGAAAAATGGCGATTTTCAAAATAAAATTTTAAAATAGTTATCAATTTTTGCAAATAATACATAGAATTATTTAACATTTGATACAAATTTTAAATACAGTCAAGTATCGTATTCCGTTGCAAAATTTTTCAAAAAAAGTTCCATTTTGATCGAAATTCAATTTCATTCTTGAAACATATGGTAACTTCTTCAAACATATTTTCTAAATGGCGTAATTTCGATATGAATCGAGCAAAAAGAATTTATATGATATCAATAATAACTTTCCGTACCTAATAAATTTTTAATATATTATGGTACATATTGTCGAGAGAATTTTCACAATCTCGGGTCGCCTCGATCCGTATGTAGTCTTTAATGTGTCCAAATGGACTCATAAATTTATTAACTGTATTCATTCATACTGAAACGTAAAATTTTATTATTAGAAATATTTTCTGTTTTCTGTGAGTTATAGTTATTGAACTAAGAAATATATATATGTAACACTGTAACATGTACAATAAATAATATACAGATTCGGTGAAAATATTAAGGGGAGATTCGCCAAAATTAAATAAAAAATTCACCTTTATTACTATTATTTTATTTATAAAATTAAATATTTTATTAATCCCTTTAGCGGCTATCCCGAGTACAGCTCGTCATATGAATTATACAACTTGAATGACTCTCCCGACCTGAACTCGCCTCGTGTTGATAACTATAAGATGCTATTATCTCCTATCGTAAAAGCATTACTAAAGCAAAAATTATCGAGTGGGTAGGCCATATAATTATGCAATTAAATTAAGTATTTTCAAAGATCATTTTATTTGGTTAGTTTTACATGAGCCGCTAAAGGAATTAAAAAACTAAATACTTATACAACATTGTTTCTACATGTCTTGAGATTACAAATTTTTTAAAAACAATTCAAAAATCAGCTGAGTATAAATGGTTTTGAAGTCGACACTGCGAGATTTTTCTACCTTGATGGTTCCTCGCGTTCTGAAATCCCCAGTGAACCAAAATAAAAAAATCAAGAATTTTTTGAAAATAAACATTTTCAGAAACACGCTTTTTCTTGACTATAAACAGCCGCCATTTTGAAAATATATTACGGAACCAAAAGATCCTAGGTCCTGCCAAAATGACGGTATCGAAGAATAATATATGCACTTTGATTTATGTCGATATCTCAAATACTTTTTGAGATACATGAGGAACCATGTCGAAAAACGTACTTCTGAAAAAAAAAGCATTTAAAGTTTTTTTTTTCTTTCTTCTTTTTTTTTTTTTTTTTTTTTTTTTTTTTTAAATTGAATTATAGTAAAGTGCCTGCACTAAAATGCTCATAACTTTTTGATTTTTCATTTCTTAAAAATAAAACTTGTCGTGGAATTTTAGCATACACGATATTGTGTAAAATATTATGCAGACGACATAACAATTAAGTATTAAGTTTGATGACGACCTAATAGATTTTGAATAAAATGTACATGTGTATACGGGGAATACCCGAATTATGGCTATGATGATAGGAGATGCCGGTGGGATGAGGCACACCGCACCAGAGGAGAGATGTTTTGACCACTAAACAGAACCAGACGTATTTTTGAAGAACTAACTTGATATTTTTAAACAATGTAATTCCAATTAGCATCTCTCATTTTTGTGTTGTGTTTCGCGGTTAATAAACAATTATATGTAATTTTAAAAAATATTTGAATAAAATTAATTGAAATCAAAAACAATTCGACTTTTATTTATTAATTTAAGAAACTAACCAAAATATCCGTTGCGCAGTTCAGACCAAATATCGCGTTCCGCAACAAATTTTAGGAGAATATTTCTAACACCTTAAGGAACATAATTAGGACGAAAAAAATCGATTTTTTTTGTTAGCGAATCTCCCCTTAATTAGAGAGAAACAGTGTGTATCGTGTGTATGTTTATTTCGAACGTGTATAGTAGTGTTTAGATTTATGTATCATATTTCAGTATTATCTGTCTGGCCATTCGGGTCGCTTTTGTGCTTTTCTATTAGTAAATTCATACTTTTGTGTTCATAAATATTTGTTGGTTCTTCAACTAATTCAGTTTTTTACTTTTGGTTTATTGTTTTATGTATAGATAGATACAGGATGTGTCATAACAGTCATAATCAATAAGTACTTGTAAAACAGGGACGGATTTATACACATAGGTGTTCCTAGGCAACGGAAACCGGGGACGCCTCCTTTTTTAGGTTTCTATCCCTTACCTTTGACAAGATCTTCATGCTGGCAATTTTATTTAGGGTCACCTATATAGGGTGGAAATTAAATAACTCTTGTCCTTTTGAGGGATCACTCATAGCAGCCTGTAGACACTAAAACCACAAGAACTTTTTCGGAATTAGCAGTTTGGGAAAATCGCAAATGAATTGGTTTCACGATGTTTCCAAATTTTTCTAAGTACGACCCTGACTAAATTATGCATATACACCTTTTCAGTACCAAAGGTATAAAATAATTTTATTGACCAAAATTCAATAAAATTTTGTAAACACGTTTACTTCTAGTTACTACTTATTGTAGTTGCTTTTTTAGAAACAGAAAATTTATCTTAAAATATAAGATGGTCAGAGTCGGATTAAAAAAAAATTTTATGGGCCCCTTTTTTGGACCCACATTTAGTATCAAATTTTCTCTGTTAAAAAACACTTCTGATTCAAATTTATTGGCAAATTTTAATTACATGGGTGAGATTTATCCACTGTTTTCGCAGCGAAACTTATATACTTTCCACCCTGTACATATATAATTGGCACTCTATAAAGATCTAACAATAAGTTAAACTGTAGTTTTACAAATAATTCCTTGTATTATAAATTGGAAACAACTATAAAACAAAATAAAATTTTGATGAATTCAAACGGGATTAAAAACAGTTAATCTGTATGTAAAGACGCTAAAATGTTTGTGTTTCGAATTGCGGATAATTTTACGGTGGCTTACTGACTAGAAAATTTAATAAATATACGATTTAACTATCCAAAGTTAGTAATTCGGATATTTCAAACATTTTGAAATGTAATATGTTTCACTTTATTTTGTAATAATACTCGTAGTAGGTACCAATAGTATCTACATTACTCATTTAAGGTATTCGGTCGGTAAAACGATTTTTTCAAAGGATTTTAACGAAACCTCTCTAGGTATTTATTTAATTCAATACCAATAAATACGAGCCTATACCGAAATAAAATAAAGTAAAAAAAATGTTTTTTAAGAAAAAGCTTTTATTTAAAAAATGGGTTAAAAAAAATGAAATAACTACTGAGTGAAGTTTGAAGCAATATGCAACATAATTTATAAAAGCTTGAGGCGTTATCATTAATTATTTCTATTTTGGATATAAGTGTAGCTATTTTACTTTTCAGTACTTACCAAACTTAATTAAACGCCTCAAGCTTTTATAAATTATGTTGCATATTGCTTCAAACTTCACTCAGTAGTTATTTTATTTCTTTTAGCCCATTTTTAAATAAAAGCTTTTTCTTAAAAAACATTTTTTCTACTTTATTTTATTTTATACTCTTTAGTCTGATTACAATTAATTTAAAAAAAAAAATAAAGAAGTAATTTTTTTACCTATATTTTAATCGGTTAATTTACCCTAATCAGACATAACTATGGAAACAAAAAATTGCAATGTAAAATCAATGGACAATATTTGACAATTCGAAATGTCAAAAAGTTGCATACGACTAAAAATCAACAATTTTGGTTTGGGGCAATTTAGGGAAAAACTAATTTATTATACAATATTACATTGTCAACAAGGTTAGACACGTATGCAAAATTTGAAATCTCTAGCTCAATTAGAACCTGTCTAAATTTTGATTCCAAAATTTGATCTAAACCAACATACTAACATAGCAAGTTAAATAAAAGCTTTTAAAAAAATAACCGCCCCAATTTTGAGAAAAATGGTTTCAAGGTTTTGTAATTTTAACACGGGTTTAATGGGAAAACTCTATTCTGTTTCAATAAAATGAAACGTGTCACAGGAATTTGATTAAAATTTAATATATTATAATAAATTTCTAATACTGATTGGCTGACCGACGCTTTAGAAGCATGAAATTTTGCATAGGAGTTCCCTATGTAACGTAAGTAAGCACTAAGAAAGGATTTTTGAAAATTCGTCCCCGAAGTGGATTAAATATGGAATGAAAATTTGTATGGAAATTCGTTATTTTTGAAGTTAGAGATATTGTATAAAAATATGTTACTATGGCTATTAAAATACATAATATCTTACTTAATATATCTTTAACACTGACTGACAGACAACGCCCAACCTGTTTGATTTAGAAGAACGAAATTTAGTACAGGAGATATGAAAATTGGCGTTTAGGCTTCTATTTGTAAATAAAAGTCAGTTGTGTAAAAGTTTCTGGAAATTTATTCTCTAAGGCGTTAAAACAGGAAATGAAAATTCGTATAGAAAGTTCGTCATTTTTGAAGTTAGAAACGTGGATATTGATTTAGGCTTTTGAAAAATATTAAAAATTAGCAGAAAATGAGTACCTAATAAAAAGATATTGTTGATAGGAGATCCCATCGGGTATATGGCTAGTATATTATAAAATACAAAGTTACAAACCATATTTAATAAGAAATAAAAATGATTCACCACGCCGTTTTTGAAATATAGTTTCTAAACACTATTTTACAACGCTTTTTCAACAATGCTCTTATATTGCCATAACATAAGCGCGTGGAAATTTAAAAAAAAAATAAATAACTGAATAATAACTGAAGAATATTAATACATTATTTAATTTTTGATAAAAGAAAATTTTTTCGCTGTGATATACTTTTGTACCTGTCTATCTCGGAGCAAATACCTAAGTCCATCTTTTAAATTACAAGCCTATTATAAAAAAAGAAAAAATCTTTTCTAAAAATAATTTTCTTTTTTTGTAGTTGCGTAATCAAATGTTAGATTTATCACTGTGTTGACGTTTGATACATAACAAATTTTATTGTGTGGGTAGAATTCAATCGAAAATTTCCAACAAATTTTTTTAATCCCAATATCAAAAAACTGAAGCATCGGATGTTTTGCTAAAAAAAATGCGGAACATAAAAGATAATAAAAAGTGGTGTTAATTCAAAATTCAAAATTACTTATAGGATTTCGTAGTCAGTACCTAAAGTTTTTCAGTGTTACATAAAAATATAAAAAATGTAAATAATTTCCAATGAATTAATAAATATGAATCAAGTTATTATTAAATTAGTATAGTTAAAAGTTGTGACGTGGTATCTCCTGTTTGTTTCCAGTAAGAAAACAACTAATTTAAAATAACTAATTGTACGGAACACTATCTGCTCAAACACGACTTGCACTTGACCGATTTTTTGATACATTACTAGCAAATATTTTTGTAAAATTCTTATGAATTTTTGAAAGATTCGGATAAAGCGGTAGATTTTGTACCCATAGTAGCACCTTGTGGCGTATAAGTTTACAAATTTTTTCGGTTGGTTCGTTCAATTCATATTTTACAAACTGTTTACAATAGTTTACATTGAACAACGACTTGGTAGGCTGAATGCAACAATGTAGAGATACTACATGGACATCTCGGCAAGAGTGTTTAAAATTTGTTGCGGGTTTGAATAATTAGAAACAAAATAAGTGATGGGATAATTCGAATTAAAAATAATCGATAATTTCGTTTATTTTTAACTTGCCATATAGGAAGTTATTGTAATGGGTCCGATTTTACGAATTGCTAATTTTGACATATCTCCACGTTTCAAGGTCACTAGAATCCGAATCCATCGTTTTTAGCGTGATGTCTGTGTGTGCGTTCGTTCGTTCGTTCGTGAATTTTTTTTCGTCTCACATATCTCGAGAACAAATGATGATATCAACTCCGGACTAATTTCATTAGATGCGTAATCAAAAAATGACGACCGGATAAAGTTTTCAGCAAATTCGGATTAGCGGTTTGTTTTTTGTGGTAAGAAAACGGAATTAACTTTATTAAGATAACATAGATTTTATGGATATTTTACCATAACATTATTATATAATGGCCTAAGAACCTTCCTTGATGTTAAAAACGCTAGTATTTTATTACAAACTTTAAAAAATAAAAAAAAAACGAAATAAGAAACTTGAAAAAATTAGTTTTTTGCCAAAATATATTTTGTCTCGCATATCTTGAGAATAAATGATGTTATCATTTGTTTGATAAGGGTGGAACCCCCACCCTTAGGTACAGAAGGCGAAGCCCCCGGTATGGTGCAAGGGGCAAAGCCTCTATCGGGGGCCCAGGGGAGGAGTCGCCTGAAATGCAAAAAGAATTTTTTATGTACAGTAGTCTCTAATCTTTAAGGAATTATCGTTATTAATTTTTTTCGAAAAAATACTTACAATTTTTCCCAGTGTGTAAGGTGCGCAGGTCTACATCCTGACTACACTTAGTGCGCAGGTCTACATCTTTGTTACACCTATACTGCGCGCGTCAAAATAAAAAAAAAATTACAGTGTACAAATCTAAATTAAAAATTACAGTAAAAATTAGCATTTGGCCTTGAGTTGACTTTTATCATTGACCTTGAGGGGTCACGATCAAGGTTATATTCGGAAGCAGAATTTTCCGCTCTTTCAATTTTCGGGGGTCAAAAGTGGGGGTTGCAATTTAAAAAACGCACTTGACCTTGATACGACTTTGAACCTTGATCTTGAGGTCAAGGTGAAGGTCACCATCTGCTAGAATCCGAAAAATGCTTTCCCGCCGGGCCGTAGAGAGAGATGGCGGGCGCCGGGAGTAAATTGCATTATTTAAAAGTTTTCTCTTCCAAAAATAAGTAGTGAGCAAAAGAAAAACTTTTAACTTTCTCCCGGGCCCTCTACTGAAAGTTACCGACCCCCTCCTCAAGCCTGGGCCCCGGGGTTGCAATCTCGGCTACCCCATCCTCTCGTCGGGCCTGCAGTTTCCCGCTGTTTTTTTTTGACTGCTTCCATACTTTTGACAAACCCTGTATGCAGAATAGACCCTTAAAATCTCATTCTGTTTGCTTTTTACGCGTTTACAAAAAAAAATTCTCAAAGAGAAATCTAATTTTTTGGTAAGTCGAAGTTAGATGTCACGCCTCTTATTAAATCACTCATAATTCAAGAATCCGTTCCCATCACTATACTTCACGTATTAACATTATAATATACTTTAAACAATACACCGAAACCTTTAGTTCGTGTTCCCAGCATCTCTTCCCATATTGTCAGTCAGTCAGCACTGTCAGCAGTTTGTTCATGACGTTACGTAGTTGTTTCGTTGTCAGATTTTACGAGGTTTATATTATTATGTATTATTATGTGCTATGTGCCCACCATCGTAATAGTATAAACAATGATTTTCATCTAGTGTAAAAGTTACAAGTAGTAAGTGATAAGTATAGGGAACGAAATTCCGCGTTCGTCGAATCGCGTTATGAGTCCGCCGATTTATATTTCTATTGTAAACATTCCCCCTTCATGATCGAAAAAAATTCATTTCAGTTTCTCGTTATGAGATCGGAACATTGGTGTTGATGTTAATGAACTAGCAAGCGTACGATTAATGCAATTCATAAATCATTTTGTCAGAATTTTTTTTGTTCACTAAAAGAATATTTTTATAGGTCCGTGTTTACATAATACATGTGTAGTTGACCAACACAAGTTTTGTTCGTTCATCGGGCGGATTATATTATAAAATTTGTTTGACTAATAATTTTAGTTGCAATTTCTACAAAAGATTTTAAAAATTTTTTTAAAGAAAATATGTGTGGACACTATCGGTTAAACTACTGTCACACAAACTATAGAACGCATTTAGAAAATATTAGTAAATGTATTTATTAAAAAAAATAGGTTGATTTTGTGCCGCTTCTAACGAATGGTAATACTGCACTAAACGTCCAGGTAATTTGATTATAAATAAGTACACACTCACACGCTTGAAAAGTAGGGGAAGTACGAGTTACGGCGGTCGACTACTAACAAAGAAAGGGCAAGAAAATTTGTAGATGAAAAAAATAATGTTATATTTATTATTAGAGCTCTATATAGTATATATAAACAAAATATCATCAATTTTTAAATTTTTAAGTACACAGTTGAGGGGTGTTTTAACCCTTAAAAATGTGCAAGTGCAAAAAATAATGTTATATTCGTTACGAGAACTTTTTAAGGTGCGTATAAACAAAATTTCATCGATTTTTAAATTTTTGAGTTCCAACTTTGAGGGAGTGGTTCACCCCTTTAAAACGTTTTTAGCAGGAACTGATATTTTTTATGTTATTAGGTAGCCACCCTCTATATACTGACAAAGTTTCAGATTTTTTTGAATTTTCGACTTCTTGCCCTTCCCTTGTAAGCACAAGTGGGGGTACAGGAATTCTTAAAATTATATTCTCCTACAGCCCCGTAGCACTCATATCGCGCTTCGACTGTATATCATTTTGTGAGAAAATTAACTAAACCTGTGTACTATTAGACCGGGAGGCGGTAATAAGAAAGTGTTTACCCATCGAGTTAAAGAAAATTTCATTTTTCATCTAATAGTTTATCATTCGAAGTTACTAAAATGCTTTGTCGGCCAGGCCAACTCTTGTCCGGTTACGCGGGCCGACCTCGAAAAGTGGTCAATTTTTCGAGGCCCCCTTACCCACCGAGTTAAAGAAAATTTCTTTTTTCATCTAATAGATTATCATTCGAAGTTACTAAAATGCTTTGTCGGCCAGGCCAACTCTTGTCCGGTTACGCTGGCCGACCTCGAAAAGTGGTCAATTTTTCGAGGCCCCCTTACCCATCGAGTTAAAGAAAATTTCTTTTTTCATCTAATAGATTATCATTCGAAGTTACTAAAATGCTTTGTCGGCCAGGCCAACATATTTGTTACATTGTAAGGGGGGTAAGGGGCCTCGAAAAATTGACCACTTTTCGAGGTCGGTCAGCGTAACCGGAAAAGAGTTGGCCTGGCCGACAAAGCATTTTAGCAATTTCAAATGATAATCTATTAGATGAAAAAAGAAATTTTCTTTAAATCGATGGGTCAGGGGGCCTCGAAAAATTGACATCTTTTCGAGGTCGGCCCACGTAACCGGACAAGAGTTGGCCTGGCCGACAAAGCATTTTAGTAACTTCGAATGATAATCTATTAGATGAAAAAAGAAATTTTCTTTAACTCGATGGGTAAGGGGGCCTCGAAAAATTGACCACTTTTCGAGGTCGGCCCGCGTAACCGGACAAGAGTTGGCCTGGCCGACAAAGCATTTTAGTAACTTCGAATGATAAACTATTAGATGAAAAATGAAATTTTCTTTAACTCGATGGGTAAACACTTTCTTATTACCGCCTCCCGGTCTATATTTAATATTTACTACATATTCACTATGTAGGAAACAAGCATTAGAGTTGTACTGAGTTGTAGAGTTTGTGTATACTTGAATCATAATTTATAATAGTGTAACAGATGGTGGGCTTAAAAGGAATATTCTCCGCACTCCTCTCATCCAAATGGAGCTTGTTGCTCATCATATTTTAACCAGTCACTCGTTAAAATGAAAATTTGATAAGAAAACGTGTCTACGGGCATAAAATGCATCAAGGAGAGAAAAGTTTTTGAAGCAGGCCTAAACAAATAATCAAATTTTATAGTCTGTATCAAAATAGTTATGGAATGTATTAAAAATCGCCAAGTGCATGTTAGATACGTGTTAAGTTAGGGTATCTAGCTTGAATTTTTCGGTTTTCGGGAAAAATACCTTAGTCGAATCCCCCAATGAAACAATTTGAACAAAAATATATTCTTGATTCAATGTTTTACCGGACAGTAGAGAAATTCTTTGCATATTCTTTTTTTTGCTTTTTAATTTGAAAATGGTTTTCTAATTTTATTAAAGTCTACATTTTTGACGAGTTTGTTTTTTAAGAATAAACTGAAAGATATCTTACAAGGAGGCGACATAGCCTTGAGATCGCCGATTTAGCTGAAATTTTTTTTGATGATAGGGTATAAAATACACTTAATATGTTAATATTCTAAAATAATGGCGCGCACTATTCAGTAAAACCTGTAAAAAAAAATTATTTATCAACATAACATACCAAGTAGGTCGGAGGTCAGGTTCTTGCCTCACAATAGAATGGTCTTACGTTCGAAACCGACTCTGTTCAACAAAACTTTTCTGTATTAATTTTTTTTTTATCAACAGAAATCTCACTTATTTATAAAACATTAAAAGTTTTTTTCAATAAAAAAAAAATTGTATTACGAAAGATTATAAAAATATACATCAATAGATTGTAAATAAAAAGTATTGAAAAAACTGAAGTTATAATGATTTTGTATTTAAAGATTTGTTACAAATATATATTTTAAATAAAATCTACTTAATAAATTTCTAACACTGACTGACTGACTGACTGACAGACAACGCACAGCCTAAACCGTCGGGTTTAGAAGAATGAAATTTTGCACAGGAGTTCCCTATGTAACGTAGGTGACCACTAAGAAGGGATTTTTGAATAGTTTCAAAATTTGCCCCCTAAATGGGTTAAATAAGGAATACAAATTTATTCGTCATTTTTGAATTTAGATATACATATAAAAATTTGTTACTATGACTATTCAAATAAATAATATTTTATACGCTGATTGACAGACAACGCACAGCCTAAACTGTTGGGTTTAGAAGGACGAAATTTAACACAGAAGATACGTATGAAGATTGATCTTTAGACATTACTACTTATAAATAAAAGTCAGTTGTGTAAACATTTCTGGAAATTCATTCCCTAAGGGGTTAAAATAGGAAATGAAAGTTCGTATGGGAAGTTCGTCATTTTTTAAATTAGAAACGTGGAAATTGGTACTTAGGCTTTTGAAAAACATTGAAAGTCAGCAGTGAGTACCTAATAAAAAGATATTGTCGAGGGGAAAAGAATTGGTTTCGAACGTAGGACCATTCTATTGTACGGTAAGAAGCTTACCGCTGACCTCCTTCGCATCTTGCGTATAATAATCATTTTTAAGCTTATTAAGTACATTAGCTGCATTAAAATTTTTAAATATTTCTTTTACAGGATATTTTTTTTTTTTTTTTTTTTTGAATAGTGCGCGCTTTTATTTTAGGATATTAATATATTAAGTGTACCCTATCACCAAAAAAAAAAAAATTCCGCTAAATCGGCGACTCCAAGACTATGCCGTCCCCTCGTTAGTCTCTAAAACAAAACATTCGGGAAATTGAGACAGTTTTAAATCAAATGAAAAAATTGCTGATTGAAGTTTGTATTCCGTTTCCAATGGTGACGCTTAAATTTTTTCTCTTTGGATGCCCCCGGGCCCCAAAATATAAGTTTAGTAATGCCATAGTTTCTTACGGGCCTGATTCGAATATTTTGTACATAACATAATGTGGTATGTACTCTTGTATTGAACTAGATAATTATAATATGTGTTTATGTAAACAATAGACAAGCTTATTTTATTTAATATCCTTTTCATTATACTGTGAAAGGATAATTAAAAATAATCCGTCTAAAAGTAATGAGAATGATAAATTATTAAAATAACCTTAAAGACAACAACTCGAGGACTTAGCAGTATGAAAATTTTCGTCAATGTAGCGTTCTTGAAAATGAAGGTTCTGTATCTACGCTACGCTTTATAGCCAAAGATTCCACCGCATATAAATCCTATGTAGAAGATACATGAATGACTTTTTGCCACTTAATTCAAGAAATTACATGGATGAAATCTGTATCAAAATGTAGGTTTCAATGTATACAGTGACTTTATATTGAGATGCCTGGCATGCGCAACCCAATGGCACTCTCGGCTAATTAACCCACGCAGCTGCAGATTAATTAAGCCTAACATCCTAGGCATCCCAGGCCAATTCCTGTACTTCATTGTATGCGTTGAAGAAAAATTTGGACGTTTTCATTCATGCTTTCCATGACTTAAGTAAACATTAAAAGCCACAAATAACCGAAATTAGCTTACAAGGAGAGGTTCAGGTATGGTTGTCACCAATTTCAATCAAATTTCGTCTGCTAGTAGAGCATAAAATCAATATTAAAAATTTAC
Source organism: Brachynemurus nebulosus (assembly GCA_035578155.1). Classification (NCBI taxonomy): domain Eukaryota; kingdom Metazoa; phylum Arthropoda; class Insecta; order Neuroptera; family Myrmeleontidae; genus Brachynemurus; species Brachynemurus nebulosus. Next base: position 11,257,478 of record JAPWDM010000012.1, on the reverse strand, counting down.
AACATTAATGTCCACCTCTGCAAAACACAGGAAATATTTTTATTTTAAATTTGTACAAAAATATAGGTAATATAATATATCTAATCAAGTTATTTAAAACGTTTCAACAAAATAGCCACAGCTCAACGGTAGAGCGACGGAGTGCGGATAGTGGGGTACCGGTATCGAATCCCGATACAAGTGATTATTCAATTTTTTCTATTTTTTTTTAAATAACAGTTAATTTATTGTATTGTAGAAATAGGTTGCCCACATATTTTTACAAGATGAATTTTTACATTTTTCAAATTTAAAATGTTCATATTTTAAAAGCTCTAGTGCAGTGTTTTCCAACCTGTGGGTCGCGACCCCCCGGGAAGTTGCGAAGCCTTTTCAAGGGGGTCGCAGTTACTTTAAAAATAAAACCACTATAGTTCAATATATCGGGTGTTCATAAAGTTGCGGAACAGCTGAAAATCTCAGTTAATATTGAATTTATTGAAAAATGACCCGGATAAAAGCTTCATGGGAAGAAATGAGGAACTAGAAAATGACCTCGAATTTGACCTTGAACAGAATTTGGAGGTCAACTTTGTCTTTTTAAATGAAAAGCCCTATTTTTGACCTCGGATTCGGAAAGAGCAAGAAATTTTACGTCGAAAACCATATTCATACTTCATATCCCACGGTAGTGTGAAGGTCATAAAACGAAAAAAATATGATTCAAGGTCAAATTCGAGGCCATTTTCTAGTTCCTCATTTCTTTCCACGAAACTTTTGTCCGAGTTATTCTTCGATAAAGTCAATATATATATATATATATATATATATATATATATATATATATATATATATATATATATATATATATATATATATATATATATATATTGACTTTATCGAAAAATAACTCGGATAAAAGTTTCATGGAAAGAAATGTGGAACTAGAAAATGGCCTCGAATTTGACCTTGAATCATATTTTTTTCGTTTTATGACCTTCACACTACCGTGGGATATGAAGTATGAATATGGTTTTCAACGTAAAATTTCCTGCTCTTTTCGAAAAATAGGGGTTTCCATTTATAAAATAAAGTTGACCTCCAAATTCTGGTCAAGGTCATGTTCAAGATCAAATTCGAGGTCATTTTCTAGTTCCTCATTTCTTCCACATATATATATATATATATATATATATATATATATATATATATATATATATATATATATATATATATATATATGTAAGTTTTGTCAAAATATCTATTCGTTTTTATTCACATTAATCACATCAAGTGCAATATACCCGCGTATACAAAACACGAATGCTGTTTGATCCGAAAAATGTCCGATACCTAGTTACAAATAAAAACTTTTAGACCAAATTTTACTGTAATCGTAAACGCAGTCTGTTAAATTTTGAATAATATAATGCAATAAAACCTATACATGCGTCAAACTGAAAATAAAGATCTCACATGGAGCAAATTTAAAATGGTACGCATGCACAATTTTTTTAAATAACTTTTTAATTATTTATGCTTTATTTGGCGACCCTACGAACATTTTACCGTTATATTTAGGCACTACAAACGATAATCTTTCTATTGTTTGCTTCCGGCTATTCTTACGATTGCTTCCGGCTAACTTCAGTATAAAATTTTGATTGTTAATTACAAATAGACTAAGGGGCTACAAACGAAAATAAATATACTACAAACATCTACAAACGGCCTACAATCGATTGAAGTTATTAAATCTTGACTACAAAAAAACTTCCGGCCAGCGTCATGATGCCAATTATACCTGAATCTCTCCTTGTTAGATTAAATTAGATCTTCCACATAGGATTTGTATAACATTTAAGTACCTAACTATCAACAATGAAGTCGGTGTAACATAATGAATTTACACATATACGAGTAATGTGTGAACTATTAGGGGGTAAGGGGAATACGAAATGCGACAAAGCTGTTACAAGTTCTACTAAACTATATAAAATACTAAAAAATTGAAATGTAGACTTGATACAGTAACATTTTCTTCAACAAAACAGGACTAAATTATGTTAAATTATAAATTTTATTTTTTATTATAATTCCTATTTACATTCACTCTTTTTTTCGAAAAAGAAAAAATTTCTTTGTTAGAAAGATAAGTATTTGATATAATATATAAATGCTCTTCACGTATTTCGCGTATTTGTTAAGTAAATAAAAATGGGACTAAATAAAAGAATTTTTTTTTCTAAAAAATGTTATTTGAATATCATTTTTTTCTATTTATTCAGCTCTTAGTTATTTAACTGAAACGCATGTATCCCTTTTTTTTAATTCATAATTTTTCATTTTAATTTAATTAAACGACATAATATAAAGCTGGGTACTCATTAAGCGACTTTTAATTGCGCGAATAATATTAGAACGACAACTACATACTTTATTGCACACCCCAGTCTTGTGTGCTCTATATTATTGACAATGAGAGTTATTGTTTTATGGGTAACATCTCAAGAGAGCTGCCTCTAATGCAATTGCGTATTTTCGATGTATCTATTTTTTGATTAATAAATGGTGAGCTCGCCAGACAAAAAGGTTATGTAACGTTACGGAACGGAACTTGTGCCATTACAAAACTGAGGGCTCTAATTCAAAAAAAAGTTAACACACGTTAAATGTTTTATCATGGTACCAATAAGTTTTCAATTACAAAGTACACTGACATTCAAAAATTGTGGATTAAAAAAAACAAAAAAAACAAAAAATCAGTAAGTTTCCGTAAGTAAGAATCAGTAATTAAAGCACCCTATTTTTGCAACGGTAAATTCCGTTACCTAGCAATTTTCTCTGGCGAATGTGATATTATTTATTTTGAAATAATTTGCGTGGTGTGCACTTGGTTTTACCAGTATGGTCTTTGTTATGAATAAAGATATTTTATTCTTTTTAATAAAGTATACGGTATTATTTAATAAAACATTATTGGGTCAATATTGGTGAAAATCAAAACGATGACTATTTTGTTTTTGGTCTTAGTACAGTTGAACCTTTTTTAGTGCAGGGAGTCGGGACCGCATAAAACAAGTTTCATCGAAAATACATAACTCAAAACGCTCAACATCTCACGATTTCCTTAGAAGTTGCTTTCTAATCAAGATAAAGCGTTAAGGGGGGAGGATCCTCCAGAACTTTCAAATTTTTCATTTTCTGTTTTGCTTTAAAAGTTCATTTGAACCTTAAGGAATATATTTCTAATGTTTTAATCCCAACAGAACGATTATCTTAGTTAACGATAAACTGCTTTTAACTCTACTTTTCAAGAACGAAAACTTTTTAATAGCGTTTTTCTCAAAACAGATTTTTTCCCGCGCCGTGAAACATAATTTAAAAAGTTATTAAGGTATTAACTTGAAATTTTGTACAGATATTCTTTAAGACGTTGGCCTTTGCATATACCTAAAATTTTGCATAAATTATTAATATAAATATTGTTTATAACAATTTGTTTATAAAAAAAAGGGAAATTTGTTTCTTTTTGATTTTAAATTGTGAAAAAAATAATTTTCTCGTCAGAAATAGGTATATGCAAAGCGTAATGACTTATTTTAATAAAAAATTTTTTGTCCGATTGAATTCAGTTGATTACAAGAGGCTGGGCATTCCACGGCGCAAATTAAAAGAGTCAATTTGAAACAGCTGTAGCGCCGCCATTTTTTCTTTTTTTTTGCATAAAAATTTATGAGTGAATACACCATAACATGTACTATACTATGTAACTTCATTTGATACAATAAATGTATCTAGTTTCTTAAAAAAAATTATTAAAAAACCTGTTGTTTGGAGGACCCCCCCCCCCCCCCCCTTAATTTACACGTGGGAACATTTTATTTCATTTTTATAATATTATCAAAAAATTGTGAAAAATACATCCTTAAAAATAACTTATATTCTTATGCAATGTACTGATTAAATGCTTAAGAACCATTAAAAAGTATTTTTGTCAAAGGAAGTTATTATAATAACTGTTTAAGTTTCTTACTGTCTCTTGATTTTGATTCACATTATGCATTTTAATGGCCATTTTTTTAAAAACCGCATAAAAACAATCGCCCAAAAAAGGACCGCATAAAAAAGGTTTAGATGTAATTTTATTCTTTTTAATAAAGTACACGGTATTATTTAATAGAACATTATTGGGTTAATATTGGTTAAAATCAAAACGATGACTAGTTATTTTGTTTTTGGTCTTAGTATACTGGTGTAGATACTATTTTTCATGGCAATTGTAAAAAATAAAATTTGTACGTGATCGAAGTAAATATCAAAAATAAATAAAAATAGATAACAAAGAATTATTTGAGGTTATGTACGTTGTTTTCTTTTTGTACGTATTTGCAAAATCTAGTTAAGGGGAGAAGGATTTACTCTAGATACCTATATACAACTATTTATCCGATTTCTGCCTATGTCTGTTTTGTAAAAAACAATTGAAACACTTTTGTGTGATATTCAATTTTCTTATTTTATTGAATTTATTAAGGGGGTGCAGTACTCGAGCGTAAAGAGTGTAAATACAATTTTTTTGATTTGTGATTAGATCAAGTTGAGACGGTAAAAATAATTTTGAGCACGTATAAATACAATTTGATTTCACTTTATGTATTGCGTCGAACGAAAAAACGGATAAATAACAATTTTTATGTTTTTTTGTTTTAAATTTATTAACTTTACCAAGAAAAAAAAATACAAATAGTACTGATTTGTGAGAGATTTACTCGCGGAGACTTCTCACGATGTTATTTAATAGATTAAAAGATCAATATTTTTTATTTTTTTTTTTATAAAATTTAATTGATTATGTAATGTGTCATAATTAAATAAATATAATACAGATGTCCTTGCAGTTTCATAATGGTTTTTGTTTCTGTAATTTTGTTGCAACTGATCACGACCATATGTGTTTATTTTTGATTAAACTTTAAAAAGCATTTGTTGTTTGCACTTAAAATTTTAGATAGCTTAATGTAAAAACGAAAGACATTGAATTTTTATCAGAGTTTTTATTGAAACTGTTACATAGAAAAACGACTGAACGAATTTTGATATGAAATGAATTCATATATCGCTCCAACTATCACGATAGATTTCCTAATGTGGGATAAGAGGTGCAAGTTCATTTAAATTAGATTAGTAAATATTGGCGGGAGGAGGAGGGAGTGAACAAAATAAATTCAAGGCCTATAGGAAAAAGTTGAATATTTAAAATTTTTTTGTCTTTTGGAATAATTTTTTGCTGCGTGTAGTGGAACATCGGTCTAATTTAGACTATTTTGAGACTTTTTAGCGAATTTTAAAAATGGAATTCAGCTATTACAGCCACTGTCATGACGCGACTTGAGGCCGGGAATATGGCAGAAATTTGTTTTGAAGTCCCTAGAAACCGAAAATAATATTCACTAAAATTTATATATATATATATATATATATATATATATATATATATATATATATATATATATATATATATTATATATATATATATTCCTGGCATCCGACATCCGACATCCTGGCATCCTGGCATCCGATGGCTGGCTGACAAACTCATCCAAGGGTTTGGGACTTCCAATGTTTTCACCAAATTTCCTGAAAATTGGATACTTCGTTCGAGAGTTATCGCGCGGACACACACCCATATATATATATATATATATATATATATATATATATATAATATATATATATATATATATATATATATATATATATATATATATATATATATATATATATATATATATATATATATATATATATATATATATATATATATATATATATATATATATATATATATATATATATGGGTGTGTGTCCGCGCGATAACTCTCGAACGAAGTATCCAATTTTCAGGAAATTTGGTGAAAACATTGGAAGTCCCAAACCCTTGGATGAGTTTGTCAGCCAGACACGTCGGATGCCAGGAACATGGTCTTTGTTCTTGCAAAAAATTAGTTTTTTGCTAAAATTTCCACTTATTCAAAAATTTCTGCGAAATGTTTTTACACCCTTTAAAAGAGGAGGAAAAATTACATAAAAGAGGTCTTTAAACTATTTTTCTATGTCAACTAGTTGCCGAGAAAAACTATTTCTTGTAAACGGAAATTCGCTAAGTTATGCAGGATGTAGCGACAGGGGTATTTTTAATATCCTGTCCATTTAGAGTATAGACTACAGCGAGGCGAAAATATGGTAATCAGATCAATTTTAGTCGATGGTGGTTTTCAGCGGATCTTGACGTTTTAACGCTTAAGAAACTTATTGTTAGAAAACTGGAATTAACTGGTATTAAATTTGGACACTCTGTAAAAATTTATCACTCGTCGTTGATGCTACATATTTGGCAAGTGTACAAATAATTTGTTTATGAATTTCAATTTATTTATTTCGTGAATAAAGAAAAACTATCAAGATTGGTAATCGATTTGAATGTGCTGATGTGACACTCCCGTTTCACTAGTGTCACAATATGTTGTGACAGTATTCTATATTGATCAATTTTCCACAGTCATTGACTGCAGAAGTAAATATTACAATAGCTTAAATAGAGTATACACTCAAACTTGTTTTTGTGCAGAGAGTAGGGACCGCATCAAAGTAAATACTTAAAGCCGTACTTTGAGCATTAACAAAAAACTTTTTATTTTGTTTGATTAGCTTGCATTAACTAGGTTGTTATGTCACCTTTGTGAAATTTTTGATACCTGATTGGTATCTATTTCTGAAGATGGCCATTAATTGGCCGAAACATGTCATTTGATTTTGCTATTGACTTTGTTGTAATTTAGGCATTTTTCTTTTCTTTGTTTGCCATAAATACTTAAAATTCTTAAATTAAGTTACTCTAAATAATAATATTTCAAACTAATTTAATTTTTTTGACGGGTCCTGAAATACGTACCTGTATTTTTATAGCAAAACTGATAAAAAATAAACTTTCTAAAAAATAGAGTTTCTGACTGTAGCATTCAGTTACCTCTACCGATATCTACAACTCTAACATTTTTTTTGATTAAATTAACATGTCGGTCGTAAAATTACACAAAAACAAGTATAACTGTAAAGTTAGTGTTTCACCTAACATCTAGATTTTATAAAATTATGATTTTACGGGGGCGTGGCCTAAATTTTAGTGGAATCGTAGGTGTAACATATTTAAAATTTAGATTTTATAAAATCTAGATGTTATAAAATTATAATTTTAATGATTATTATTATTATTATTATTATTATTATATTATTAATGAACATTATTGATGAAAAAATTTACTACATAACATTATTGATGAAAATTACTAACATTATTGATGAAAAAATAAATTCTAACTTAAATTTAATACCATTTTAAATTGTACAGCTGCCTTTTTTTTTTTTTAAGTAAATATATAGTAGTAGAGAAGAAATAAGTTTTTTTTCTGTAAAGTGACATTTGGCGCCGTTTTTGGTCGGTTATAGTCGGTATAATCGGTCTATAAAATCTAGATGTTAGGTGAAACATCTCCTAAAATATAATTTTACAATAAAATCATAATTTTAACATAAAATTATGATTTTATAAATTCTAGATGTTAGGTGGAACACTAGCTTAACTCTTTGCACTCAAGCAAAAAAAAAGTGAGTTGTAAATAGGCTGGTAAGACATGTAGCACAAGACAACGACCGACGTTCTTTTTTTGACGGATTCTTTTGACGTTCTAACCTTGTTTCCCCAAAGTTGAATACTAAATGCGCTAAATAAGTCCTCAATGCTGTTTTTATTAGTTTTTAATTTTAAAAAGATAATTCAACGTGATTTTGTATTATTTTATTTACAATTTTTCTAATAAATGAATGTGTTTGCAGTTATTAAATAAAATATTCATGTAATGTGAAGTAGGAACAGTCATTACAGTTCAACATTCAGTGTGTCATGTGGTATACCTTTTCCAACAATTTTTGGGATGACTTTTCGAGAGGGTGTTATTAGTGACCATAAACTTTCAAGATGTTAAAATATTTTATTGCTTACAACAAATACCACCCTATGTTCACTCCAATCGTATTTACCTGTTTTACAAGCGACGGTTTCTTTTTGCATTCATATAGATAAGTAGGTAACATACTGCGAACAATGCTGCTGATTATTGCCGTACTTGAAAAGTCATCTCATTTAAATATTGAAAAACTATACATGTCTTATGATCCAACAGACAAAACACCTTTAAATATGGTAGAGTTAATGGACAAACCACCTTGTCATGCTGTACATGTCTTATAAGCGCAAAGGGTTAATAGTACGTTGAAATTCGTGTTGAGCAAAATATGAGCCGTTTATTTTGAAAGTGGGGCAAGTCCACATTTTGTTATTGCGAGATATTTAAGGGTTTGCGTTTCAAAAAATTTAAAAATATTGGTAAGTGTTAATAGATATATTTTTTGTATTTTGTGGTATTAGATAATGTAAGTTTATAATCCAATAGTGTTCATAGTACTGGCTAAAAAGAATAGTGGGTTTATTATAACTAAATGGACTTGCCTCACTTTAAAAATTAATGAATTATTGTAATCGTTAATTTAAATGGATAATATTTGAGTTTTATCATTTAAAAATAAACATAATAAAAACTTTTCATACGACAGTTCAATTTCAGAAGCACGTACTCTGATATTATTACCCCCTGCCAGTGCCTTAGTAGTAGAAATGAGTGTATGAAAATAAGTATGTACTTTAAAAGGGCAACTCACCCTCTTTGCAGTGTTGCTTAAAATGAATTTGGAAATTTATTCTAATTGTTTTAAACTATCTTTCTTGAAGAAGTTTTTAATTACTCAAATAGTACGATTATGTCGACACAGTCACCCCCGTAGTTAACTACCCCTGGATTTAATATTTTATTAGGAAATTGAGTAAAAACAGGTCGATTAGATTTTTTTACATACATTTGAAATCTGTAAATAGAACTTTATTATATTTTATTTTTTACTCCTTTTCGCAAAATTAACCCCCAAATTTTAGCCCTAAATTATTCCTGTTGGTGTAGTTTAAACAAATTGCATATCAATAGATAGCTTTTTAAGAAAGAGCAATATCGCCAATTTAAGCTTTTGCTCTATTTCTTACCGTTTTCGAGATATTTGAAGAATTAAATTTTCACCCCAATTTTTGCAAGACGATTTCACTCCTTTAAACCGCTTTCCCGCAGATAAAAAAAAATACGTGTTACTTATTTTTTAGTGTTCTACAACATATCTAAGCTTCATCAAAATCAATAGGTCCGGTTTTGGAAATTTTACTTGTAAGTTGGACTTGCACCACTATCAAAATAACATATTTACAATACTGTTAAGAGCTAAAACTTCAATCTTCCAAATATTAGGCTTCTGAATTTTTTTGACTATAAATTATTGACAGATAAAAAGATCATACTAAGTCTTATCTATAACTACCATTATCTTCATTTTTTTCAAAAATGAACTTGCCCCACTTTCAAAATAAACGGCTCATATATCGATATTTTTGAACAATTTTTGGTTTCCTGTTGTTTCCAGAATCAAAATTATTGTGACAAATACGCGTCAGGACAATGGCGTCGTCCCATTACATGACGCCGCAACAGCAACAAACGCAACAGCAACCGCATCCGCAAAAACTCCTCGGCAACGTCCTGTTACGGAATTTTAGTGAATCGGCCGCCACATCTGCCGCAATGAATGCCGCCGCGTACAATACAAACAGTAGTGGCAATGTAAATGTTTGTGGTGCCAATACAACAAGTAACAGTTTGTACAGTGGTGGTGGTGGTGGTGGTGGTACAATTATGAATCAAATGAATAGCGGCCATTGTGGTGTATTTGCAAGTGGCGTTGTTGGTGGTGGGGGCGGTAATCAACAACAACAGCAGCAACAGCAACAGCAACAAGGTTCACCGTCCCAGATGACGATACAATATCGTAAACCGTTACGGTTACGAAATGTGGCGACGAAAGCCGAAGCGTTCGATTCGTTGCATTTTAAAGCTTCCGAGGTAAGTGAACAACACGTTTGTTATTACCCATGTTTTTAGAAGTCAAACAATTTAATTAACTCGGCAATTCCCAAGCCGCGATCTATCGACAAAATATCTTTATTTTGTGCTAGTTTTCATCTTTAGGTACTCAACATATAAAAAATAAATAATTAAAAAAAAATACCCTTTAGTTTTTTTTTTAAATGGCGTGTCAATTATAGGTCATACGGGTCGTTATTTGTAATATGAACTGAGTAAAATGGTATGAAATTACCGGCAAAAAATCACTTTCATTATAAGCTTGATTCTTAGATAATAATTTGCTATAACAGTAATAACAGTACCGACTCTTTAGACATTCTTATAACAGCGAAAATACCACAAGATACACCCACGCGCAATAAAATAGCAAATCGTTTGAAACAACAGAATTAATTTGACCGTTAACATAACTTCAGTGTTGCCAAATTAAAACCATGAATACTACTAAGTATTAACATTTTAGTCGTAACACATTTATTTTTAAATTTTGTTATATTGTCTGTAAAAAAAATTCACAAATCACTGTCACCTAGAGGTGACACTGGGAATTCCCGAGTTCAGTGGCTATATACAGTTGTAGCGGGCGAAATGATATTTTCTCAATTTTTTTCGACAGTATAATAAATATTTATTTAAAAACTGTTAACAACGTTAACTAGTAGGTAGATGTTTTGGGATAATTGTTAAATTTTTTTCATTGAAAAGTTTTTGAAAGTAGCGGAACCATAGTTGTATTTCAGAAGCACCTTTTTTGGTGCTTAAAGTGTGTTTAAAGTGACAAGCTTGTTTCTTTCATATTCGATGTTGAACGTTCGAAAGTCTATACACACTTGCTTCAAAGTTTCAAGGCCATGAATTTCGAACAATACAACAGAGTGGCGAAATTCGACGTACTGCTTATATTATATTATACCGAGCAGCAGCTGCATGGCTTGGCGGTAGACCATCACAACTGTATATAATCCCTTAAGTAGTGTGGAAGTAAGAATCCGACAGGATAGAAAGCCACCTTTCAAAATGAAAAATTCTTCAAAAGTATTAAACAATTTATCTATACATATAATAAAATTGTAACGAGACCATTTCTGTACATGGAATATTTTTTGAAAATTCTACTCGTACTGTAAATAGTGTTGGATGTAGATACCAAAACAGCGATTTTTAGAATTTTTGTCTGTCTGTCTGTTTGTCTGTTCACGCATCACGCAAAAACTATTAGATGGATTTTAATGAAATTTGGTGTGATGATAACTTATTACCTGGGTCAACATCTAAAATACTTTTTAGTCCGGGAAAGTTTCTCATTCCCACGGGAAAATGGAAAAAGCCATTTTGAGCATGTGCACACATTAGGCAAAAACTATTGGACGGATTTTAATAAAATTTGGTATGGTGTTAGCTTATTACCTAGGGCAACATTTAAGATACTTTTTACTCCGGGAAAATGCCTCGTTCCCACGGGAAAATAGAAAAACCATTTTGTGCATGTGCACGTATTACGCAAGAACTATTGGACGGATTTTTATGAAATTCGGTGTGGTGATATCCTGTTACTTGGGTCAACATTTAAGATACTTTTTACTCCGGGAAAATGCCTCGTTCCCACGGGAAAATAGAAAAACCATTTTGTGCATGTGCACGTATTACGCAAGAACTATTGGACGGATTTTTATGAAATTTGGTGTGGTGATAACCTATTACTTGGGTCAACATTTAAGATACTTTTTACTGCGGGAAAATTCCTCATTCCCACGGGAAAATAAAAAAACCATTTTGAGCATGTGCATACATTACACAAAAATTATTATTCTTTGCTAGTTCTGTACAATTATTAGTATTATTACACTTACATACTTCTCATTGAGTTTATAACAATGCTTTGCGCGAACGACGTCGCGGGTACGGCTAGTAGTAAATATAGGTGCGTGCGTTCTTTATTATCCGGAACTATTTAATTAAAGAGATTATTTGTTTTATATACATTAAACAAATGGACTTATAGATTTCATCTAGCTATTATAATAATATATAGAGGAAAAAGTTATTCACCTATGAATGGCTTAATCTGTATTCAGTTGTTTTAAAAACACAATTCCATTTGTGTTTTTTCAAATTGTTTACATTATTAAAGTAAAACAAAAGAAATTATTCAATTATTTCTTAACAAGATGTAACTAATTTTATGTTTTGTTTTTTTAAACTTTTGTTTTACTTAATTTAAACCACGTTTGTGGCTTTAAATGTTTATAAAAAATTATTTTTCTAAGATTCTTCTACATAGGTAAATTATTTTTATTACACTATTGTAATGCTTGCTCTACACTCCTCGGCGTTCCTCGGCGAAGTACTCGTTGAAGTTGACTGAGATGCGAATAACGTTACAACATCAATCAGGAAAATCCACGAAGTGACTTTCTACACTCTCGTACTCGATCAACTTCGCGAGAATGTAGATCAGACATAATGAAAATATGAAATCTTTGTTATATACCAGCGAAAAATGGTTTTAGCAATCGAAAATTTTGCATAATAAAAATATTTACTGAATCTCTCCTGTAGGATAATTGGCTTTGAAAGTGTATTAAACGTAATTTCTATCCTTATTTGTAATTTGATACTTCATCGTCTACTAAATACATTGTATCCATCAAAATGAAATGACAAAATTTAATCTATCAACTGGAGCTTGGTAAAATTACTACACTGGAAAACTTAATTTTTTAATTATCTTTGAAAATAATGTGTTTATATCATAAGATACCATATATAATAGATACACCATAAATAAACAAAGTGTTCCAGAGAAAACATTAATTAAATTTAGAAAAGCAATACTAAATTTATTTTTTCCTTAAATGGGCATTTAAACATGAGAACGAATTTTCTTGAAATTTTCTCTAGGATTCCGAAAAAACATCTTGGAACCCTTATAGTTTCATCAAATCCGTCTGTCTGTCTGCTTCTCTATCTGTCCGTCATACCCCCGTGATTCCTACATCTTTCGGCCTAGAAGCATGAAATATTGTACCCAGTTACATGATACAGGTAGAGAGGCATCAATTAAAATTCGCAGCAAACTTAATTAAAATTATTTTGGCTAAATTGTGTCGGTAACTTTCGGAGATGTAGATAGGTAAATTTTTGAAAATTCAAAAAGTGATTGTAGCGAAAATGGTTTCCAAAAATGAACTTTAATAAGTCCAAATTATTAAGAGAAATGTTGGAAATTGGATAGAATTTTTGTTTTCCTTAAAAGTAACTTCAGAAATAATGCCGCGTATTCAATCGTACAGGATATCGTTAGAAGATTTTTTAAAATAAAGTTAAGGTTTCTTTGATCACTTTTCATTTTTAAGCCTCGTTTACGAGATACTGAACTTATAACTTTATATTTTTCCTATTATAACAACTATGGGTGAGTTAAATTGAAGCTCTTGTCGAATATATTTATTTACTTATAGATAAACGGTAAAAAATCGAAAGTTGACCCTGAGTGTGCTCAACACTCACTTACAGAATTAATTTTTTAAAGTAACTTTTGGACTTAAACCGATTAAGGGGAGGTTTACTTGAGAGTCGTTAAAAAAAATCGATTTTTTTTTTTGCAGAAATTGGTAGCTAATTATGTGTAGAATATCTTCCCAAAGTGATTTTACTGAAAATAATTTAAAAACAAGATTCTTGCACATTAACCGAATCCAGCTTTCTAAAAATTCAAAAAACGTAGTTCATGCAATAAAGAGTATTAAATATAAAATTTTGAAAATACGTTTCTTTATATTTATTTTATTTTTTATAATATCTCGGAACTACATTTTTGGAACTGGTGGACACGATAACTCAAAAACTATTCGATGGTTCCTTTTTTTTATTTTTTATTTAAAAAATAATTCAATTCTTCGGCACCTCTACCTAGGTTCGATACACTTTCAATATTTTTTTTATTTTTGAATTTACTTTAAAGAGCGAAAAATAAGACAAAAATCGTAATCAAAAGTTCAAACATCCGCCATTTTTTTCTTTTAACAATTTATTGATATTATAGGTAGAGGTGCCGGTACTCTTCATATATTTTATAAATCTTTTTTGTTTCTGGATTTCGGGGGTTTATTACCGGCACTAGGATGTCCACTAACAAGGCATTGGATTTTCGGATCGTCACACTGCACTATCTATAAAATGGACACTTTTTTATATTTTTCCTTGAAAAATTTTTTTTGTGTAGTTTAATACTTAATAAATATGTGCACAAAATTTGAAATTGATATTTACTTCCGTCCTTGAGAAAAAAATTCTAGAAAAATACATAATTTTTAAGGACTCTCGAGTAAACCTCCCCTTAAGAACATTGTTATTAATTTTGACGACATATATTCTGTAACATGCTGTAGTCGATTTTATTATCTTAATATCAATCATATGAAGAATTCATCACTGTCATATTTTACTGCGAGTTACGATGATATATTGTATTTAAAATATTTTCTTTTTCCCTGGAACAAGTCCACGTTCATGTTGTTCCATGTTCTTATAAAAGTGTCAAAACATATTTATTCCACGTACGTATCATCTCCACAGTTTGAAATTTATCTTTTGGCCGAAATGAAAAAAAAAAATGACGCAGCATAATAAGCCAACAAACGGTTCAAATAACTGATTATACGATTGTGAACAAAGTGTTTCATTTTGATGCGTGCGCACCATCGAGAAAAATCTTAAGGGGGTCATTTCATTTCAAATCATCCAATAAAAACATAAAATGTCACCCATGACCTCAGGTTTAGCTGAAAATTTTTTTATTTGTTTATTTAACCATCCTAATCATCTGTACACAATTTAAGAAAATTATCTCTAATAGTTTTCAAGTTATCAATTTTTGAAATTTAGCAAAATAGGGTTAAAATGATGTTTCCGTGGTATCACTTTCGGTGACATTATTATATTAAAAAATCCATAACTTCTGTAATATTTAACACAAAACAATAATTTTTTCATCAAAATGTTCAGAAAAGTCAGGAGATTACAGGAAAAATAAATTTGGTTAATTATCACTTCATGTTTCTATGTAATGCTTTGTTAGACTTAAATTTTGAGACATTTTTTAATCGATAAACAAAAAATCTTTAAAAGTGATTATTGACCAAAGGCATAGCAGTAACCGTAGTAATTTTTTTTTAATTTACCCTAAAGATGTAAACTAAAATAATCTGAAACCAAAATAATGGTTTTTTACCCGCTAATATTTTTCAGACATGTCCGATGTCTAGAAGCTCCAAAAACGAGCTTTTTGGAATAATTTCCCAAAATTCAAAATTTCTGTTTACACCATTGGAAAGAGCGGAAAAAATTTCATAAAGAAGGTCTTTAAACTATTATTCTATGTCAACTAGTTTCCAAGAAAAACTAACTTTTATAGTTTAAAGACCTTTTTTATGTGATTTTTTTCCTCTTTCCAATGGTGTAAACAAAAATTTTGAATTTTGGGAAATTATTCCAAAAAACTCGTTTTTTGAGCTTCCGGACGTCGGACGTGTCTGAAAAATATTAGCGAGTAAAAACCCATTATTTTTGTTCCAGATTATTTTAGTTTACATCTTTAGGATAAATTTAAAAAAAAAAGAATTACTGCTATACCTTTGGTCAATAATCACTTTTAAAGATTTTTTTGTTTATCGATTAAAAAATGTCTCAAAATTTAAGTCTAACAAAGCATTACATAGAAACATGAAGTGATAATTAACCAAGTTTATTTTTTCTGTAATCTCCTGACTTTTCTGAACATTTTGATGAAAAAATTATTGCTGTATATTAAATATTACAGAAGTTAGAGATTTTTTATTATAATAACGTCACCGAAAGTGATACCACTGAAACATCATTTTAACCCTATTTTTCTGAATTTCAAAAATTCATAATTTGAAAACTATTAGAGATAATTTTTTTAAATTTTGTACAGATGATTAGGATGGCTAAATAAACAAATAAAAAAATTTTCAGCTAAATCTGAGGTCATGGGTGACATGACCTGGATGAAGTGGCGTGTAATGACCCAAGGGATTCGAGAAAAAATCAAAACTGAAAGAGTACAGAAAAGTTTAAGAACTGCACACTCAAGAAATGCACAAAGTGTACAAATCAGAGGGGTTTGTTATGTTTTCTTTATACATTTACACTGTTTACATGAATATGTAGGCGTGTCTATAGTCTATACCACTATACTGGCTTAGTGGCCCCGAGGAGAAGAGAACATTTTTTTGCATTTCTTGAATTTCTTCTGTAATTTGTAAAATATACTCCGTTTCAAATAAATTATTCTTATATTCGAAACAAATGAATCTCCTATTATTTTCTTGAAACAAACTGCAAATTTGAAATTTACGTAAGTGAAATAATGAAAGAGATAAAGCCAAGAAAATGGAAATTATTTAAATTCATAAGTGATGAATGATGGTTAAATTTAAGTGAAATGACCCATACTAGGAAACGCGAGTAAGTAAAAAAAAATTGGGAAAATAGACTAAAAAATATAAAATAAATTTTGAGTGAAGTTTGAGAGAGTGGTATGAGGCGTTATTATTAATTATTTCCGTTTCAGATGTAAGTAGCTTCTTTATTTCTCATTGTTAGTAGTTAGCAAACTTGGTTAACTGCCTCAAGCTTTTATAAACTACGTTATACGGTTGCTTCAAACTTCATACAAAAGTTCTTTTTAGTCTGAATATTATATGTATTTATCTTAATAATTGTTTAGTTGTTACAAAGTTAGTCCTACAGTTGGATTCTAATGTTTATTATTTCTATTCACTTAAGAAATTTCTTTGCCCAGTTACTGCTAAACGCTAAAACATTATTTTTTACGACATGACAGCTAAGTAGTATTTATGGTTACGATAGTAAATACACGAAAATATTCTATCAGTTTTATAAAATTATATAATTAAATTCGGCAGTAAGTTTTTGTTAAATATTTGCCGGATCCATCATCAGATCAGTTTAATGGTACCATCACGTGATATTGTTACACACATTACTTAAGTATGCAAAATTTCAGCTGCATCGGCTAACAGAACGTGAGTTAAAATTCGAGTACAAATTTTGAAACGGAAACACTTAGAAAAGCTTTTAATAAATAGGAAATAGTCACCCGGTAAGAATATACACCTGGTAAAAATATTCAAATTTCTTCAAATTTCATCAGATAACCGATATTTGGATGCATAAAATATGTATTTAGATATTTTTATATGTATTTTCCGAGTTGCCGAATACAATTTGTAAAAAATTAGTTATTGCCATTGGGAATAAAATTTTTATTGGTATAAAATTCTCTCTATTTGATATGTTATTTTTTCTTTAGACTATTTAAAAAAAGTTCGTCAAATGCATGTTGCATACGCATTAAATTCGGGTTCGGCAGCTAAAATTTTTCATAATTTTCGGGATAAAATATTGGATATTTAGTTGGAGTGTCAATTACGTAATAATTTGGTTCCGTGTATCTTCTCTAAGGAGAGATATTTTCTTTAAGAACGCTGAACATAGGCGATTGAATATGTAATAGCCGCAAATGAAAATTTTATTCATTTCCCAGCATGTGTTGAAATCAGATTATTTCTAATACTGAAATATTTCCCCGTGAAAAATTTCACTTACTGGCGAGACCATACTTTTTCTACTTCTTATCAAGTGCTAATATTTATATTTTGTTCAAATTTTTTATATTCACGACTGAACCCTAATTTACACTTGCGCACATAAAATTTGATTTTGACAGGTCGAAAAATATAGGGTAAGTGCGGGAGAGATGCCGCAGTAGTCATAGTTCGTCCGTTGATTGATAGATAGTGCTATTAATGGATTATATGTTAAAGTAAGTTACTTATTTAAGCTGTATATGGTAACATTTATGATTAGTCCACCAGTTTAGTAATTATCCAACTTTTTATTATTGATAAGAAATTTTTTAACATAATATTTTACCAAGCAGTTAATTCATTAGAATTTAAGAATGAATATTTCACTGTTTTAATGAAAATGAGTTTTGTTATTAATTTAGGTATATTTAAAGTACTGTATAAAATTTTAGGTTGTAATTCCGCACTATGCTTGCTATAGCAGCATGCGGCACCTATCCCAACAAAAAGGAGAGATGCGGCATTTATAGTTGGTATAGATGCCGCATCATATTACATATTAAAAACATAGACTTATATACCTACCTTAATTATTGAATTTTTTTTTTTTTGGACTGTAAATTATGCCACGTAAATATAAAAGATCCATTAATGGATCAGGAAGACCCCTCATATTAGTGAAGATAACGAAAATAATGATGATTGCCTGTGTATTAAATGTTTTGAAAGGTACTCAGAAACAAAAAAAAAAAGTTGACTGATTAAGATGTATAAAGTGCCAAAAATGGTTACATATGGCATGCATTATTATGTATGGGGATGTGTGTAAAATGCAAAATTTTTAATATGAACTATGCGGGGTCAGTGGCGTAGTGAACATAACCGGCGCCCGGGGCACGACACTTTATTAGCGCCTCTCAGAGTCGGACCTAGCCTAAGTAGCGCCCGAGGCAGAGTCAAAAAATGGCGTGCCTGTAGAAAAAATATTATCTTTTTCCTCCCAAAAAACAAGTGACAACCAAAAAAAAACCTCACATACCCCATTTTTTTGGCGCCCCCAAAGACCTGTCACCCTTTGGGGCACATTTGACACCCCTCTTTGGTGCACATTTGGCGCCCGGTGCATGATAGACCCCCTTGCACCCCCGTCGCTAGGCCTCTGTGCGGGGTCTGTCCTTTTTTGATGCGACATCTCTCCCATAGGTCCGGGAGAGACGCCGCTTTTCAGGCTCTACAAAAATGTTAATTATGAATCCTTTAAGACTTAAAATTTAAAATTATTTATAAATAATTTTAAAGAACAATGTTTACATGTATTACGTACCAAATTTCAAATCAATTAAATGCATACTTTAAGAACTATAGAGTGTTTTCAAAATGTGCGGCATCTCTCCCGCATTCACCCTATGTAAATTTCGGAAGAAATAGCAGACGTAACGAAATTCGGTTCGAAATTACAAGGGGTTCGAAATTTTTCGCTTTGGAACCCCCAAAAAAGAAATAAATTCTGAAAATGTTGAATCAACAGTATTATATACATATATATATATATATATATATATATATATATATATATATATATATATATATATACATATATATATATATATATATATATATATATATATATATATATATATATATGTAAGTAATTTTATGCGTGATTGATCAAGAAAAATCATATATATATATATATAGTTTTCAATATATATTTTCCTTTTTGAACGAAAACGTTTCGATAAAAAAAACAATTCTTCGGTAGATATTTTTACGGCTTATTTGAACAAAAAATTTTCGAGGATATTTCGAAAAGATTTCAATTAAAAATATATACGTACTGAATGAAAACCATGACCCTATCACTTTTCAGTTTTTCTTCAAAATGCAAATTATTTCGTTTAAAATACATGAAGATGAGAGATGAGCATATGTTAGATAATATGTTATTTTCAATCGTTTTTGCTTAAAACCGAACACGTTTTAAATTTTTTTTAATTTATAAAAAGAAAAAACGATTTTCATCAGTTTCGACGAATTAACAAACACTATTTGTAAGGAAAAACAATGAATTTTCCGTGTCGTATTGATATTTTTCTTGTAACCGGAAAAATCAATACTTATTTATAATTTAAATTTAGTTTAGTTATTAATAGAATGTTGTACGATAATATGGAGTCTACAATTGAAGCGTTTGGTTTTAAAACTTGCTTAGAGACGAAATTTTAAAATTGGGCATCGCGAGCCTTTAAGGGGTTATATATGGACTAACGTTAAAAGAAAATAGTAGAATTTAAGTATATACATTTTGATTTTTTTAAATTAAAATTAAAATTTATTTAAATAAATTTTGTTATAAAAAAAAAAATACTGAAACTCCTTTTTTGAGAAATTATCCTATTTTTGAAGAAATATGTTTTTACGAAAAATATGTTTTTAGTTTTGAATGTAATTTTTTATGGGCAACTACTGATATTTTTTAACTAATCCAGAATAATCAATTTAAGGCTGATTCCAACCATACATAACTTTCTGAATAAGGAAGGTAGGGCAATGTGGCCACCCTAAGATTTGAATTGATATATTTCCTAAACGGTTTTAATTAATTGATATTTCTTGATATAATACAATTGCAAATTTAATAAAGTCTTTATTTTATAATATACATACGGTTTACATATTCACAGTAATAAAAAATTATCAATTATTTCGTAAGTGACAAAATGACCACATTACCCACCTTGGGTAGGTAAAGTGGCATAGTATTATTAATATTAAAAGTTAACATAGATTAAAACTGACTTTTTAATTTTTAGATGAAATTACAATTTTTAATCAAAAATATTACAATTTGCTACTAGTTAGCAATCATAAAAACAATTTTTAATTATCCAAAGTACTCAGATGGTATCTATTTATTTTTAAAACAAAACTCACAAGTAAAATCGCCATCTTCCTCATTGCAATCAGAGCAGACTTCATAGACACATCTTTTGCATATCGTACATCGTACTCAGCCATCTTCTGCTATCGATTCCGGCCACAATTCTGGTACCACCACTAGATCCACTGGGCCACTTTACCTTTATACATAGTGGGCCACATTACCCGAAACTAAGTAAAATAGGAAAACTGAAATAAGTTCCGCCCCAACGTATGATTCATAATTGTTTATTATAAAATTAATTACTTCAGTACTACAACAGACACAGGGAATATTCACAAAAACCAAGTATTCATAATACAATATATTTTATACAATATTTGTAAGTACTTACCTTAGATCAGAGGGCACAAGAAACACTTTTTTTTAAATAAAATGTTCTAAGTAACACCTAACGAGTTGATATGCACCGTGACACTATGTAAACTGTCAATCTATAATTTAAACTAAATAACAAGCGATGACATCTACTAGTTCATTTGCAAACTAGTGGTGACCACTTTACCTGCCTGGGCCACTACAGCGAGCCTTCCCCTACTTAGATTCTTATGAAATATTGTGGAGATATTCTTGATATCTTGATTTGCGTAAAAAAATAATGTCTTGGGAAAAATTACGTGCATATAACCCCTTAATGTACAAAACCAAAAACTGAGAAGCATTAAAATATTATTTAACATGTTTTATAACACTACGCCTCAGTTTTTGAATACTTTAACAGTAAATACGAAATTTTTTGAATATGAAGTTATAAAGATTAAATGGAAATAATTTGAAATATAGATTTAGTGAAGCTAATTACTATGTACATATTAAGAATAACAACACTTTTGTTAAGAATATTTCAAGTATTTTTGTTTAAAATATACAAAAGTCACGAACTGTAAAAATATATAAATATTAAAAAAAAAAATACATAAACTAATAGAAATGTTTTTTTTTTTAAAGACGTGGTAGAACGCTTTCTAGAATTAATTGAAATGTAAGAGTTCTTTAGTTAAATTTCTTTCTAATGAGAAAGAAGTAAATGGTAACACAAAAGTGATAAGAAGTATGGAATTTTTTTTTGAATTATATTGAATTAGAACAGTAAAACAGGAAATAAAAAGTACCGTCAACATCCCTAAATTTACTTACCCATACATTTATGGCTTATACAGAGTGATCTAGAATTATGTACCGTAATTGCTGGAGTTGATAGTGCGTTCAAAAATAATGGTACCTTTTCATGTTCCCTTTTTTCCAAAACTCATTAGTAAGGGGAGATACAACTCTGTAAAGGGGCAACATGGAAACCATTTCTTCCTAAATATTTTCTAAGCGTTTTTGAATAACGGATTGATATTTTAGGGGTGCGTATTTTGCATTAGGATAATTAAATTTATGTTAACACTTATTCCACCACTTAGGATGAAGCGGTGATTTTGAGTGGTAAGTGTAAGTCATCAATTTGCAGTTATTTAAATAAAAATCCTAACAATATGATTCTCCAGGCAGTTCCACGCAAAAAAGGTATACTTGTTACATTTCGATAAATAATCGGTACCGTTTTTGAGTAATTTCGAGTACAAGTATCTATCTCTAAATTATCCCCTAATCATAAGTGATGGAATAATGGATACCATGAATTTAATTATCCTAATGTCCATATATACCCCTAAAATAAGAATTAAAAATATGTCAGTTTCGTTCCACCCCTCTACATTCTACCCACGCATTATATCGCCCTCATTGTTGAGTTTTGAATAAAAGTGTACACAAAGAGATACCACAGTTTAAATAATAGTTTGTTTCACAAACAGTTACGAAACGGGATGACGTAAGAGTGTCATTTGGAATTCAAAAATTCCAAAGGGTTATCCATGTTATGTACCTAAATAATGCATAACATTATGCATACGAATATAGTGAAAATATCATCACTAAAGTAAATTTAATTTAGAAAAATAAATTTGCAGGTCAAATTATTTTGTGAAAATTTACAGTTGATAATTATGTAAATTATTTAATTTTGTCTAAGTTACACTGACTTTTTTAAAATTTTTAACAACGATGGCAGTGGAATTTTAACTGTCATTAAATTTTTTTTATTTAAAGCTTGTCATCAGTTATTTTTGATATTTCCTTGTAATTTTAGTGTATTTTGTGATCTGTAAGATATTTCTGATATATATTTAATTATTATGGTGGCTTAAAATGTCTGGTGATAACTCTTGTGCTGCTAAATCTTGTTTAAATCATTCAAAACAAAATTTCAATTTATGTTTTTTCTGAGTGCCGTTTGATGCAAATTTGTAAGTATTATTATAATTTGAATCCTTATGTAAAAATACGTTAAATAATAAATAATTATTAATATTTTATAACAATTCAGTTAATATTTCCGATTTCGACAGTGGTTGGTGCTAATAGGTCGTGACGATCTAAATTCTCGTGTTGAATACTGTCATCAATTTCGCGTTTGCTCAATTCATTTTGAAGAAAGTTGCCTTTAGTTGTTCATATAATTTAACATGAACATTATCAACCCTCAATCTCACATGTACAAACACATACAATCACATAAGTAAAATACCCCTGTCGCAGCATCCTGGATAACATAGCGAATTTCTGTTTATAAAAGTTAGTTTTCCTCGGAAAGTAGTTGACATAGAACAATAGTTTAAGGACCTTCTTTATGTAACTTTTTCTCCTCTTTTAAATGGTGTAAAAAAATTTCGCAAAAATTGTTGATTAAGTGGAAATTTTGGCAAAAAACTCATTTTTTGCAAGAAAAAAACCATGTTCTTGGCATCCGACGTGTCTGGTTAACGAACTCGTCCAACGGTTTGGGACTTCCAATATTTTCACCAAATTTTGTAAACCTAGGACATTTCGTTCGAGAGTTATCGTGCGGACACATATATATATATACCTACATATACACATATATATATATACATATATATATATATATATATATATATATATATATATATATATACATACATATACACACATATATATATATATATATATATATATATATATATAATATATATATATGTATATATATATATATATATATATATATATATATATATATATATATATATATATATATATATATATATATATATATATATATATATATATATATATAAATTTTAGCGAATATTATTTTCGGTTTCTAGGGACCTCAAAACAAATTTCTGCCATGGTCCCGGGCTCAAGTCGCGTTAAGACAGTGGCTGTAATAGCTGAATTCCATTCTGGAAATTCGCTAAAAGGACATACATAATTGTTTGTACTTATATCAAAAAAGGATAGAAAGTGTGTTTCGCTACTGCCTAGACTCTAGAAATTACGGTACATAATTCTGAACCACTCTGTATAAGTATATTACTTACAGCGGATCATAAGTGTTCGGATGCAGTTTGAGAATTCGGGGCTTAAAGCCGAAAAAAATCTAGTTTAATAAAAATGTAATTTTAGTAAAAATAAATAGTAGGCAATCTATAAGTACAGTAGACTCTCGTTAATTCAAATGTACTATAATTCGAAACTCTATAATTCAAAGGTATCACGAGTTCCCTACGAAATCTCCTTTATTTCGAACTAAAACAATACATTTTTATACACTTGGTAATTCGAACGAAAAAATCATTGCTACGTTACAAAACGACGCGTTAATTCGAACTCATCGGCGTCAAACACTAGACAATTCAAAGAAACAGAAAGATTGTATGTACATTTTGAGACAAGTTCAAGTTCATTCATCGCAATTGCTTAAAAAATTAAAATTGTTACCTGCGATAATTCGAACCTCTCTATAATTCGTAATATTTTAAGAGTCCCTCCAGTTTCGAATTAACGAGAGTCGACTGTAACTATTTCCATAGAGAAATCTATTTACTAATTGACGGTAAGCCGTTACTTACGTGCCTAGGAGTGTCAGTAAACTTTTATGATCTGTTATTTTTTGTAACGATTCAAATAGTTGAACAATTATTATTTTAAATCAGTAGTTCATTACCTATAGTAACCTAGCATTTTTATAATTTGTTTTTTATGGTTCAATAGAATGCGATTATACGTAGTTTTCGATTATACTCGAAATTCGATTTTACGTAGTCTGTAGGGGAAACCTGTACAAAATCGTATACCAGGGTAAAACAGTATAGTAGGTTTATTTTTTCTATTAATTAAAATTTCCGGAACGCAAGCCGCTCAATAGCGTCCACCAATGAGAGCTATTTGTCAACAAACACTTGCAGCGGTAAGCACGAACGTTTTCAAAATATTTCATTTTAGTGTTTTTTGATAGACTTGATCTAATTTTTGTGAAAATTCAAGAAAAAATAGTTAAGTTTATGTGTACTACAAGTTAGTCTCCAATCAGTTATGTTAAAGTGTGTGTATTTACTCGTAATTTACAATATTTGTTTCGGCAAAATCGATTTGCATAGGTGGTAGTGAATTATCTGTTTACACATAGGTCTCCGGGTCAAAACCGTACGGGGTAAAACCGGCCTATATACGATTTTGATTTAGTCGTATGAATATGAACTAAACTGATTTTTTTATTATTAATTGTAAAAAAGATGCCACGTAATCACCTATTACTAGTAAAAAAAATGGGATTGGAATAATATGAGGAAAGCCGTTGAAGCTATTTTTGACGGAACCATGGGGTACTTCAAAACTGCTCGAACATGTCAGGTCAACAAAAATCAACATTATACAAGACTAAGTCAACAAATTCAAACCAAAAAATGATTTGGGTTCTTCAACGCGCAAAGGCTTAAGATGATTTAAACCGATTCTTCGATGTTGAGTGTAGTATACGGTCTTGTCCATGTATCGGGGTAAAACCGTAATAAATAATGGTTTGAATTTTTTGTGTTATTTTTGTTAAATATTGGGATTATTCGAAATATGTTCCTTAGGAAACTGACTAATTATAAACGTTGGTTTCATACATTTACGTTTTAAAATGAAGCTACGCTGAGCATTTACAACACTAAATCCTTAGCTATACGATTTTGACCCGGTCTCCCCTACTCGATTGTCTTTGATACCAGTTATAAGTGCTGTTTAATTTTTTCAACGGTACTCCATCCTAAAACATATTAACATGTTAAGATATTTTTTAGCGAATTTCCAGAATGGAATTCAGCTATTACAGCCAGTTTTTTGCCAAAATTTATCCTTATTCAAAAATTTTTGGCGACATTTTTTTACACTATTGAAACAGGGGGAGAAAATCACACAAAAAGGTTTTTAAACTATTATTCTGTCAGCTACTTTCCGAGAAAAACTAATTTTTGTAAATGGAAATTCGCTATGTTGTGCAGGATGCTGCGACAGAGATATTTCACTTTACTTATTATAATTGACAGTTGACAATACGTCTAATTTTTATTTTTATTTTTCAAAAATTTTTTGTATTTTCTCAAAACATCAATAAACAAGCTGTAAAAATGGTTACTCCTGGCGCAGCATCCTGCAGAACCTAGCGAATTTCCTGTTACAAAACCTACTTCTTCTCGAAAATCCACTCACATTAAGGTAATGGTTTAAAAAACTTCTGTGATTTTTTCACACTCTTTACTAATACGGTGGTGTAAAAAAAAATTTTGAAAACTTTTGAATTTGAGTAAAAGACTCATTTTTCGAGGCTCTCGGCATCAAACATGTCTAACTGAAAAAAAATCATCTAAGGACTTAGGACTTGCAACGTTCTCATCAAACTTCGTAAAAATAGAATGTTTCGTTTGAGAGTTACCGTGCAAATATTCATATATTTTTGCGGACTCAAGTGTTACCGTAACAGTGGCCGTAATAGCTGAATTTTTCATTCGGAAATTCGTTAGTAGTAGAAAAAATTGGTCGAAACTCATGTTTCTAGACTGTAGAATATCACCTTACTAACACAATATTTTATTTATAAAATGCGTATCCATAATATTTTCTTTGAAATTCTAAAGATTTGAAATGCTGATACTTTATCAAGATGTCATTATTAAATACAAACATTGTAACACCAATTTTTTACATGTCAGATTATTATTGTAAATTATGCACGTGATATCGTGACATCTCGAAGCGCGTGACTTATTGCAATCATAACGGAGGCACCGGGTAGTTTTTTTTTTACATGATGAGGTGAGTAATTTTTGCGTAGAAAAGAAGAGAAAAGTAATTTACCTCAAAAATATTAACTTTTCAAATAAAATTTGACTTTATTATAAGATAATTTATTTTTTATATACGCTTGGTTACTTTTTTGAATAAAGTTTAAAAAAGTTTAAGTATTGGGAAAAGAAAAGTTTTAAACTAAAATATATTAAATAGAATGTTATATTACGAAACAAAAAATGAGATTTTAATGACAGAGCTATTTACGTAATTCCATTTAAAATATTTTTTTTCACACATGTTGTTTAATATACCTGTTTTGGTAAAACCAAAAATAATTTTTTTTTATAGGTATAATTTTTATTGTCTTGTAAAATAAAAATTTTGACATAATTAGATAGATATGTGGCTATTGTCTGAGGCGCTACTTTTTTTCAAAAAGAATTTTCCACGTTTCCACAATTCAAACAATCATCCTGATTCTTTTTGCTTTCATTTTTATCAAAATTTCTTCAAAATTAAGTATCTATATAAGACCAATAGTAAAAGGACTTTTGTCAAACTTGTTATAATATTTCAAAAATAAATTTTTTTATCATTTTGATAGTAAAAATGTAATGTTCATTTTCACATCCAAGTTATCTCAAGGGAGGATTTCAAATAAAAAAGCAAATTTTTTATTTATGATTATTTTGCTTGTTAAAATTTTTTTCAAATTAGGGATGGTTTCAAATAAAAAATTTTGTTTTTGAAACATTTATTACCCTTCCCTATGGGTGGAGGGGGCCCCTTTTCACAAGTTTTTAAGCGTTTTCAAGGAACGCCATATCTCAAAAAGTAATGAATATTTTTTAAATATTTTTTCATTATTTTATTCCTAAAGGACCTGTCCATAAAGCTGAGTATGGGTTTCATGTAATTTTAAAAATTAACTATAAAATTGTAATCTCAAACTTCTAAAAATTATAAAACCCAATTTTTTATTAAAAAAAAATATTTAAAAATAGTTACAATTGTTCAAATGGAAAAAGCATACTCCACTTTATGCGCAATATCTTTATGAACAAAATAAAAAAAAATTAAGTCTCTATCTTTTCTAGAACTTGAGATATGATTTTCCTTGTCGGGAAAACACAAGTTTCGGGAAACGGTAAAAAACAAAAATAATAACAAAAGAAGCGGTTTACTCACTGTTTATTAAAATGTCTACAAAGGCATACAAATAAAAGAACATTATCTCAGTGCATAATATAACTCGTGTACACACCAAAACTAAATATCACTGATCAAATCGCGGGGGGGGGGGGGGAGAGCGTTATCTGCAAAGGAGCAGCAACTTGGCTGTGCAGCGGCTCACAAATAAATATTTTTCTACTTGAAGAAAAAATTTTTTGGCCATGTTTTATATATCACCGTGTTTGTACAGAACCACAGAACGAAATAAAAACAAAAAACGAAATTCAAAAAAAATTGGTCTATTAGCCGTTTCTGGCGTGAACTCCCCCCTTAAATAGAAAAAGAAATTTTTTAATTTGATCAAGTTTATTAAAATTTTTCATTGTCTGGTAAACCGAAATAAAATGAAATTGGAACTGAATTATTTATTTAAGTTTTTCAAGTCATTCTTTTCATTTTTATTAAAATGTAATCTTTGGATTTTTAAATCTCATTTGCAGAGAATATTGACTTTAAAGCGTAGAATGTGTCTCCGTCCCTGTCATTTACCAGCTATGAATTTAAAACAATCTAAACAATTACGGATATTACGAACACTTGCTAAGAAATTTCTACTAAGATTATTTCGTATAACTTGGCTCTAATATGCTTAAACCAAGGAATTCCATCAATACGAAGAGACATAGAAAATTAAATTAGCACGTAATTGGCCGCCATAGTAACACACATGACTGAGTACAGACGCGCGTGTAATATTTGTCTATTTTTTATACGTGAAATCGTAAAAAATGTATCTGGAAAGTTGGAAAAAATTCTACCTGCTTCTGATTACAGAACCCTCACTTCACACGTGTACAATACGCACTTGTTGAATCATTTTGAGAGCAGTAGATATACACCTTGTCAACTAGGGTCAGTGGCGTACTCGGCTGGAAAACTAGATAGCTAATGATTGACACTTTTTGTTTTTTAATAAAAAGCTGATGAAATTTTACACTTGCATGACTATGGCTCGTTTTGTTCTATTTTGTTATACCTGTCAGCAGCCTCCCTCTACTTATGAACCGTCCATATATCATTACTCTATATATGACTATATATGTTGAACAAGAGCGGATACATAGGGGTACTCGTGGCGGTCCTGACCACGCGTTATCGTGGTTTCTCTGATAACATTATCATAAGTTTTCACTAAAATTGTAAATTTTGTAAATAAAGTATTAGTACGGTGCAATTAGACCCAAACCTCAACATCCAAAGTAACAGTTTTACTCCAACTCCAAATTGTTCTATATAGTCCACATATTGTTTGGTAAAAAGTTACACCATTTTGAGCGTCGGGTTTTGGGTGGAGGAGGGTAGAAGTAGGCAAATTAACGGTTTTCGTCAGTTTTTTTTTTAATATTTCGAAAACTATGCAGTTTAACGCAAAAAGTGCCGATACAAAAATGATCTACATTAAATTGCGAACAAAAATAGTCCTATGCATGATATTGCTGAAGTGAAGAGTTCCAGAGTTATAGAGGGTGTAAAAGTAGCAATTTTTGGTATTTTTAATTTTTTTGGAAAAAATATGACACATTATCACTAAGGAAATTAATTTTTTTTATACAGGATTGTGTTTTGTAAAAGGATATTGCGATTAATCCTCTTCAAACATAGCACCCTCCTCTTCTAAATCTTCGTCTATGATGGTCGTATCCCTGTTATCACATCCTAGCCCTGAGCAGTTACCGCATATGCTTGAGCAGTTTAGACCACTCTTTCTGCATTCGCAGTTACCGACGCATTCGTCTTTGCAAGCACACACTATGAGGGAAAGTAATTCCTCAGGAGCTGCAGGACGTGCTGTTGTAATTGGTCTCAGGTGATCGTCAGTCTTCTTTCACCCCCATTCGAGCGGATTCTTCTTCTTATTCAGCCACTGCTGCACCTGGTGATAGGTGCAGCAGTGGCTAAAAATACTAAAAATTGCTACTTTACACCCTCCGTAACTCTGGAACTGTTCACTTTAGCAAGATTATGCACAGAACCATTTTTGTTCGCAATTTAATATAGATTATTTTTGTACATGACACTTTTTACGCTAAACCCCATAGTTACCGAAATATTTAAAAAAACCGTTAATTTGCCTACTTGTACCCCCTTCCCCCAAAACCCGACGCTCAAAATGGTGTAACTTTTTGCCAAGCAATATGTGGACTGTATAGAACAATTTGGAGTTGGAGTGAAACTGTTACTTTGGATGTTGAGGTTAGGCCGTTTTTTTTTTTTGAATAACTGCACCGTACTATATTATTATTTGTCACAATCAGTCTCATTTGCAATAATTGTCATTTTGATGATTTCAAAAACTGATGATATGTGTTCGACTGATCCAGGACCCGAAGATTTGAGTCAATTGTATTTTCTTTTTTCCGAAAATTATGCAGTTACAAACGTATTTGTTAACATATTCGAAATTTGCAAACGTTTTCCGATCAGTTGAGTATAGGCTACCTATCTCTAAAAAAATTTTTTCGGACATTTAATTATTTTTAATTATGACGCACTCAGAACAAAATTCTAAAAAAATTATGATATATAAATTGAAGACATGAGTGGATGAAGGTGTTATGTAACATTTGTTTGTAATTTTACAGTAGAAGTGTTTGAAAGTTTTTATTTACATATAGGTACTTCCCATACAATTGCACATGTCGGCAGTAAATAGGCAGAAGGGTTATCTGATATAATATAAATTTTACAGAAGAAACGAAATAGTGTGAAGGGATAAAATATTATCACAATTGGGAACTGTGACTAAAAAAAAATGAAAAAATAGAAATTTTTCGTTGGGAAGTTTACACTAAACGGCTAATATTTCCATCAGCGCTTCATAAACATATGGAGAGTTTTTTCTTTTTGGAATTTTTCTAAACTATCACAGATAGCTCTTTTTGCTCATTCTGTCAATTTTAGTATCCTTGAGTCATAAATTATACCGTTTTGCCATGTCAAAGATACTACGTTTTGATATTTTAGCTGACAAAAAAGCAACTTCAATAAAAACTGCATTTGGATCCTTTTGCCTTTTTACTACCGATGTTTATTATTGAATTGCTACAAAACTACTGAACCTAATGAAACCAAATTTTAATATACGATACTTCAGCATAGAATATTTAAGAACCTGGTTAATTAAAAAAAGAACCTTCTTAATTAATCTTGTGCGCACGGCATAAAAACATAACGGAATGATGAAATTCACCTTTCCGATGGTGGCTTCGATCGAGGTTTCTCCTTTTTGACCCTGTTCCACCCCTTTGTTTTTAACGAAACTTGCAGTACTTAAACAGGACCTAATGTGCAATATTTGAGACTTTTTTCGTGATTGTCACTCTGAAGGAACCACTAAAAAAATGTTTTTCAATTTTTCTTCTCGAATTTTCTATGATTGTTTACTAACGGAAAAATTTGAAAGAAATATATATTATAGTACTAACTTAGACCTACTCAATGGTTTTTAGTTTATCTCAATATCTGTAATAGTTTACGAGATATAAAGGTTTAAAAATCATGGCCTTAATACATATTATCACAAATAACTTCTAAACTACCCAAGATATGAGGCTAAAACTTGCACACAAGACTTCTTACCAGCTGCCCTTATAGTAGCCAAAGTGCCGTTGAAGATCTCGTCTGGGGGCCAACCGGCCATTCTTATCCCGTCATACCCTTTGGCAAAAAGTGAATTTTTGAAAAATGTTACATATCACCTTTATCCACTCATGTCTTCAATTATAGAAGTCTGCAAAGGAAGCTGGCTTTTGGTGATCACTATAAGTTGATGGACAAAAATACTGAAAAATTAAACAATTTTTTTTGCAGGAGGTTATAATTTTTTTTTTTTTTTTGAAGCTTTTATTTTTTTCTGAGATACACTATAGAGGTATAAGAGTCAAAGAATAAATTCTTACCCTCAAGAAGTAAATTTTTAAGGGGTGAAACTTTGAGGTCCTCAAGACTGAAAAAAAACCAACACAATTCGTGCGTGGGCATTCTAGGCCATGCCTATCCGCTTATAGCCTTACTCAAATTCTATCAATTACCAAATCACTCAGTTCGTGCGTGGGCATTCTAGGCCATGCCTATCCGCTTATAGCTTTACTCAAATTCTATCAGTTACCAAAAATCACTTCAGTGTGGTTTATTTTGAGAAAAAGGAAATATTTTGTAATCCAATGACGTCACCAAATTTACACAAGAATTTGTCAGCGTGCCTTTAAACCGTTAAGGGGAGGTTTACTTGAGAGTCGTTAAAAAAATCGACTTTTTTTTGCAGAAATTGGTAGCTAAGTATGTGTAGAATATGTTCCCAAAGTGATTTTGCTGAAAGTAATTTAAGGGAAAGTTTACTTGAGATTTGATAAACAAATCGATTTTTTTTTTGCCGAAATTGATTGCAAATTATGTGTAGAATATGTTCCCAAAGTGATTCTACTGAAAATAATTTAAAAACAAGATTCTTGCACATTAACCGAATCCAGCTTTTTATAAAAAAAATTCAAAAAACGTAGTTCACGCAATAATGAGTATTAAATATAAAATTTTGAAAATACGTTTCTTTATATATGTATATTTTATAATATCTCGGAACTACATTTTTGGAACTGGTGGAGACGATAACTCAAAAACTATTTGATGGATCCTTTTTTTAAATTTTTTATTTTAAAGATAATTCAATTCTTCGGCACCTTTACCTAAGTTCGATACACTTTCAACATTTTTTTTATTTTTAAATTTACTTTAAAGAGCGAAAAATAAGACAAAAATCGTAATCAAAAGTTCAAACATCCGCCACTTTTTTTCTTTCAGCAATTTATTGATATTATAGGTAGAGGTGTCGGTACTCTTCATATATTTTGTAAATGTTTTTTGTTTTTGAATTTCGGTGGTTTATTACCGGCGCTAGGATGTCCACTGACAAGGCATTGGATTTTCGGATCGTTACACTGCACTATCTATAAAATGGACACTTTTAATATTTTTCCTTGAAAAAATTTTTTTGTGTAGTTTAATACTTAATAAATATGTGCACAAAATTTGAAATTGATATTTACTTCCGTTCTTGAGAAAAAAATTCTAGAAAAATACATAATTTTTAAGGACTCTCGAGTAGACCTCCCCTTAATAAAACGACAGAATGATCAAACTCAAAGAAGATTCTTGATTTTCAAAGTTGTTCTTTTAATGTGACCCCCTTCTACTACAAGAGTTGTATCCGTCCCTGATGGTTGAGTATTAGACGATAATAATGCACAATATAATAAACGGTGGTGGTATTATGGAACAGCATGAGCTTTTCAGCGTCCATTGTAGTAGTTGTGTGCAGATGAAGTTTATAACCAACATTGTATTATTATTGTATCTCTAAACAATAAACATACCTGCCTGCAAAACCTGCAAACCTGCAAACCAGGTATTTTCTACTGGTACATATATATGTATGTAGACGGACACGACATCACCTTAACACTACATAATAATGTATATACTTTCATGTCAGCAAACTGTCAGCATTGCATATGTGTACATATATGTATGTATAGCACACTATGATGAGTGTCTGATATACAGTAGTGGCAAAAAATACATTGACGAATTTGGACTGAAATCCAATTACATTAGTGCTTCGATTGAGAGAAAGCAAAATGCGTATGGATTGGTCACACGGATATAAATGAAAAAATATTAAGAATTTTTTAAGTAAACAAATCATTATATCATAGCTATATTAAGAAATAGAATTTGCAACAACCTGCTTGAATAAATGTTAGAAATCAAAAAACAACAAATTTTCTACATGTTTCGATTATTTAGATAATCATCTTCAGGAAAAACAAGATTATCTAAATAATCGAAACATGTAGAAATTTTGTTATTTTTTGATTTCTAAAATTTTTTCATGCAGGTTGTCGCAAATTTTATTTCTTAATTTAGTTATTTCACCTGCAGTTGGATTGCTTTACATTTTATATCATAGCTAGGTTTTAAGCTATGTTGTTTTCAACAAATTTCATTCTAAATCATCGTAATATTTTATCGAAATTCACCAAAAGGTATAAGAGGTATTAAAATTCCACCCTATATATATATATATATATATATATATATATATATATATATATATAGATTTGTTTACTTAATTTAATGTTTGTTTTTATATCCGTGTGACCAATACATACTAATTTTTACCTCTCTCAATCGAAGCCCTAGTGTATTGCATTCAAATCACTGAGGACTGAATAGAATAGAGAGAATTTTTGTGTCATAAATACATTAAGAAATTGAAGAAAATTGAAGAAAAAGAAATTGATAGGCTGAGTTTAATGGCGGTCAGACAGAGTTGGAATTAATAAAATAATTGATGATTGGAAATCTTTTTTTTACGTAGGTAAAGTTCAGATAAATCTGTAGAAATATTGTTAATAATATTAGCAAATTTTTCTTATTTACTTTTCTAATTCTTAAAAATTAATTTATTTTTGATGATATAATTGTCATAATATGATATATTAATAAATAAAATTATGTTAGACTCCAATTTGGTCCAGTGATTAAGTAACTCCGCTCTTGTTTCATAGATCATGAGTTCAAATTTCGATGTACACTACTGTATGCGTATGTAAAATATAGGAGCATATCTCTATAAAAAGGTAAAATAATTCCAAATAAAAATCTCCAGTTGGAGTATTAAATATGTTTTTTGAAATTTTTTTAATAAATATTAAGCATATATAAAATGGGAGCTTTATGAAAATATTAAAATTTTTAAAGCTTCTCTTTAAGAGCATTTCTCTTCCATAAATTATAACTGCGTGAACAAGGGTTATAGAAAATATTAACACATAATTCGTATTAGCTTTTTATTAAATTTATTTTACGCTAGCTGTAGCCGCAACTTCGTTCATGTGATGCGTTGGTATAAAATCAATGAGAAGTATAAGTATAATAATTATAAAGAACTTGTATAAAACAGTAATTTTTGCATAATGCGTGCACAGGCTCAAAATGGTTTTTGTATTTTTCCATATTTTGTTTTTGTATAGATATTAGAGAAATGAAGTAGCCTGAAATCATTTCCGCCATTAGTTGAAATATCATTAGGTCGTGTAATATGAAATGTCGGCTTGCGACCATTTGGTCGCCCATGTAATTCGGAAAAATATCGACACTTTTTTAAGCATTAGCGAAATATTTAAAAGCTCTTTTTTAATTTTAAATGAATCTTTGTAACCTAGAATCATTTCCGCCATAATTAATAATGTTGACAAAGCCTCGATAATACTGCTGAAATTAAAACACTCTTTGTATATATGAATGATTTAAACAGGAATCGGTAGTCTAGTACTA
Organism: Brachynemurus nebulosus; assembly: GCA_035578155.1. Lineage (NCBI taxonomy): Eukaryota > Metazoa > Arthropoda > Insecta > Neuroptera > Myrmeleontidae > Brachynemurus > Brachynemurus nebulosus. Next base: position 11,222,151 of record JAPWDM010000012.1, on the reverse strand, counting down.
AGGCGCTTGACTGATCGTCAAGAATCTTGGGTTCGCGTCCCAGCTGACCCAGTTTGATAATTTTTTAATCACTGTGCGATTTTTAATCAAACACAGTACCCTTGATGTAATATTATTTCACGCAATTTAAATAACATTTAAATTATTCGGAATTGTAAAAAATAATACATATATACTTCACGGAACTAAAGTGTTTCTGATCCCTCGTGTGAACTGTTGCCCACGAGCCGGTTAAAAATCACACTTTAATCCCTTGGTGCCGTAAACGCCATGAAACCAAATTTCCATAATTTCTATACTTTTTGAGGTAATGAATTTTTGGAAAAGAATCACCAGTCTTTATAAAAGGTTTTTTTATTTTATTTATTTTTCGCTACGTGCGATTCGAGACCATATAATCTCATCATCAGGCCTTAAATAATAATATACAAACGTTACAAAATTTTTTCAGAGCAAAAATTAATTAAGGGGAGATTCGGTAAAAAGAAAAAGAATAAACCGATTTTTTTTTCTTCATAATTATGTTCCTTAAGGTGTTAGAAGAATTCTCCTAAAATTTCTCTTAAAAAAAATTAAAAATAAAAAAATTATGGGTATTTTAGTGCACGAACTTTACTGTAATTCAATTTAAATAAAACACTTAAATTGCTTTTTTATCGAAATTACACTTTTTGACACGGTTCCTCATGTATCTCAAAAAGTATTTGAGATATCGACATAAATTAAAGTGCATATTATTCCTTGATACCGTCATTTTGGCAGGAACTAGGATCTTTTGGTTCCGTAGTATATTTTCAAAATGGTGGCTGTTGATAATCGAGAAAAAGCGGTGATCTTTGAAAATTTATTCTTAAAATGCGATTTCTCGCTGGTTTTTTATTTTTTTTCTTAGATCCTATATAGTTAGCGCCCTATCTGATATATATATATATATATATATATATATATATATATATATATATATATATATATATATATATATATATATCCGCGCGATAACTCTCGAACGACATATCAGATTTTTACGAAATTTGGTGAAAACACTGGAAGTCCCAAACCCTTGGATGAGTTCGTCAGCCATATACGTCCGATGCCAGAAACATGGGTTTTGTTCTTGCAAAAAATTACAAAAAATTAGTTTTTTGCCAAAATTTCCACTTATTCAAGAATTTTTGCGAAATTTTTTACACCATTTAAAAGAGGAGAAAAAATTACATAAAAAGGTCTTTAAACTATTATTTTATGTCAAATAGTTTCCGTGAAAAACTAAAGTTTCTGGTTAACCGAACGATAAGTGAACATATAAATACTACGTGTTTTAAATGCAGGCAAAAGTCTCTCATATGTAGTAATGTTTCACAAGCACTCGATAATATTTGAAATTGAAAAGTAATTGCTTCTCGCATTGTAGAGAGTACATACACATAGGTGATTGAATGTTGTCTGTATCGGGCGCCTGTCGAGCAAAGGATCGATGGTGTAATGGATAGCACACCTGGCTAGTTACCAGGAGATCCTGAGTTCGATTCTCGGCCGATCCGGATAATTTTTTCAATCACTTTGTGATTTTTAATTTAAAAACAAATTTTTATAAACGGAAATTCACTATGTTAGGCAGATTGCTGCGACAGGGGTATTTTGATTTTGGTTCACTGGGCATTTCAGACCGCGAGGAACTACCAAGGTGGAAAAATCTCGCAGTGTCGACTTCAAAGCCATTTATACTAAGCTCATTTTTGAATTTTCAAAAAATATTTGACAGAAACAATGCGGTATATTTAGTTATTTTTTTAAAATAAAATATTCATTTGTATAAAAAAAAAATATATAAAAGGTAGATTTTTGATGTTTTTTTTTGGCAAATCTCCCCTTAAATAAAATTGTACGGGGTATAATTTAGACAATTTTCCCCTACTAGTCAATTACCTCCCCACATCCCTCACACATATTCCTTTCAAAATTCGACAATCATTATATGTATTGTCTTCCAACTATTTAAATATCTTGAATGAACAGCTTTTATCGACTTAATGCTTGCTGCGTAGACATAATATTACGGGCCAGGATTAATTTCTGATATTAAACTTTATGATTATGTCGTAGATACTTAATTTGTATTTGGTGATGGTATTGTTCTGAATTGTCCTGTTTGTTCACAATGACAAACATCCCCCCCCCCCCCCGAAAACAATAAGAAACCTTTTCTGCTGCTGTGCGATCGCTCAATTCAAATTGACAAATTTTGCTTTATTTAAAATATGTAGATTAGGTTTCTATTTTACTTTCTATAGAAGAAGATGTGATATTTAAGAGGAGAATTTATTAGACTAGTAAGTTGGTACTTATAATGTATAGTACAATAATGCCAAGTTTATATATAAAATTCACCAAGTGCGTGTTGCATACGCATAAAGTTAGGACTCCTCAGCAACTAGTGGCTTCAGTATTTCGCAACGAGGCTTAAAAATGGCAAGTGATTTAAAAAAAATTCGACTTATTATTTGAAAATATTATTCTAACGATTTTCTTGGCGACGATAATCTTGACCTTGAATTTTTGCAGGATATTTTTTGATACTGATTCTAAAAATTTACTTACCTCCGAAAGTTATTGACACGAGTTAGCCCAAATAATTTTATAGATGAGTGTCTTCAACAAGTTTTTGAATGAACAAATTAAAAATTACGGAAGAGGGATAAGCTATTTCCCTAAAAATTCTAGGGAATCCGTTACTTTGCGAATTTTTTATGTTCACTTTCCAATACGGACCAAATCAATTAAAAATAATCTGATGTCATCAAACAAATGTAACAAATGAAGCAAAATTAGATGGACCCAATTTTTTGGCTCTTTTTCTTTATGTTGCTTTTATATTAGAGTGACTATGAATTGTTTAGTTAATTTGACTTTGACCTAAAAACGGTAAGAAAAACTTTTTTTTGCTATACGAAATAATTGATATTTACCCGAAAATGGCCCATTGCCCGAAAGGTATATCACGGCGACATAACAGACGGACAGACGGACAGACAAACAATCGAACAGATAGATAGATGAATTTGACGAAATTATAAGGATTTCTTTGAAAGCCTTAAGGTACCATCACAGTGTGATTCTGCCGAAAAATAGTCACAATTTCACAATTTTTTTTCGGATAGATAGGATGGGAGAATGGGGATGAATTTTTTTTTACGATTAACACCATTATTTGACAATACAAAAATATTTTTTTTATTTATTTTTTATAATTATTATAATTTTTTGAAAAAAGTGTCTTTAAAAAAGACCAAAATTTGGTGCCCACGATTCCGGCCTCAGTTTTTATCTGAAAAAAAAAAAAATCAAATAGATTATCAGTCTGTAGGTAAGTCGCTATGTTTCTATGAGAGCTTTTTCCTTCTTCTGAAATCTTCCTATTTTTCCGTACAGAAAACAAAAAAACTTTGTACTTTTTATTCAAATCGCCGCCATTTTCTCAAATTTCAAAGAAAAAGAATAGCTTTCATAGGAACATAGCGTTTTACCTACAGATTGATAATCTATTTGATTTTTTTTTTCAATAAAACTGCAGCACCAAATTTTATCCTTTTTTTAATGACACTTTGGTCAAAAAATTATAATAATTATAAAAAATAAAAAAAAATTTTTGTATTGTCAAATAGTAAAAAAATTTATCCCCATTCCCCCATCCTATCCATCCGAACAAAAATTGATTACTTTTCGGCAGAATCACACTGTGATGGTACCTTAAAAGGAAAGCGACTAGAGTTTCTTTTCGAATTTTTGCGAAAAAACTCATTTTTTGTGGTTCGGAATTGTAGAAATTTAAAATTTGAGTCCACATATAAACATTTTAAACGTTAAAATACTCTCAACTTTCTAATAGATTTTTTCCCAATTTTAAATGTGAATATTTTCACTAGCAAATAAAAAAAAAAAAAACTAAAATAAAAATAAGTGAGGTATGAAAATGCGTTATTTACCACAGAATCCATTTTGCATGGAAATGTAATGATGGTGCGAATATACATACACATTTGTCACATTTGTGTGAAAATTGTTTTTCATTGTTTCATCTCATTTTAAATAAATTGAAATAAACACATACATATGTATCGCTTGCGTATAGGAGACAATTTTCCACTTAATAATAAAGAGTACTTTTACATATATGTAAATTTTTTTACACCACTTTCGAAAAAAAAGAACAATTTTTAAAAATCTCCTTCATTAAATTGATGACTCGCGCGCACCAAGTATTCCGTACAATATTGACAATAAACGGAATTTGTGAAATATTGAGTTTAATAGTAGTCGTTTAGTCAATTTTTGACGAGGAATGTACATTAAATAAAATAGAGTCGAACTTAGGAATTTAGGATACTTGATAACCGCAGTCAAGCGCCTTTCCACTAAGCCACCGAAAGGCTATTGGCGGATAAGCGTGGGTAGAAATGCCCTCGCACGAATTGTGTTGGTTTTTTTTCTGCTAACTGCTTTCGATATAAGATTAAAATTACTAGATTAATAATAAGATTTGTTTTTGAATTTTAAATAATAATTATTTTTAATTAATTAGCAAGGAGAGAAATCGTATCAGAACTTTCGGTGCATCTGGGTAGATGTCACCTGAATGTCAATTTTATTCCAATATTAGTAAAGATTTATTGATTTTGACATTTGGTTTTTTTATTGATTTTGATCAAGAAGAAATATTTTGAAATTCTACGTGTAGCCACGAAATCGCCTTTCAGTGATACATAACACTACGTTACACGATTCACTTCCATTTGCGGTACTACTCCAAAATTTTACATTGTTAATTTAACCAAGAATATTTTCTATGTGAAAATAATGTTAAAATGTTTTAAACACACTACCAAGGTATTTGAGTGAACATAAGAAGTATTTTTCCTACGTAATAATAATCAACATAAAAACTTACTTCCAAAAACTACTAACGGATTACACACTTATATTTCCATAATCCGCCTGGCTCCATAATGTAATACTTACCATTACCATCGACGTGGCGACGCACTTGGTATGAAGAAATAATGTTTTCATCCTAGGCAGAGAGGAAAATCATTATTAAATATAACATTTTAAAATTTACCATAAATTTTTTTCTTTAAAAAATACGTGACTTAAAATGTGTTTATAAAAAATGTTAACCTCCTTTTTTTTTTAAAAGAGTGGCTTTAGTGAACTTGAGTAATTTTATTTTAATAAACAAAGTTTACGCGCTATAAAAAGTGAGAAATCGTGCTATAAATTCAAACAATTAAATGATTAAACAGTGTTTTTTTTTTTTTTTTAAACATGAGCTGTGCGAGTTTCTACGTAATAATGTATACACAAAAAACTTCAGAAATTCAAATTATATCAAGGAAAAAAGCAATGTAATGTGTAGCCGAATGACAAAAACAGTTTTAATGATGATTCAGTTATGGTCCATTTCACTTAAATTTAACCATGATTCATCACTTACGAATTTAAATAACTTCCGTTTTCTTGGCTTTATCTCTTTCATTATTGCACTTACGTAAATTTTAAATTTGCAGTTTGTTTTTAGAAAAGAAGATTGATTTGTTTCGAATATAAGAATTATTTCACCCTTTATAGGTTACTGGTACAATAATGTATCACTTTTTTAAAATTCTGATATACTGGCGCAGATAAATAGCACTTACAGTATAGCACCGACAATGGAAACATCAGTTTTGGAAATTTTTTGAGAGCATCAAATTTCCAAAACTGATGTTTCCATTATCGGTGCTATACTGTATATATTATAATACAGAAGCTATTGTGTAATCTAGTGACATTCATTAAAATCTCAAAAGTGAACCAGTAATGGCTTTACTGTTGTGTATGGTACATATTTGTACCACTGACCATTTACGGTTGAAGATTACATTCTGTAACGCACGTGTTTGAAAGACTTTTTTAGGATTAAATTTAAATTTTTACGCAAACTACATAATATCATCAGAAAATATAGGGTCTCAGTAGTATTTTTGCATATAATAAGTTACCAAATACCTTAGCCAAAAGATAATATTCGAAAGTAAATCTCGAATCTATACAATTTTTATCATTTCAGAGAATAAAATATCTTTCGGATAATAAAATTGAAAAGATTTTGGAATTGGCAACTGATAGTCAGACTTATGATTCTACCAGAATGTGCCCATTATAACACAAATAGAAAGCAAAAACAGCAATTTTTGCTGCAATACGTGTAAAGTTGCTTCATGTAAAGAATGTTTTTTACCATTCCACAAATCTAAATAAAATTTTGTATTTTGTAATTTTCATATGTATATAATAAAAGTATAATATGAGTGTATATTATTTGTATTTCTGTTTTAATATATTTTAATTACTGTTGGTACAATTAGCAGTACATACTTATATGTACCACTGACCAAATAAAATTTTGTGATATCATTATAGGGCAGTGGAACATATATGTACCACGACTTTTCGAGGGTCAAAAACTAAAAATGATTTAAAATTACAAAATTTTTATTTATTTCTCACCATAATTAATGTTAAATCGAATCAAAAGTTTCTAATCTCGACGCTTGACCTTTTGCCCTATAAAGGGTTAATTTTTTTTGACGATGACTCATGCTCAATGTTATTTGAAATGGGGTATATCTGAGGTATCATTGCCATCCTGATGTCGTGAAGAAAACCGTAGAATGTATGACGTCACAAAGAAAAAACAATATGGTAGTCAAAAAGCAACGGGTTAAACGTCATGAAGTCCAAGCACGAAGCGACTCATTGTACTAATCGGCCTACTTCGTCTATTTTAGTATGCATTTAATTATATGTTTAGATGTCTTCGAGTGTACATGCATAAAATTTACATCACTGAGATCTTCGCCAATTTTTTTTTTTTTTTTTTTTTAGAGCACAGAATATAGTTAATAGTATAATACGCATACTATCGGATCATCTGTGACGAAAGTATAGCGATTTTATTCAGGTCTCGGCTAACTTCAGCGAGTACTTGAGCGAGGAACTTCATCCGAGATTGTCAAAAGGAAGCATTTAAAGTGACTGTAAAAAAGATTATAAAAATAATAATAAGTAATTCATATTCATTGATTTATTCAAAAATTGACAGCTCAATTATCATTAAACACTTTGACCATCAGCATTTTCCAAAGAGTGCTAGCTAATTTCAAATTTTTGACATCAATAAAAATGATTTTACCAAAAAAATCTCTGGATGTGTCAGACATGACCATATTTCTACACTGGCTTTTGAACCTGTTATCTAATTTCATTGGATAAAACTATTTTTGAAATTTTTTGTCCACAAGTTTAAAATGTATAAGTACATATAAATACCCTTATCGCAGCATCCTGCATAACATAGCGAATTTCTTTTTATAAAAGTTAGTTTTATTAATAGATTTGAGCGTTACTTTATGGTATTCCATATTTGTAAATAATAAACAAATACTTTACTTTGCAAAATACCACGTTTATTTTTGAAACTGACAATATTGTTTCAAAAATAAACGTGGTATTTTGCAAAGTAAAGTATTTGTTTATTATTTACATAGTTAATTTTTCTTGGAAACTAGTTAACATAGAATAATAGTTGAAAGACCTTTTTTATGTGATTTTTTCTCCTCTTTCCAATGGTGTAAGAAAATTTTACAAAAAATTTTGAATAAGGGGAAATTTTGGCAAAAAATTAATTATTTTCACGAAAATTGCCAAAAAACCATTTTCCGGGCATCGGACGTGTCTAGTTAACGAACTCGTCCAACGGTTTGGGACTTCCAATATTTTCACCAAATTTCATAAGCGTAAGACATTTCGTTCGAGAGTTATCGCTCGGACACGTATATATATATATATATATATATATATATATATATATATATATATACATATATATATATATATATATATATATATATATATATATATATATTTATATATAAATTTTAGTGAATATTATTTTCGGTTTCTAGGGACCTTTGCAATAGTTCCGGGCTCAAGTCGCGTCATGACAGTGGCTGTTATAGCTGAATTCCATTCTGGAAATTCGCTAAAAACAAAATTGTCATTTTTATCTTTCATCTTCACACATTTTATGAGCATTATAAAAAAAAAGCAAAAGCTATTCGAAGGTTAGCATTGTGTCAAAATTCGTCCAGTCAGTATCAGTAGGAGTAGATAATAAAAATTTTATTAAACCATTTAAAATAAATATATTCAACCCCATTGTGACCATTGTATCATTTAACAGAATTATGTAAATCAGATAAAAGCAGTTATGTATTTTTTTTTATTTATTTTAAAACAAATAAATAAAAATTATGATTTATTTTCCGCAAAAAAATATTTTTCATTAAATCAAACGCCCCAACGTGTTCAACTGACAACTTTTTAATTGACTTACAACACGTCTTTCTATTCAGTTATTTCAAATAAATTGTTCTAAATCGAAATAAAACAAAAGAAACAAATCCGTATTTTATTTGTTTTTTGTTTTTTTGTTTTATATCAAGTATGAGGTTATTTATTAATTTTTACTTTTTATTTCGTAGTTTGTGTTTTGTTTTATTTTTTGTTCGTTGTTTTTCAATTTTTATTCCTACATGTAAGTTGGGGAAAAATATATAAAAGTATGAAATATATACGAAATAATATTTTCTTGTGAAATATTGTACTTGTACGCTCGTTGAAACTGTTTTGTGTCTATATGATGCGAGAATAAAAGGCAAAAATAGTGTTTTCTAATTTTTTTTTTTTTTTGGTTCGAGAAAAAGGTGAAAAATATGTATGTATCTAACAACTATTTCTATTATTTATCTATCCATGTATCATGTTTAACACTACAAGCATTTTTACGTGGATGGTATGGTATGTAAAATTTATGATATAAATATGGTACCGAATATAATGTGTATGAACAGAATGAGTTTAGTGTATAATGGGCGCCCGAGAGCAGAGGTGGATTTAGGATTTTTTCAATTACAGTTCCTATGAAAGTTGGAAACTTTTTTTCAATAACTGTTGCTATTGTTAGCGAACTCTTAAGGAGGACCACTAGTGTGATCGCCTGAAAAAAAGGTGACTTTTGGGATTTTTTTTTAAAGAAAACTACTCTATGGAATCTTTTAATATTTTAAGGATATATTCGTTGATATATAGTAAATTCATGATAAACTTTTTGGACCAAAAAATTGAAAATTCAGTGAGTTATTCACGATCTCCCAAGGCTCCAAAAAAAAGTTACCCCACTGCTGCAGTGATATCGACCTTCACAGTACCTGATCAAAAAAACAAATACCCCTGTCGCAGCATCTGCATAACATAGCGAATTTCCAAATCTTGGGCACTGGCGGATCTCATCTAAGACCTGTACCTATTTAAAATAGTTTAGCTTTCTAAGAGTAAAAGAATTTTTAAAATCGGTTGGGTAATTAGTTTTGGTATTTTTGGGGACCCAAGAACCCGAACGAATTTTGTGCAGCATAGTTGTATCCATCTAAAATAATTTAGTTCTCTAGCAGTGAGAAGTTTTTTAGCATCGGTTCGATAGCTTATTACTGGCGTTTTCGGATCTACAAGATCCCGGTGGACTTCATTAAAAAATCAGCTCGACCGTATATTATAGGCGGACTTTATGTTATATATATATATATATATATATATATATATATATATATATATATATATATATATATATATATATATATATATATTAGGGTGGCGCAAAAAAACCTCATATTTTTCTTTTTTTTGTCTCATAGAAAAAAAGTTAATTTAGCTCGAATTAAGAATGCTCACAAAAAATTAGCTCGATAAAAAATTTTTTAAGGGTCGCTCAAACCTTTTTAAAATTTGAAAATGGGCCAAAAATCGATTTTTGTTTTCCATCAAATTTTTTGTCTCATCCCTGCATATGTTGGTACATTGAATAATAAAAAATTCCTCCAAATTTTAACTCAAAAAATTGATAATAAAAGGTCGCTCAATAGTTCTGAAAATTTTTCAAGTCAAAATATTTAATATTTTTCAGCGTCCCTAAAAAATATTAAATATTTTGACTTAAAAATCCTGAGCGACCTTTTATTATCAATTTTTTGATTTAAAATTTGGAGGAAGTTTTTATTATTCAATGTACAAACATATGCAGGGATGAGAAAAAAAGTTTGATGAAAAACAAAAATCGATTTTTGGCACATTTTCAAATTTTAAAAAGATTTGAGCGACCCTTAAAAAATTTTTTATCGAGCTAATTTTTGGTGAGCATTCTTAAGTCGAGCTAAATTAACTTTTTTTCCTATGAGACAAAAAAAAGAAAAATATGTGGTTTTTTTGCGCCACCCTAATATATATATATATATATATATATATATATATATATATATATATATATATATATATATATATATATATATATAATATATATATTCAAAACCCGTTGTGTAGCATTCTACGCCGCATTTGCATCCGCAGGACAGTTGTGGATCTCAGATAACACAACCTGTACCTATCTAAAATAGTTTACCTCTGTAATAGTAAAAAAGTTTCAAAATCGGTCAGTTATTTTATTTTTGACACTTTTAGGTCCTACTGACACTTTAGACCTTACATAACGTAATCTATATGTATCTAAAATGGATTAGCTCCCCAACAGTGAAAAAATTTTCAAAATCGGTCGGTTAGTTTATTTTTGACACTTTTGGATCCGATGGACCCTGGCAGACTTTACATAACGTAATCTATATTTATCTAAAATAGTTTAGCTCTGTAACAGTGAAAAAATTTTCAAAATCGGTCGGTTAGTTTATTTTTACCACTTTTGGGTCCCATGGACCCTGGCGGACCCTAAATAACGTAATGTATGTCTATCTAAAATAGCTTAGTTCCCCAACAGTGAAAAAATTTTCAAACTCGGTCGGTTAGTTTATTTTTGACACTTTTGGATCCCATGGACCCTGGCAGACCTTACATAACGTAATCTATATTTATCTAAAATAGTTTAGCTCTGTAACAGTGAAAAAATTTTCAAAATCGGTCGGTTAGTTTATTTTTGACACTTTTGGATCCCATGGACCCTGGCAGACCTTACATAACGTAATCTATATTTATCTAAAATAGTTTAACTCTGTAACAGTGAAAAAATTTTCAAAATCGGTCAGTTAGTTTATTTTTGACACTTTTGGGTTCTATGGACCTTGGTGGACCTTACATAACGTAATTTATATATATCTAAAATAGTTTAGCTCTGTAACAGTGAAAAAATTTTCAAAATCGGTCAGTTAGTTTATTTTTGACACTTCTGGATCCTATGGACCCTGGCAGACCTTACATAACGGAATCTATATTTATCTAAAACAGTTTAGCTCTGTAACAGTGAAAAAATTTTCAAAATCGATCAGGCAGTTTATTTTTGACACTTTTGGGTCCTATGGACCCAGGCGGACCTTACATAACGTAATCGATATTTATCTAAAATAGTTTAGCTCTGTAACAGTGAAAAAATTTTCAAAATCGGTCAGTTAGTTTATTTTTGACACTTTTGGGTCCTATGGACTCTGGCGGACCTTACATAATGTATTCTAAATCTATCTAAAATAGTTTAGCTCTGTAACAGTGAAGATTTTTTTAAAATTGGTCGTTTAGTTTATTTTTTACAATTATGGGATCAGTAAATCCTGGCGAAACTCATACAAGTCTAGTACTCTAACAGTAGGAAAAGGGTTCTAAGGATCTCATATAACTTATGGCAGTCCGTAAGCTTCTTGCGGACATCATTTAATTAATTCATTCAAATACTTTAATTTACTAACTGTGAAAAAATTTTTAAAATCGATTGGTTAATTAATTTCTGGCCTTTTTAGGTCCCGAAAACCTTGACCTCACATAAAATACCTTAAATCCATTTGAAATGGTTTAATTTTTTAACATTATTAATTATTAGTGAAAAAATTTTCAAAATCGATTCAAAATATTTTTCCGTACATACATATGTACATTGTACATATTTTGTTTTGTTTCATATATTTAATAATATTATATCATAACATAATCTTCAATTTTTTGTTTACTTAAAAATTCAATAAAAAAAAAAAAAATTCTTCATTACATTAGCTTAGAAAATCTGTTTAATTTACATTTTTTAACATGAGATAGAACCATGCTAATTATAATGCAATAAATGAGAAACAAAACTCTATACATGTATGTGTGTTATAACACATATATGTGAATAGTTTTCACTTGTTCTCACAAAATTCTTTAATAAAAAAGTGAAATATTTTTATACTTCATAAAGAACTGAGATATAAATATAAATTACTTATTAGACTAACAAAGAAAGAATAAAAGTGAAAATTTACATTTTCTCGAAAAATACTTAAAATAGAAAGAAAATTATAAGAATATTTTCATCATAATTTTTTTTTCCTTTTCAACGATGTAAAAATCGAACTGCCTTATGATAGGATCGAATGATAAAAGATGGCCAGAAAACCTACTTCTGGGCATCCGACGTGTCTGGCTAACGAACTTAGCCAAGCCAATTCAGAATCCAGTCCGCACACAAAATTTCATAAGCGTTAGACGTTTCGTTCGAGAGTTATCGTGGGAACACATAAATATATATATATATATATATATATATATATATATATATATATATATATATATATATATATATATATATGTATATATATATATATATATATATATATATATATATATATATATATATATATATATATATATATATATAAAGTTTAGTGGATATCATTTTCGTATTCTAGGGACCTCAAAACAGATTTCTGCCATAGTCCCGGACTCAGATTGCGTCATGAGACCTACTGTAATAGCTGAATTTCGAGTTTTCGAAATTCGCTAAAAAGTATATTAAACTAGAAGGTATTGCCCGTGCCATGAACCTCAATCAAAAAACAAAAAAAAAATTGAAATTTAATAAAATGGCGGAGTTTTAAAAAAAAAAACTTTCAAATTTTGCGCGAAAATTTGATGATTTTTTGGCTGCAAAAATTACATGATTTATTCGATCGGAAAAACTGGAGGTTCATGGCACGAAGAAACATATATAAAAGAAGCTGCAATAAAAATCAAATCAATCCGATGATTTGTCTTCGAGTTATAACTGAAGCAAATTTGATAAATGTATTTTTTTTACTTTACCTTTTTACTACGAGAATTTTTACTAAAATTATTTACGATGTACTCACTATAACGGTCATAGTAAAACTAGATGAGTCGTTTATATGTGCTATAGAGTCTAGCTTCTTCACAACATGTGACTGGCAGCCACGTCTAGAAACTCCCGAACTTATCAACCTTCATACATTTCTCAGTACCTTAAAGTTAACAATGAAAATCAAAATCCGCTGTTCGGATGGCTCTAACTCAAAAGCTATTTGAGATATGCACTTGAAATTTTAGTATGTTATTCTTAAAGGTATAGACTATCGAAACATGCAAAAAAAAATTTCCAATTTTTTCAAAGTGTCACACTAGTGGTCCTCTTAAACACCGCTCATTGTTAATTGGTAAAGCCACGATTGTCGTCGACCTTACACGGAGAGAAAATTCATTTAAAAATTACTGTGCTCAGCACTACAATCGGCGTGTAAAAGGCGAACATATTTAATTTTATACGGTAAAAATATAAAAATTATAAGTAATCATAGAAAATTTAAAGGATAGAATATTGTTTCTGTAATATTAGCTCCGGAAAATTTGTAAAACAGCACAGTAAAAAGTTCCATTGCCGACAAAAAAATATTTTTTAATTGTTTTTCTTACAAAAATTACCATGCTGTATTATAATATTTGAAATGCTATCTGCTAATAGTAGAAAGAAAAAAAGAGAAAGAAGGTTGTGTGTGTTGTGAACGCTGTTGAAACGTACCTCACTCATAGCAAGTCACATAGCCAACCATAGGTTTCGACGACCAACTTGGTCGGACGGGTTGGACCAAGCAACTTGATCCATTAGACTGTCTTACAACTTACAAGCAGCAACCAGTATTCATTACACTGTGTTAGAGGACGGGGATGTCACCGTTTAATTCATCATTTTGTTACTTCACTATCTTTAGTATTAGAATATATTGTTGGCAATCATTTTTGTGTGGATCATAAAGTTCTTACAGGTTCGAAGTTTTTACAGGTACCGCCCAAGCAACATAAGGTTGCGGGTCAGATGCGCAAATGAAAGAAGTACGACAACAAGAATTAAACGATAACATATATGAATAAGAGTGTGATAAAAGTTGTGTTAACACATTAAATTTTACCATGCTAGCACATATTTTTTATTTTGGTCGTCGATCGCGCACGCATTATAAGAGAGAATGGTAATTTTTCTGAAATTTTATCTACAAAAATTATATGATTTTTCTCTCCGTGTAGAAACTGTTTAAGTGACGTAACCATTTTTAAAGGTATAAAAAAATTTAGTAAACTTGGTGACATCATTACATTAAAAATTTACTTTTTTTGAAATCAAACTTTATGGAAGTGATTTGAATCAGTGTGATTGTTTGAATTAAGGGGAAATTCGCCAAAAAAACATCCAAAATCGACCATTTTTTTTTTTCTATATAAATAAATATTTTATTAAAAACTAAATATACGACATTGTTTCTACATGTCTTGAGATTATAAAAATAAATTTAAAAAAAATATTCAAAAATGAGCATGAGTATAAATGGCTTTGAAATCGATACTGCGAGATTTTTCCATCTTGATGGTTCCTCGCATTCTGTGAACCAAAATCCAAAAATCAAGAATTTTCTGAAAATATACTTATACAGTTATGGCACTAACAGAAAAAAATAAAAAACCAGCGAAAAATCGCATTTTGAAAATAAATTTTCAAAAATCACCGCTTTTTCTCGACTATAAACAGCCGCTATTTTGAAAATATATTATGGAACCAATAGATCCTAGTTCCTACCAAAATGACGGTATCGAGAAATACATAATATACATTTTGATTTATGTCGATTTTTCGAATAGTTTTTGAGATACATGACGAACCAGGTCAAGAAACGTACTTTCTAAAAAATAGCACTTTTTTCAAATTGAATTATAGTAAGGTGCGTGCACTAGAATTCCCATAACTTTTTGATTTTTGATTTTTTTTTTTTTTTTAAATAAAACTTTAGGAGAATATTTCTAACACGTTAAGGAACACAACTATGAAGATAATAAAATCGATTTCTTTTTTTTTAGCGAATCTCCCGTTAAGATGATTCAAGTAGGCATAAAATTTTCATTTTTGCTATCAAAATTATGAAATTTGTTTTAAAAATATTTAGACGTCCCAGATTTTTGTTGTCGGAAGAAATTTTTTGAAAATCTTTTTGTTCAGATTCTTTTAAATCATAAAAGCGAATATTACAAAATTTTCATAAAAGATAGATATACTCTTTTGAAATTTCTAATACTTAAGCCTTGCTGTGAAAATTCCTTTCTTGCATTGTTTACAGTAATTTTCTTCATGCATAAATTAACTTGTGGTTATTTGTTGATGAAATTTCAGTAATTGTGAAGAAAATTTTCGATTATAATTATAAAAATGTCAAAATTCTTTTAGGTGTCAAAAATAAAAAAAAACCGATTCAGGGTCTAATGCAACACTTATTGTTAGTGTCCCACTTACTTAGAGCCAGCCCTGTGTAAATATTCATTTACCTATTTTTGGACGAATTTTTATTTATTTTTTTTTTTTTTTTTGTAGGAAAATTGTAACTGATCCAATAAAAGAAAATAGAATGTTGTGAAAATTGTTAATACTACTGGAAATGTGTTTGAATGAAAATTTATGTAAAAATTATGCATTCAATTAAGATTATTCAAATATTTGTTTTTTAGCTTATACCGTCCACCCACACCGTATTATATACTTACATCCGCTTCAAAAATAGAAAAAGGAATAATTAAAAAGTGAATACATACTAAAACGAGATGTAATCTCTCCTGTTTTGTCGAATTAAGTGCAGTAAAATCGATGTTGATATCTAGTGACATGTACACGTATATGGGTGACTTTATTTGCAAGGTACATTTGATGACGTAATCATGTTTACAATTTATAAATGTACCGGAGGAGATGATTGGAGTAGACCGGGCGAAATTTCCATCGCGCACGTATATTTATGTATCCCCACGATAACTCTCAAACAAAACATCCAATTTTTACGAAATTTGGTGAAAACGTTCCGAGTCGAAAAATCTTGGATGAGTTCTCCAGCCAGATACATTCGATGCCCGGAACATGGTTTTTTGGGTATTTTACGTAAGAAAAATTAGTTTTTTGCCCAAATTTCCCCCAAAATCAAAAGTTTTTGTGACATTTTTTTACACCATTGGAAAGAAGAGAAAAAATTGCATTAAAAAGATTATTGAACATTTGAACTGGTTTTCGAGAAAAGGTAATTTTTGTAAACGGAAATTCGCTATGTTATGCAGAATGCTGCGGCAGGGGTATTTATTTTTTAGATTCAGAATTCTAAATACGGTATCACAGAAACTTGCTATTTATCTTTGAATTTTTTGAATTTAACTTTACAATTTGGTTTTATTTATATATTAACAATAAAATACACAGCGCCAACACCATTACAATTTTATGTATTCCTAAAATGTTTCAATAATTTTTAATATAAAAGCTGTAGCATTAGTGTAAAATAGTTCATTATAGGTAGCAAAATTCTTATAGAAAAAAATTTGCTTTTATATTAAAAAATTTTAAATGAAGTGAGTATATTTTTTAACATACATTGCAATTTACCTTGTTTTCGTTGAGGTTATAGTATATTTTTAATGGTACTTTTTTTCCAGAAATATTTAAAATGATACTACAAAAAAATTCTAGTTTGTAGATGAATTACTTCATTTTGAAAGTATATAACAAAATATTTAAAAAAAAGTTACGACCAAGTGCGTGCTGGGTACGCATTAAATCAGGGTTCCTTAGTGACTAGAGTTTTCCATAGCTTTCGGAATAAAATACAGTGTATTTTAAGTATATTTTTTAACGTTTATTCAGAAATAAATAAATATACAGCTGATCCCTTTTTTATACGATCGATAGGGATCGCATAAAAAAAATCGCACAAAAGAAAATATGTTCAAAAATGTTATAAACAGCTATAAAAAGTTTAGTTCGGTCCAGATTGTAAAGAAAACTTTTTTTGTGCGGTGGATTGGGACCGCATAAAAAAATTTTCAACGAAAATACTTACTTAACTCAAGACGCTCAAAGCCTTACGATTTCCTTAGAAGTTGCTTTTCTAAACAAGATAAAGCACTAATTTGTACGTAGGAACATTTTATTTCATTTTTATTGATAATATTATGAAAATTTTGAAAAATACATGTGTAAAAAAAATTAAATGATGCAATTACTTATGTTCTTATGTAATGTACTGATTAAATGCTTAAAAATCATGAAAACACAAAGAATTTTTATCAAAAAAAGTAATTATGGTAAATATTTAAATTTTAATAGCCATTTTTTAAAAAACCGCATAAAAACAATCGCACAAAAAAGGACCGCATAAAAAAAGGTTTAGCTGTATTTAACAAAAGCCCTCTCAGTTTAACTCACCTATAACTGAATATTTCACAAACGAGGCGTAGAAATGAAAAGTGGTTAAAAGAGTCTCAACTTTATTTAAAAAAGAAAAATTTCTAACGATATCTCTCACGGTGGGTTATATGGAATTATTTCTGGAGTTACGAAAAACGAAAATTTTGTCCATTTTCCAGTAAGTATTTCTCTTAATAATTTACGGCCGATTTTACAATCACATTTAAAGCCGACTTTAACACTAAAGCCAACTTTAAAACTTATTTTATTTTTGGTACTGTTTTACAATCAAATTTAAAGCCCCGTTAGTGTAAAAGTCGACTTTAAACTAAAGTAAGAACTATCTCGACATTTACTGCTTAAAATCGGCTTTAACATATTTTTTATTGCTGATTATTATCATTGAATTTTGTTTATAAGCATAATTTTTCTACAAAATATTCGTACCTTAAGTAAATAAAATAAAAATTGTATTTGTTTGCTTATTTTCAATAATATTTTTGATTATTTTTACGTCTTGGATTAATATCAAACATTCCTTTTGGGTTAAACTGGCTGAACGATTTCTGGGTTACCCGCGATTTCTTTTATGATTCATTGTATTCATGATAAATTTCTTTTAAAAAGAAATAATGTAGTTTTCTATTCCAATCTCACTGGCAGTAGCGAAATGAGTGAAATGCGTATTTTTTGAAATTCAATCATGTTGAAATTTTCGTTTCTATAGTTATTTTTTTTAAATGTAAGGTTGGCTACGATCATTCATAGTTCGTTTTATCCATGCAACACTTAAAAGTCCTTTAACAAAAGTAAGCAGACCGATCATTGTAAAACAATGCTAAAAATAAAGTCGACTTTAAATTAAAAGTAGCTTTAGTTAAAGAACCTTTAAAATTATGAATGTAAAACCGGTCGTTAGACTTGAATTTTTGGAAGATGTTGTCTACTACTAAAACATACCGCGGTGCTAAATTTCATTTATTGGGTAACACATTTTCAATTTTCGAAAATTTGAAATAGTCTTCAGCAAGTGCTAGTAGTCGTAATTTTTCAAGATTTTTTTTTGGATCAATGGCTTAACAATTACGGAAACGTGACAAGTTATTCGCCACTTTGAAGCTCAACGCTTCGCAGACGGAGCTTAAAAATGAAAAATCGTAAAAGAAACCCTAACTTCATTTTACGAGCCTTTTCTAACAATTTTTCGTCCCTACGTTCTTCTACCTGTATGTACATACAAAATTTCATGCTCGTAGGCCGAAAGATTCGAAAAAATTGAGAAATGATTTTCGAAGCCCTAAAATGTAAATTAGTAACGAGATGTTTGCGATTAAAATCGATATTTCTCGATCATTAAATAATTTGTATGTACGAGTATTAAATTAATGTTTGGCAACCGGCATCTCAAACCAAGCTTCGTATTTACAGGTAATCGTGTTCGCTTGGTATTCTCATAAGCTAAAAATTCGTATAGTTGTTATTTTTTAATTGGTTTGAATTTTCATTTTGGATATCGATACGGGCTGCGTCAACATGTTTATTATTAATTTGTAATACTTATATTCGTATACCTAAATAATCCGTTATGTGGTATCCCAGTGAAGCTTCTAGTTACTAGACTAGATACTCTATATACTTCAGTTAGTGGAACCGAGTGGATACCTCATTCTGTATCATCTTTTTCATGCTCAAATTATGGTATACAAATATACAGGGTGTTTAAAACTTAAGTACGAAAACCACCACAACTGTCTTCTTTTTTCTGCGAAGATAAAAAGAAGTTGAGTTTTGTACCGTCTGAAAATGTTTTCTTTATACATGTGAAGTACCGTAAAACCATCTAGACCCGGACAGGGGGTCTAGACCCGGACACTTTGCACCAATCTTCAAATTAAATAATTTCTACATTAACCGGCAACAATAAACATTTGCTCTTGACGTCATTAGAGAGAGGAAAACATCCTCTAAACAGCTGTACCAATAAAAACTATGGATTTCAACTTTTACTATCTCATTTTACAGGATTACTATCCTACAGTTTTTCAAAGAAGTAAAATGTGTGTCTAACTTAGACATGTAATGTTCGTCATAATTGTCAAATTGTTTTAATTTGTATGTGTTCAGAATTTCATCGCGCATCATTTAATGATGTTTGAAGTTATATTCGATGTATATATAAAAAAATACATGCTATATACGTATATCCGTTTAGACCCGGACACATCAGTTTATTACACTATGGCCGCGATTCACACTGGCTGTAACTTCCACTATCCATACGTTATATTCCCGCCAGAATTACGCGGTTTATGCCTCCATCTGGTGTCATATCGTATGTTTACTTCATAGAGAGGCATATTATGCATTGCCCCCTCTCCCTTCCCACAGAATATTTTGAAGCCTTTGACAGGTTCAAAGACATCAGACGATATAAAACACTGTCCTAATCCCGACGGCAGAGGTTAGTTTGCATGTTATTACATTATTTAAGTAAGTGTCCGGGTCAAGACGGATTTGGGGTGTAGACCCGGACACTTACTAAATATTTTTTATTTTTTTTATTTTTACTTATAGTGAAACAAATGGGTCAGGGATATAACAAACAATATACGCTCTTTCTAATGGTAATATTTTTATTGGTGATATCTATGAAGGAAACATGTATAAACATAAAATTATAGCAAAAAATGTAAAAAAGTGTCCGGGTCTAGACGGTTTTACGGTACATCTCGATCATGGGTACTTGAGTGATCGATTTTGTTCAAAAACTAGAAATTTATTTATTTATTTTTTGAATCAAAAATATAACATTTAACTATATTAAAAGAAAAAATTAAATAAAGAAATATTTTTTCCATTTTAACGAATTTTCTAATTTTTGAACAAAGAAATCGTTTTGAGAGTGTATAATTTCTACATACAAAAATTTCTTTCAATTTATAATTAAAGAATCTGTCTCGTTTTAACTGAAACATTCTTTATATCTATATACTTTCAAAATTTATACTGTATGATGATTTATTTTTGTGTTAAATATGAACAACTATTCCACTCTCCGTAGGCAACTGCTCTTACCACTCCTGAATCCTACTGATGTTCATTCACAGAAGTGTTTTATGCTGCTACAGATATACCTACCTACCCGGTGGCATGTTTCGATCACTTACACATGTACAGTCAGTTCTCAAAAAGAGTTGCACACTTCGAGAATGTCTTTTAGTAGTTTCGAAGTTGTTTTGTTTTCTTGCTGTAAGTACACTTTTTTTTGACTTCGTCTTTAGAACCCTCATCATGTAGCCGGACGAAACAATTGATAAGATAAGGATATTTTTGTGAATGGTAAAATATCACTGCTTTTTGTTACGTACTGTAAGTATATACTTATATTTTATTTAATAAATAAAAACGCCGTGAGCAGCGGGGCCCCATCACGGTAGTCGAATTTTCCCCTTCATCTTCGGTATTGAATGTCTACAAGCGAAATGTGATTGAAAGTCTACAACCGAATTGTCATTTTGTTGGTTTCAAAACTGGTGATGAGTGTTCGGCTGATCGAGGCTTTAAAAAAAGGTTTTAAGTATTTAAGGGCTGTATCTCAGTAAATTTCAATTTTGTGCCGAAAACAGGTAGCAGAAAAATAGCCAACACAATTCGTACGAGGACATTCCTGCCCATGTTTATCCGCTAATTGCCTTTATGTTTTAGTTTTAAAAATTAAAAAAGGACCTTAAATAGTAAACTGGAAGGCCTTTATAAAGATATTTTTTCTTTCCAAAAAAATCCAAAATTTCTATTTTATAAATACTAAAAATTCAAAATTCCTAATTTATAAATAAACAGTGACTTTAATAACATTTTTAAATTACTTAATATGTATGTATTTCATTTGTCATAAAAGTAAGTTCACTTTTTTTTAAATTTTTTAAAATTACTATTCGCCTACTTGTATTTAGAATAAACATAATGCTTTTAAAACACATTTAACAATAGCATTCAATTCCGATGTAAAAATGGGAGAAGTGGGGGGAAAAGTGATGCGGATTCCCTACAAGGTACTAGCTGGATACTAACTGAATACACGTACAAAATTTCAGCCCTCTGGGTTTCCTTATGGAGTCTCTAGACGTGTTAGAAAACAAGCAAAAAAATTAAGGAAATATTGGCGTAAAAATCGTGGGGGTAAGGGTTAAAAGTTGAAACCTCCAAAAAACAGTGTCTGGCTATTAGCTTAACCTGTACACCAAATTTCAGCCCTCTAGGTTTATTTGGGGAGATTTTGACCCGAACGAAACTGTTAAAAAACAAGAAAAATCATGTTCTTTTGGGTATAAAAATGGTGGGGGTAGGGGTTAAAAGTCGAGACCCCCAAAAGGCACCCCCTTGACACTAACTCAATCCGAATACAAAATTTCAGCCCTCTAGGTTTATTCGGGTGACCTGTGCGAGTGGTACAAACTTCGAAAACGTCGAAAATGCATGAAATTGTAGCTTAAAAATGAGGTGGGTGGAGGTAAAATATTAAAACCTCCAAAAAGCACAACCTAGGTACGAACTTTATCAACACACCAAATTTCAACCCTCTACGTTAATTCTGGGGGGCTGGGGGCCTGTTAGATCCAGCGAAAATCGTTTTTCCCCCCTCTACTCCCACCATATCATCCTAGGAAGCTGAATTTTGGATATGTTGTAGATAATTGACCGAAACATTATTTAAAACCGGTTTGGAAAAGTTTTATTGCTTTTCCGCCCCCCACCACCCCCTTAAAGGTCGGGTCAGAAAAAAAATTTGCCCAAAATTTGACCCCACTTTGATAGTATGAGGTGCCTCGAAAATGAGCCCCATTTACCAAATTTCATCTCTTAACTTCCATAGGGGGGCCCTACACAAATTAAAAGGTGGCGGGAAAATATATATATATATATATATATATCAGACATTTTTTTTTTCTACATATTCGTGTTCTACGGGTCCGAAAACGGATAGCGCCCCTACTCTCGCCTCTCGCAGCTCTTATCGTATAGACTGTATAAGTCTAATTTTTCGGAGAAAATTCGACTAAAAATATTCTCACGTCTGTTTGTTATCAATAATATGTGGGTGTATGTGTTATCAGGTGACATAGATTTTGCTATACAAATGATACTGATATTTTCCCATTTGGTTAGTCAAATATTCGAGTTTGAAGCTTTAAAAAAATTTGTCAAGCTATTGGAAATGGGGGTAAGTTCAGTTTCTTGAAAATATCAGTGAAACCAAGAGGCGATTAGTCATATATTCAATTTACTTACGAATGAAAAGCTATTCCAATTGCCTTCTTCGTCATATATATACTTTTATTTACTAATGTTTGAGTTAACCAATCTTGTACCATATTTGGTATAGAGGCATTATGTGCTCTGAGCTGAACTATATTAGGTAACATTATTCTATACAGGGTGTAAAGTAAATAACTTTCGTCCTTTTGAGTGGTGGTTCATAACACCTTATAGACACTAAAACACATGAATTTTTTTTAAATTAACAGTTTGAGAAAATCGCAAATTGACTGGCTACATGATGTTTCAAAATATTAAAAACTACGGCCCTGACTAAATTATGCATTAATACCTTCTTATTATCAAAGCTACAAAATAATTTTATTGGCTAAAATTCAATAAAATTTTGTAAACATGTTAAGTTAGATCTTTTTTTAAAAACAGAAAATTTATCTTACAAATATCAGATGGCCAAAGCCGGATTAAACGAAATTTTAAGCGCCCCTTTTTTGACCCATATTTAGTATCAAATTGTTTCTGTTAAGAAATAGTTTTGGTTCAAATTTATTGGCAAATATTAATTACATGGGTGAGATCTACCCACTGTTTTCGTGGCGAGGTTTATATACTTTACACCCTGTAGAATAAAAGTTTCGGCAAAAAAACCGAAGAAATATGAATGTGCGGGTCTGAATTTATTGGTTTTGATTAAGCGTGGTGATGAAGCGTTCGGTATTTTTAAATCATTCGATAATTTATTGCCTTCTATTATGCTCGGGATATTTATCGCCTCTGTAGTACTTACCTGAAATCGGGGGAGGTCGACAATCGATTTTTTCTTAATACTACTATTATAAGTATTCTTTTTGTAACCATATGTTAAGATTTAAGTAATTAATTTTGTAAAACATGTATCTACAGTCAACTTCCTTCAAATTGAATTAATTCAATTCCAGTTCATATAATCGGTAGAGAAAAGTGTCCAAATTTCGGATACCATTTCTTTAAAATGATATAAATTCCCCAATACTGATCCGTAATGTATAAAAATTCCATATTTGGTACTTTATTTCGTATGGAATAGTTTCCTAAGATGTAATAATTCTACCACACCCAATAATATTTTTAAGGGGGTTCTAGTTTAGAAATTCGAAATTTCTTTTTTCATATATTCATAAGTTCAGGCTTTGAAGAATAAGCCTCTAAAAGGATTTACGGAAATTCCAATTATTTTCGGAGTTATGGTTATCTTCCCCTGTGTACTGTGTATCTTTTCAGTGTGATATTCAAATTTTTAATATAAATTACTCGAAACTATTTTTAGTCGAATTTTCTCCGAAAAATTAGACTTATACAGTCTATACGATAAGAGCTGCGAGAGGCGAGAGTAGGGGCGCTATCCGTTTTCGGACCCGTAGAACACGAATATGTAGAAAAAAATGTCTGATATATATATATATATATATATATATATATATATATATATATATATATATATATATTTTCCCGCCACCTTTTAATTTGTGTAGGGCCCCCCTATGGAAGTTAAGAGATGAAATTTGGTAAATGGGGCTCATTTTCGAGGCACCTCATACTATCAAAGTGGGGTCAAATTTTGGGCAAATTTTTTTTCTGACCCGACCTTTAAGGGGGTGGTGGGGGGCGGAAAAGCAATAAAACTTTTTCAAACCGGTTTTAAATAATGTTTCGGTCAATTATCTACAACATATCCAAAATTCAGCTTCCTAGGATGATATGGTGGGAGTAGAAGGGGGAAAAACGATTTTCGCTGAATCTAACAGGCCCCCAGCCCCCCAGAATTAACGTAGAGGGTTGAAATTTGGTGTGTTGATAAAGTTCGTACCTAGGTTGTGCTTTTTGGAGGTTTTAATATTTTACCCCCACCCCCCTCATTTTTAAGCTACAATTTCATGCATTTTCGACGTTTTCGAAGTTTGTACCACTCGCACAGGTCACCCGAATAAACCTAGAGGGCTGAAATTTTGTATTCGGATTGAGTTAGTATCAAGGGGGTGCCTTTTGGGGGTCTCGACTCTTAACCCCTACCCCCACAATTTTTATACCCAAAAGAACATGATTTTTCTTGTTTTTTAACAGTTTCGTTCGGGTCAAAATCTCCCCAAATAAACCTAGAGGGCTGAAATTTGGTGTACAGGTTAAGCTAATAGCCAGACACTGTTTTTTGGAGGTTTCAACTTTTAACCCTTACCCCCACGATTTTTACGCCAATATTTCCTTAATTTTTTTGCTTGTTTTCTAACACGTCTAGAGACTCCATAAGGAAACCTAGAGGGCTGAAATTTTGTACGTGTATTCAGTTAGTATCCAGCTAGTACCTTGTAGGGAGTCCACATCACTTTTCCCCCCACTTCTCCCATTTTTACATCGGAATTGAATGCTATTGTTAAATGTGTTTTAAAAGCATTATGTTTATTCTAAATACAAGTAGGCGAATAGTAATTTTAAAAAATTTAAAAAAAAGTGAACTTACTTTTATGACAAATGAAATACATACATATTAAGTAATTTAAAAATGTTATTAAAGTCACTGTTTATTTATAAATTAGGAATTTTGAATTTTTAGTATTTATAAAATAGAAATTTTGGATTTTTTTGGAAAGAAAAAATATCTTTATAAAGGCCTTCCAGTTTACTATTTAAGGTCCTTTTTTAATATTTAAAACTAAAACATAAAGGCAATTAGCGGATAAACATGGGCAGGAATGTCCTCGTACGAATTGTGTTGGCTTTTTTTCTGCTACCTGTTTTCGGCACAAAATTGAAATTTACTGAGATACAGCCCTTAAATACTTAAAACCTTTTTTTAAAGCCTCGATCAGCCGAACACTCATCACCAGTTTTGAAACCAACAAAATGACAATTCGGTTGTAGACTTTCAATCACATTTCGCTTGTAGACATTCAATACCGAAGATGAAGGGGAAAATTCGACTACCGTGATGGGGCCCCGCTGCTCACGGCGTTTTTTTTGATATAGTTGACATGATATCTCAAGTTCTAATGTACCGATTTACTTAAAAGGTACAGACCTTCTTAATACTATCAAAATTGGGACGACGTAGGGGTTTTCGGAATTTTTTTATTTTTACTATATTTAAAAAAATTTCCAAAGTTGAAAAATGGAGACGAAAAAATAATTTATTTTAAATGGACGCCATATTGTGAAAAAATTTATTTTTTCAAATCGGCTACGTCCAACTAATTCTACATACTTGTTTATTAATAATTAACTAGAATTTTATGTTTCAGATCACCAGGGGGGTGGGAATCACGTTAACCAGGAGACATCGTTTTTTTTGAGTCTCCACTTTGCCGGCCTGTACCGATTTCAATTTTGAATTTTTTTTTTTAAATTTTTATACATTTTTTTATACTTTTAATATCAATAAAAAACTGTTAAAAAAATTGATACTAAAAATATTTACTTTTTTTTTTTATTACACCCGTAAAATCACCTCAAAATCGAGCCTCTAGACTAGAATACACCCTTAAAGCAGTTATTCTCAAAGTATGTTCCGCGAACAGTCGTAAAGTGTTCTGTAAAAAAACAATACAATTCGTGTCTCAAGGTGACGAGGTCTCGAAATGAGGTCAAGTTAGTTTCTTTTGCTCGCCAACTCTAATTGAGATATTGTGTTTCGTATAAATTTAACAACGTAAAAAGTGTTCCGCGATGAAAAAAGTTTAGGAAACACTGTATTAATGTATGGTGTGACCATAGATGAAAACAATAATTGGATTGCAAAGTACACGATGTGAATTAATAATAATTCATGTTGATATTTCCAGTTAATGACTCAATGAAGCGTTCAACATTAATCGTGATTTGAAACTACAGTGGACCAGAGCTCATGTACATAGTTCATAAAGTTGCCACTTGTTAGTTGCCCCAACACGTAGAGGCTATAGACAAATATGTACCTGGGTATTAATATGATGTAAACATATCCAGAATGGAAATTTAGCTACTACTGCGCCTCGCATTGTAAGATCTGAGCCCGAGACTATGACAGAAATTGTTTTGAGGCCTCGGATAATTTTCGAACCTAGTTGGGTATCCAATTTTTACGAAAATTGGTGAAAAGGTAAAAAATCTCATACTCTTGGATGAGTTCGTTGGTCTGACACGTCTGATTTTCAGAAGTCAACCTTCTAACCTTTTTTTTCGTCGTTATTGGTGCTCTCTTGCAAAAATTGACAAATAATTCAAAAAAATTTTTAAATTTTTTATACTAACGAAAAGAACGTAATAAATTAAATAAGATAAGCTTTTGAACCATGGCCCTAAGTGAATTAGTTTTTGAGAAAAATTAAAAAACTTGCTGAATTTCTTTATGATACATACTTTATATTTTAAATGTATATACGCTATATTATATGAGATCCACCAGAATCTTGGTGGCCCAGAAGCGTCAAAAATTGACTGCACAACCGACTTAGATGGATACAAGTTATTATATGAGATCCGTCTCGATCCAATCTTTGGAAATTCGTTATGTTACGCAGATGCTGCGACAGGAATATTTTAATTTGCATCAAATATCCGTTTAAATTTTTTTAGAAGTAACTATTTTTTACGCGTTTCATTTAATGGTGCCGATAATCATTCGAGTCTAATCACAAACGTTAATGTAAACTTAATCTGTTTCGTAAACATGTTGAATAGCAAGTTGAAACTGACGATTTTAATTCGATGTGATGTTATATCTAGTTAAGTTCAAAATATCAACTTTACCGTAGAGAGTAAAAACTAAAATGAAATGTAGGCCATCAGTTTATTTGAATTATCTTCAAGTTTACATGATATTTTGTAAATTTTTTTTAATCAATTACTTTCTTAACATGTAAGTAAATCGTAAAAAAATAAACTTTAAACTTTAAACTAAAACTTTTTAAGACATCTTTATGCCTTAACATAAAAAACAACAATAAATTTCATTATTAAAACAATTCGTGGACTTAACCTGTTTTAGTGGGTAGTTGCTGCCATAAAAATACATTCCCAATTTAATTAAACTATATATGTACTTATTTATTTTTTTATTAAGAATTTTAAGACCTTAACTTCTTTTGTTAGTTTCTGAAAAGAACTTTTTTAAGCAAGTGCATAAAAAATGATGTTAGGCGTGGAATTGACTTTTGCCCTTTTGGAAATATATGAGATAGACTCTTTTCATTCTTATTATAAAATGGACTTAACTACTTTTGTCTACTTGCGCTAGATATGTAGACGTACCTACCAGTTTATCAAATCTACTACCAAATATATGTTTTCGATCATATTCAAGCCTACTTAAAACTTTTTTGAGTGATAAAAATAATATATTTATGAAAGTATTGCCTGAAGAAGTTTTCATACAATTATAGAAAGCATCCGATTCGAAATATTTTTGTTCGACATTCGCTTCATTCACCAAAATAAAAAAAAAATCGTCAAGTGCCTATTGGACATGCATTAGGTAAGGGTTCCGCAGTCAAGAGTTGTTTTTTACCACTTTCAGGAATTTTAACATGTGTATAGTAGCATCTACTGTAGTTTTAATAATAATTTAGTTTCTAATTGAGTAGAAAGTAGTCTTTGCCTTTTCAGTTAAAATAGATTGTACGGTTACGAGCAAGCTTCGAGTAGTTAGCTCATCATCAGGTATAACATAATTTAGACAACATCATAAACTAGAAAGACAATTATAGTACAACTTTTGTTTTAATACTTTACTATATATTTATTACATATACCAATTATTTTCAATAAAGAAAAATTTAGCTCCCTATAGAACTCAAAAATGATATAAAATTATATGTTTGGAAAATTTTTTTTCAAAATATAAGCTACCTCTGTTGCGAGAGTCGTTTTATAACACCATCTGTATTACACATACATACGCATGTTTTTTTTTTGGAACCAAAATTTGAACTGTAACCTTCAGAGGAGATTCGCCAAAAAAACACCAAATAGGTATCGATCTTCTTTTATTAGTTATTTATTTTTTTTTTGATACAAATAAATATTTTATTAAAGAATTAAATACCTATAGGCTGGGTGGGTGATGGCAACGACATCTATATGTAATATACATTTTTCCGGCCTCATTAACCAATATAAATAATGGTAACCGTGGAAATAAATAAAATATTTTTAAACAAACCGTAAAATCTGAATACAAATGTCTGCTATTTACAATTAATTTTTTTTATAAATAAATTTGAACGATTTGATTTGTTCAGTTTGAACAATAAAATACTGGATGAAGTATAACAATTATATTAAAAAAGTAATTCAACAATTTTCGACGTTAATATGGATACAATTATCAAGACAGTATTTCCTTCCAACCTCGGACTATGCAGAGGAAAAAGTTGCTGGTGCCGGTGAAGCACGTCAGGGAAATTCGAGAATTAAGAAATGCTGGCATAAGTCATTTAGTTTAATGTAGAATCATGACAAACATCAATAACTTTAACTCCTTATGAAACATTATTTCATGTGACTATGTGAGTTAAAATACATCAAATATTTTTAATTCTGTATTTATGGATTGACGTGTAGACGTTAATACTGCTGACAGATAAATAAGGAATGACATATTAGTTGCAACTGCGTTTATAATCAAAGTGAATCAATGTAAATATTTTTATTTAATATTTTTTATTATACTATAAACACATATGAGCCCGTATTAATGCTTGTTTTCTCCACTACTCACGCTGCAATCGATTTAATTGTCCCCACTATATACATCGCACGCTGCCTATATAACATTGTTTCTACACGGGTTGAGATTACAAAAAAAAGCTGAGTATAAATGGCTTTCAAGTCGACACTGCGATCTTACTCATGAATTTTGAACCTTGATGGTTCTTTGTGTTCTGAAATCCCCAGTGAACCAAAATCAAAAAATTAAGAATTTTCTGGCAATATACATATATGCAATTATGGCACTAACTAGGATCTAAGAAGAAAAATAAAATAAAAAACCAGCGAGAAATCGCATTTTGGAAATAAATTTTCCAAAATCACCGCTTTTTCTCGACTATAAACAGCCACCACTTTGAAAATAGATTACGGAATCAAAAGATCCTAGTTCCTTTCAAAATGACGGTATCGTGGAATAATATGTACTTTGATTTATGTCGATATCTCAAACACTTTTTGAGATACACGTAGATGAGGACCATATCGAAGAACGTACTTTCGAGAAAAAAGCACTTAAAGTTTTTTATTTAAATTGAATTATAGTAAAGTGCGTGCACTAAAATGCCTATAACTTTTTAATTTTTCATTTTTTTAAAATAAAATTTTAGGGGAATATTTCTAACAACTTAAGGAATATAACTGGGAAGAAAAAAATTTTTTCTCTTTTTTTTTTTAGCGAATCTCCCCTTACCAAATGTTTGTTGTTGTCTCTATGTGTACCTATTTAGCTATAAAATATATCCCTGGTTTCAGTGTTTTTCCGGACAGTGGAGAAAATTTTCTTTTTTTTTTTTCGTAGGTACTCCTGATTTTCACTCCGGAACCCAGAATGGAAAATATATTTTTATTTTCGTAAAATAATTTTTCACTGCCGGCGATATATAAGTATACGATAGAACTTTTGTACATTTCACTAAAAACCATTTTCCAATATGTATGTGTACTACTGACACGTTATTTGCGCGAAAATATTTTCGCCAATGGCAAAATAACCAGTTACATATTTAACGTGTTAACAAAACCATTTCACTTCATAAATTTTTCAAATTCGTATTCGCACAACTGAAAACGAAATAAAATAATTCGGATAAATAATGTGGGAGAATTTAGGATGGTTTTTCTATGAACGTAACTTTTCTATGTCAACACCACCCACATAAATGTGAAATATTCATATAGTGAAAACAACACCTTTGGAATCGGTCACAGTCGGTAATTAACCTTTTCTAACAACAAACATATTATTATGCGTGTTTTAAAATACTATCAAAATAATTTCTAAACTTTTTGGCATAGAAGCAGTAGAAGGTTCACTCATAGTCGCGCATTGTTTAAAGCTGTTTGAAAAGTTTAAATGTTTTTAGCACACGAAATATTTCTGAACTGTTTATAAAATGTTATTCAAATTTTAGCTAATAAAATTGTTTTAAGAGGTGTGGAATTTATACTTTGTTGACTCAAAATAAAAGTTAAAATGGATGTGTTTTGGGGTTAAGGTAGTTACCGTGTGACATGCTAGTAGAAAAAATTGCAAACCAAACTTACTTTATGTCATTATTGTATGTATGATTGGATAGATGTTGATGCATACTATTTTTCATACGAACGTGTAGGCATACATTCAAACATAGTCTGTGCACACACACTTATATACCTCGTTTCAAATACAATTGATCATGAGTTATCGTTAAAAAATTAAATAATTCTTATATTCGAAACAAATCAATCTTCTATTCTTTTCTAAAAACAAAGTGCAAATTTAAAATTTACGTAAATGCAATAATGAAAGAGATAAAGCCAAGAAAACGGAAATTATTTAAATTCAGTGTGATGAAGCATGGTTAAATTTAAGTGAAGTGGACCATACTATCAAAGCTTTTTTATAATAAATGCTTTGACATCGTTGTTAATTTACTCAACAAACATATTAAGTGGTATGCATATGCGTTTGGAGCGCTTTATTTTTTCACCTGTACAAGATAGACAGGTGCTATCCCGGACTTTTTTGTAGAGAATTCGATTCTCTACAAAAAAGGTCTTAACAATTTTTAATGTATCTATCACCGTTTTCGCTACGTAAGCGGTAAAAAGTCAAAAAATGCTATTCATAAATTTTCAATATTGTGTAAACAATAAATACGAATAAACCAGTTATTTAATATACAGAGTTGCCAGACAGCTCCGGTTCAGTTGCTTGAAATTGGTGTATTTATCAAAATACTATAATTTCGCTAATGATATCTTCAATTCAAGACGATCAACAAATAATTCAATTTTTTTACATTCAGAACTTATTAATCTTTCTTTCTCTAGTTTTTTATTGAATTCTGTCGAGGTCATTATATTGTTAAATACAAAATAAGGGTACGTAGTCAGAATTTTGAGATCTAATACATGGAGCAGATACAAACTTTAAGCCTAATTATCTTAACTCAGAAGCGATCAATCTTTCCCAAATTACAAGGACAATCAGATATAGCATTCTTCTTTATACTATTAAAATTTGAAACTATTCTGTCGAAAAGTTTAATGTCGTGGTAACTACCTTAATTGTGACACGAGACGCAAAATATGTAACGTTACGTCGTTCTATTGAGTATGAACTACGTATAAATAATCCGGCACACTAACTAGTGATGTCGAGTCGAGGGACAATTAGTCTCGATTAATCGGCTAAAATTGGTTTTCAGACAAAGTTAGTAATCAGTCGAAAATATCGAGCATAGAATAATCGATTCAATTTTTAGTCGAATTTGAGAATAGAGTAAGCTATGTTATCCTTTCAAAAACAATTTTTTGAATTTAATTACTGACTTTTAATTTTTTTTAGATAAAGAAGAATATCATAATATACTAATCACATAAAAGGGAAAAGTCATACAAATAAATAATTTCCTAGTTTCCATTTTTTTAGAGTCCAATAAATAATACAGAAAAAATTATTAAATTAGTAGTTTTTGGTTTAATTTAAAAAAAAAAATTAATCATTTTAGTCATTTACTCGAGGGTAAATTAGTCGACTAAACTGACTAATCGATTAGTCATCCGGCGTTACTAACACTAACACGAATTTGCGTACGAATTAGTGATGTCGGACCGTGAAACAGTTAATCGATTAATCGACTAAAATTGTTTTTCAGATAAAATTAATCATTAGTCAAAAATATCGAGCATAGAGTAGTCCATTAATCGACTAAATTTTTAGTCGAATTCATGGTAAGGTAACCTATGTAACTATTTCGAGGTTTTCTTTTGAATTTAATTATGGACTTTTAATATTTTTCTTTTAAGAGAAATGAAGATATGAAATATCAGTAGAAGAGCTGTGCCGATACGGTGACACCGTAAAACTAACCAACTTGAACCCTTTTGCCAATGTTTGAAATCGTGTAACTTTACGGTACTAGTGCAAATCTTAACCTTTGACCCGGCACGTACCAAGTACATGTATTTAAAATTTGTTGTTGACATTTGACCCCACACGCGCTCATACTGTTGGCCTTGAAAGTCATGAGTCATTATCATTACTTCGACAAAATAAATTCAAGTTAACCCATTATGCGCCATCACTATTTAGTCGTCACAATTTGGTTTTGTGTTAACCCATTACCCGCCAGCACTAACGTAGTTTTTGAATGCAAACCTAACGCATGCGCAGACTGAATTTAAGTACACGACGCATGCGCAGACTAAATTTTAGTACACGACGCATGCGTAGACTGAATTTTAGACCACAATTTGATAGATGGGGTACACTACCGCATCAAAAATATGGGGAATACCCTAACTCGGGGGTGGCCCCAAATTTTTGACACCGTACTGTACTTAAATTTTTGGTACACTACCGTGTCAAAAGTGTGGACCCCCCTAGCCAAAAAAGGTATCCGATCACTTTTTGAAACGTACTGTACGTGCAAACCTTGACCCCAACACGCGCTTGCCTTAATTGCGTCATTTTAAACGAACTATCACGTCAAAAAATGTGGGGAATACCCTAACTCGGGGGTGGCCCCAAATTTTTGACGCCGTACTGTACTTAAATTTTTGGTACACTACCGTGTCAAAAGTGCGGGCCCCCCTGACCAAAAAGGTATCCGACCACTTTTTGAAGCGTACTGTACGTGCAAACCTTGACCCCAACACGCGCTTGCCTTAATTGCGTCATTTTAAACGAAAGGTACATTACCAAATCAAAAATATGGGGAATACCCTAACC
This sequence comes from Brachynemurus nebulosus, assembly GCA_035578155.1. Classification (NCBI taxonomy): domain Eukaryota; kingdom Metazoa; phylum Arthropoda; class Insecta; order Neuroptera; family Myrmeleontidae; genus Brachynemurus; species Brachynemurus nebulosus. The sequence continues at coordinate 11,188,318 of JAPWDM010000012.1, read as the reverse complement.
CAAGGGGTGGCCGCTAAATTTTGTGGGGGGCACTCTACCAAGCGCTAGCCGCAATCATGACTTCAGACTCCAGATTCCAGACTCCAAATTTCTGACCGCTACTGTACTGCCGGAAATTTGGGTGTCAATTGTACTTGAGGTTTTTTTTTGTATATGAGTCAGCACTTTATAAGATGTTTATTTAATAAAAACTCGTGACTTTATATGGTTTGAGTTTGTTTATTTAAGATTTTTTTAGCTGACTTAGGATGATGTAATTTCATGATATGTTTGCATCATAGCCAGAGGGCAATTTTATTTAAAAGCAAGTCTCAACTTGTCAGTTCCAGGAATTTTTATCAGTTTTAAAATAAACAAAGAACCAATATCTAAATGTTTGTTTTAGCTGAATGTTTATTTTAGCAGACCTTGAAATCAGATTGTAAAACCTCATTTAAAAATTTGAGTATTTCCAGCATAATTTATAAATCAAATGAAAATTATCTTAATATCTACACACCTGTATATTATGTATACACCCCTGTATAGTAAAAGAATAAATCGCTATTTAATTTTAATTTTATAAATTCTAGTAAATGATTGTAGTCTTTATGTCAACAAAATCTAACTAAAATAATTTATCACTTTTATCAGCATTGGGAAAATATTTGCTTAATTAGCAAAAAAATAATATGTTTGCAAATAAATTCGTATATATTACTGTACAATAAATACTTGGATTATTTCTTAATATGTATACTATAGTTTAACTATGTTGTTTAATGTAAAAATTATAATAGCATTAAGATTTGCTAAATTTTTTTATAAAATAGTAGTTTTGAGGTAAAAAATTTATAGAATATCATCTTAAAACTTACATCACAAATACATAATATAATTATAATATACAAATGCATGTGTACGGGTGTATTCTTATACAGGGTGTATCATGAAATATGCTTTTCAATTAGAATAATAAATAAGATTTTTTTTTCAATACTTTTATAGGTTAACGAAAGTAACTTCTTCCTGTAAAAAATAGGGGAATTCAGGGTAATAATTAAATAAAACGCACATAATTTTTTTTTTTTTTAATTTTATTTATAGAATATGTATACAAAAAATTAAATTGCTTAAATCTATATATTACTTAAAATCTATTTATTTTCCATATAAAAATTTTTTAAAAGAATACAATTTTCTAATGAACAAATTTTATCTGAATGAAGCATACAGCGTCTTGAATAATATTCATCTCGCAAAATGGAAATCTTCGGTACATCAAATATTTCTTCCAAATTCAGAATCCACGGCTGGTTTTCGGTACTATCAAACAAACTTGATATCCATTTCTTCTTTTCACCACCCTTGACGTATATAACATCATACTTCTTTAATATAGGTTTCAATATGGTATGAAGTTTTTTGTATGGAATAAATCCATACGACCAAGGTATCCCATGCCAATTTCGGTAAAGCCAACTGGCTACTCGTTGATATTTCTTCGGCAACTCGTTGAAATCAAACGGTGCGTCGAATATAAGATGTAATATATCATCCGAATTTTCTGCAGCAATACCAACTTCTTTAAAATAAAATTCGTTGTTAGCTCCTTGATAGCCTTGTATGTCAAGAAACGCCATTTTTTACCGCCACCGTAGAACTGAAATTATTCACACAATCCACAACTTTATATAGAATAATTAAAAGTGGTGGGGGTAATTAGGTATACTTTTTAACCAGGTTAGTTAGTGGAATGTATTCGAAAATGACATCATGAACTAAAATGGCTATTGCTGTCGTACCAGCCGGAATATCTTTATTACATTTAAATTCTAAACGAACATCAACTGAACCGCTTTTCAGTGACTCATTTTGATGTGAGCAATCGATAAAAACTATCGGAGCTATAGTTTTAAAATTTTCCCAATTTAAGAGCGGTTCATTGGAACGATGATAGTATGAGGATTGAAAGCGGGTATACATATCATAAAGTATTGCATACTGATTAATATCAAATTTAATATTCAAATCATCATAAGGGTACACTTGTGAATTTAGGTAAACTTTGAAATTATTTAAATCACAATGATCAAACTTAGAAACATTTTTATCCTTTTTCTGTAAAGCGAAAATGATATATCGCGGTTTTTCTAGCTGTGTAGTTGTTTTTACAACCCAAGTGTTTTGTTGTGTAGTGGGTAATGCAGGTTGAATATAAGTTTCCCACGCTCTAAAACTAATCTGTATAGGTTCAGCTTTTTCAACATATTTTAGCAGTGATAATTTAATTTCATCTGATACAGTTACATGTGGAACACGCCATTCGAGTTTATTTATTTCAAATTTTAACGAATCCGATTCTGAAACAATTACATCGTTGTCAGTTCGTGCACGAATAAGAATTAATTCATGCTTTGCGTTTAACATAATTTTTCCGTAATCCTCAGCGAATCCCAATAATTTTCTAAGCGGAATGCAAAAGTTAAAGTTGGCTTGTGGTAATTTTATTGTACAATCATTATCAATCGACCAACCAGCATTTAGTAATTGTTTACTCTCACCATCGTTTAACGATAAATAATTTTTCAATGTCGATGTTAGACCAACATACCTAACACGTTCAAGTTCAACCCCATTTAATTCATATCTAATTTCATCGAATAGAAAGGCAATACAATTATTAACCAATTTTATATCTGGAACGGCATTTTCATTATTTAAAATTTTCCCCTCAATGTAAATAAAACTTTCACTAGGTAAAATGTACAAGTCCTGGTTTTGAATTAATATTCTAACTTCGTCATTATTCTTAAAGGATCGTAAAAAGGGCGCATATGTATGATATTCAAAGTTCGTAATGCTATCATCAATTTGTGAGCCACCAGGAATATTTAATACGTCGCTGTATACCATTTTCTTTTAACTTTGTGACCCAATGCTTCAAGAAATGCTAAACGTTCAGGTGAAATACGCTGTTGCTTAAATGCTTTACGTTTAATGGTATTCAACTGAATGAGCTCAGGCTGTAAAAACGCTCTATTATATAGCCTAGCGGCGGGTTGCTCCAGATTGTAAATTAACATGGTCTCAAATGCAAACGTACTGTGATTGTTTCACCGCGAAAGTCAACCAAATCACCGTCTTGATCGACAATTTTCAACGAAAGAGATGTTAACTCTCTAACGGTTACTGGTGAATAGATTATATTTCGCGGTACCTCAACTATTTTATACCCTGGCGCAACAAGAGGTGAAAATTCGTGAAGTGTGTGAGCTAGCATACCATTCATATAAGCATTACTCGTAATATTAGATTCAATGCGTATTGCATTCACCTTCATAATACTAACAGGCTCATTAGATGAGTGAAGTTTGTTTGGTTCCAATATCCGTTTAGTAAACCCTAAAAGTGAACCAATTGTATTAGGTTTAGTGAAATCAATAGCTTTATTGCTAATTATTTCGCATTTTAGTGTGTTATTATTAGCCCTTAGATGTATGTATGGTTTATCATTTTCGTTGTTATATATTATATTACCATACTTGTTGTAAATAGTTTTGTTTATATATGTAGCTAAATCATCTATTTCAAAGGTGCCGGTAGGAAATGATATTACATCATTATCACCGTAATGTAATAAATTATTTTTAGCAGTTACGTTAGGAATTGAATTGTATACTTGGAAATCTAATAGAGCACACTCATATTGATTTCTAAGTTGAATTGCCGGAAAATAGTGTGCAGTGAGTATAGAAGTATTTCCCGACAAAGTTAATGTGAACGCCATGACTTCGTCTTTCGAAATGACAAACATACGTGAGCGTTGATTTCTTTTATAAATATTTATCACCATCACCGTAATATTTATTATAAAGAAACTCCAAACATAAATGACCACATTTATAGGAATTGTAATCTTGATATTTATTATAATTGTATGTAATATTGTTTCCACTGAGGTAGCGAGCCACTTCAAGCGGTGGTTTTAAATTACCAAAACTATCAAAATAATCTACCTGATTACCATTTTTCCAGTAACAGGTCCAATGAGTACCAGGTCCGGTAGAACTATCTAAATTTAAAATACCGCATTCATTATACCACGGTCCACGTTTGGGTAAATTATCACGCATAAATACACCACGAAAATGGGGTAAATATTTCGCATATTTACGTAAATCTCTATCTGTTAGTGCCCGCTCGGGCAATTTCATTATAAGTTTTTTGGATACGGTTGCAAGTATAATCCTAATCCTTTTCTATATGGTTTTATATACAAACCCCGGCCATTACGTATAGCAATAGCCTCCATCGTTCGGTTATGGCGTTCACTTTCATTCAACTGTTTTTGTGCCGCTTTAGCATCATTAATAGCTTTCGCAATTCCTGATGCACCCCCGGCTAGCGCACCGGCTGCCGAAAGTGCCGCAAAAATTGGTAAAAGTGGTAGAACACCACCCGTTTTAGGTATTGGAATAATACGTGGTGTTTTAATTTTTTTACCCCTAGCTGCAACTTTAGCCGCTTTAAGAGCAAGCTTTACAGCATTATTAATTGGTTCACGTTTTAAGTTTTTAACGGTACCGCGTACACTTCGTCGCACTTGACCGAGTGTAGCCTTTTTGTTCACACCCATACCAAGTTTTACTTTAGCTTTCATTGCGTTTGTTACGGCCCACGCAGCAGCTTTTTCACCAAATTTTGCGTCTGAAGATTTAACTCGATCCCAGGCTGCGTTTGCTAAAATTAAATCTGCCTTATGTCGATCAGGGAGATTTTTACTTTGCGAGTAAGCGATATCGTGTGCCTTACAAGCTTCGTCTAATTTATTGATCCCCGGATCACCTCTTGCTAATCTTTCTTGTAATTTTGTACCCGGTCCACAATACTGATAGCCAGGTATGTGAAGTTCAAATGGCAATTTGTTAATTAATGAATTAACAAGTCCACGACCACTTCGTTGTTGTTGCCGGTTGTGACGTAACATTAGAACTGAATGCTAATAAAATTTGATTCGAGCTATTTATAGATTCATGAAAAATTGAAATGAATCAATTTCATGAACAGCTAATTTACAATTTTGATTACTTTCAATCAAATAAATCCTCTTTTTACAACAATTAGAAATTATAATACATAGATGCATAATATCATCCTTTTCAATATGATTAAAAGTTATTGACAACAATGGTTCATCAGAATCGTTAAACCATTTAATTTCATTGTTGTCGGTAACTTGTGGATCACTGCAACAATTAAATTCATTGTTGACGAGTATACATTCAAGACCTAAGGTGCGCCAATCCACGCTGTAGTGATTCATGATGACTACTGCGCGTAAGTATATAAGGGGCTGAGCGCTTATATAATAAATCAGTAGCGTTAAAAATGCGTTTCGTAAAACAAGATGTTGAACTGCCAATCAAAAATATGGATTTTGTATCAATCACACTAGCTGAAAAAAAGCATGGCCCCTTATTACCGAATAGTATAAGATGTATAATCTCTGGTCCTTCGGGGTGTGGCAAGACTAGCATTTTATTAAATTTATTAGAACATCCGAATGGATTAAGTTTTGAAAATATTTATCTCTATTCAAAATCACTCTGTCAACCAAAGTATGAGTATTTGAAACGCGTTCTCAAACCGATAAGGGGTTTAGGATATTTTACTTTTTCTAATAATGATGATGTTATAGCACCAGAAGATGTAAAAAATAATTCAATTTTTATATTTGACGATGTTGCAACGGATAAACAAAATAATATTAGAGCATATTTCAGTATGGGGCGTCATAAAGATGTTTCAGTCTTCTATCTTTGTCAGACGTACAGTTTCATACCAAAACAATTACTTAGGGATAATGCTAATTTAATAGTTTTATTTAAACAAGATTTGACTAATATCAAACACGTTTTCCAAGAACATGTAGGTAGTGACATGTCATTCGATCAGTTCAAAGAAATTTGCAATGAATGTTGGCGTGAAAGGTTCAACTTTTTGGTTATAGATAAAGACAGTGAGTTGAATAGCGGAAGGTATCGTAAAAATTTCGATATCTTTATTCAAATTAAAAACTGATCTATAACATATAGATTATTTCTATATGAAATACCATTGTGTTTCGAACCGAAATAGACTAACTCATTTTACCATTTACATATAGTTCATTGCTAGATGATACTATACTTACTCAGCATCAATATTCAAATACTTGCCCCTGAATATAGGCAATTACACTGCGTTGCCAAGTGGCCCCATACCTACTGATGCAGTGCGGTTGGACCGAAATAGTGTGCGGTTCAACCGAAAACGTGTGCGGTTGGACCGAAATAGTGTGCGGTTGGACCGAAAATGTGTGCGGTTCGACCGAAAATGTGTGCGGTTGGACCGAAATAGTGTGCGGTTCGACCGAAATAGTGTGCGGTTCGACCGAAATAGTGTGCGGTTCGACCGAAATAGTGTGCGGTTGGACCGAAATAGTGTGCGGTTGGACCGAAAATGTGTGCGGTTGGACCAAAATAGTGTGCAGTTCGACCGAAATAGTGTGCGGTTCGACCGAAATAGTGTGCGGTTCGACCGAAAATGTGTGCGGTTGGACCGAAATAGTGTGCGGTTCGACCGAAATAGTGTGCGGTTCGACCGAAATAGTGTGCGGTTCGACCGAAAATGTGTGCGGTTCGACCGAAAATGTGTGCGGTTCGACCGAAAATGTGTGCGGTTGGACCGAAATAGTGTGCGGTTCGACCGAAATAGTGTGCGGTTCGACCGAAATAGTGTGCGGTTCGACCGAAAATGTGTGCGGTTCGACCGAAATCTCTGTTCAGTTCATCAATTCGGTTCGAAAAAGCTATAAAATGGCTGTGTACACGTTCACACTGCACATTTGCTAGTAAACTGTAATAGCATAAGCACGCACACACTATGGATAGCGAACGGGAGCTAAAACGAAAAATCATCAATGCTACAAAATCTATACGCGCCAAATACCGTGCGCTCAAAGATAGTCAGTTTAAACGAGAGAAAAATTTACAAGAATCATTTAAGCCAATAACGGAGCCACTTAAAGAACTAGCTGCTGAAATAAGAAACGAACCAATAAAAAGTTTCTTGCTTAAAGATGAAAAACCTAAAATTAAAAAAGCACGTTTTTCAACCGATTCTGATGTCGATATAAAGTCACATTTTCTTAGTAATGATAATAATGATGATGATACTGAGATATTTAGGTCAACGCTTATGGAACAAAGTAGTCAACCTACAGCAACACCTTATGTGATGGAACAAAGTAGTCAACCTACAGCAAAACCCTATGTTGGTGCACTAGCTGAAAAATATCTCACGTTAGCAACCACACGTAGAGCTAAAAGAACCCTTGATCGTACCTATGGACCGCGTATAGATGAGCGAACAAATAAATGGATGATTGGTAATTCTGAATTGGATATAATTGATGATAATTTTATTATTAACAACATCGTTTACCCCGGTACTGAAGGTCTCTTTGAGTTAATGTTTAAAAAATATCCAAATCATCATGTATACACAGAGTCGGATTTAGATACTTATAAGACCATTTTAAAAAATACTAATGCGCATAAAAGAAGTTATAATATTAATGCACCAGTTAATTCAAATCAAAGTTATAAGTATAGAATAATTATAAAAAAACTTTTTCCATCGTCACCAAGGTACACGTCAACACCCAAACGACAACCAACCGGTTCCGGTTTAATGCATTATGATGCTAATCGAACGATTGATTATCGTTATTGGAATGATATAGACGAACTTATCGATAGGCTAATATTATTGGTTGCGTCACAGCAAGCTGGACACACCAATCATCAAAATGAGATACAAGCCATTTTAGAGGAATTGCGCGAGGCTGATGTAATAGAATAAATACAGGTGATCAACCTGATTAGATAGTCATTTCAAACATGAGCGTTGACAAATTCGGTCGATTCAGCAGTGGCGGAAAAGCCGCTTCCATTAATTTAACAACGAATGGTGATTATGATATGAAAGGTAAACGTCTGACAAACGTTCGCACACCTAAACATAAAGCTGATGTTGTTAACTTGGCTTTTCTTAATGAAGCGCTTGCTAAAATTTCGGACGGTATGATAACACTTGAAAATTCACATAAACAATTTGAATCAATTGTGACCGCAAAACTTAGTCATTTGGAGAACATGGATAATGAGTTGAAAATGGTAATGGAAACTATTGCAAATGCGGTATTTAAAGAGGAATTTCACGTTAAATTTAAGCAATTAGAAAATAAAATACAATTTATTTCGAACCTATATAAGCAACTCACTGTAAATACCATGCCAACAGTTCAAGATGAGTAAAGTTAAAGAACAAGTTGTAAGCGAATTACACAAACCGGCTCGTAAAAATTTCAAAAGGCGTCGTGTTATAACTAAGGGTATCGATGATTTATGGCAAGCTGATCTTGTTGAAATGGGTGCTTATGCGAAAGAAAATCATGGATATAGGTACCTGTTGACAGCTATTGACACATTTTCGAAGTATGCTTGGACTGTACCGGTAAAAGATAAATCTGGAGTGCTTGTTACTGCTGCCATGGAATCAATATTCAAACAGAGCAAGCGCACACCGACGCACCTTCAAACAGACGACGGCCGAGAATTTTTTAATAGTAACTTTAAGGCGTTAATGGAAAAACATAATATTAATCATTATTCTACATATAGTACGTTAAAAGCTTCAATCGTTGAACGTTTTAATCGTACCATTAAGAATAAACTTTGGCGTGCTTTTTCTCTAAACGGTAATTATAAATGGTTGCAATTAATTAACGATTTAGTTGATGAATATAATAGAACAAAGCATCGTACAATCAAAATGGCTCCACGAGATGTCACTGCTGATAATGAAGCATATTTATTATCTAATGTATACAGTAATATAAAAATTGCTGGTGCAGCCAAGTATAAAGTTAACGACTTTGTTCGAATTAGTAAATTTAAATCAATCTTTGAAAAAGGCTACACACCGAATTGGTCTACAGAAATTTTTAAAATCGTCAAAGTTAAACATACAAATCCGGTCACATATCTACTTGAAGATATCAATCAACGGCCTATCCGAGGCAGCTTTTACGAGTATGAACTACAGAAAGTTAAATATCCTGATGTGTACCTCGTGGAACGAATTCTGAAGAGACGTGATGGGAAAGTATTGGTCAAGTGGCTTGGTTTCCCATCGGATAACAACAGCTGGATTCAAGAATCTGATATTGTTTAAACAATCTAATTTTTGATAATCTGTAAGATAAAAAGGTTTTTTTCAAATAAATAACACATATATGTAAATAATTATTGTTCTTTATTTTTTTAAAATATAAGTATGAATACAAAATATTTTCACAATAAATGTATATGTAATACTTTTTACAATAAATGTTTGTATATGAAATATTTTTTTTACAATAAATGTATATGAAATATTTTTTACAATAAATAAATATTAAAAATTGTATGATTTGTTTATATATTCAATAACACCCGAACGTAATTGTTTCATGTTTTCAGGTAACTGATCCCATACTTGACAAATTCGTTGTGCATATTCGGGTATCATATATGCATACAGATGTTGCACCCAAATATCATATTTCAATAGTTGTTTTGTTAAGTATAATAACATATCGAAATTTCTGACTTTTGTATACAAATAAGGATGAGTCAGAAATATGTCTTCAACGTGTGAAATCCGTGTTGCAAATGTCAATGGTTCACCAACAGGCGGTTGAAAGTTTTCCTCCATTTTCACACCATTCTTGCACATTTCACAGCGAATTTTCAAACCAGGTGGTCCATCAATATGATCTTGTTGCCATGGTCGATTATAATGTTCAAAACATGGTTCACATTCTTGAAACATGGCTCGATAATCGGATGGTAACCAAATCCAGGCGCGTTGTATGATTTTCGCACCATAACTTTTCAACACATTCAAACTGATCCACTTGTAGATTTGAAGAAATGTTTCCAAAGTCAGTTCGTTCAGTAGCATTGGTTCACGTTCGAAAAATTCACCAATTGAAACATCCATTTTATCCCACTCCATTGATTCCGGTTCAGACAATTTCAAATTTTGCATTTTTACAATAGCATCAATTGTTTTTTCGTAGGTATCAACCCGTTTACGTAGTTTATCCAGTTCACTTGAAAATATTTGTAGCCGTTTCCAGTAAGCCGATGATGACGATGCCATTTCCACTTGCGTACTAATTTAATGAGTAATGTCCCCATGCTAAAGTATCCGTTTCCCCCTCCACAATATGTCGTTTCGTATCGTACGGGCTGAGCGCCACCTTGTTCTGAGTTACACTATACACGTTATGTTTTTTCGATTGTATCAGGTTTTGTTGTCGGTTTATGATTGTATTGTGTTTTAGACAGTCCACGTAATCGTTGAAAGTTATCGTTTTCTTAACCACAGAGTTCTTTACACCTTTCGCTTTCTTCGTGTGATCCTCGCCGTCCACTTGACAACTATACATTTTCGATCTTAAGCCCACAAATTTTGTAAAGATTCGACCATTTAGCTCATCCTTCATTAACCCGGGTATTTTCTTATTGACTCTTGGCATGTTATATTGATTATCCGCGTTGTAATCCGACGTATCGAAGTATTGAATATCTCGTTTCATTATTTCGTAAATATCTGAGCATTTTATCTCGTAAATCAATGAATCCGTGTCTGTGTAGAGTAATTTGCTGTTGTTCCCGAACGTTGGCTGTATGTAGTTGTAATGAAAATCGTAGACACATGTTTTCGAAATATCCAGAATTGCTTGCCCGACGTATATTGGTTTGTTCATAAACACTTCCGTTTTTCGTAGTTCGACTGCAATAAGATTCTCGTCAAATATGGTGCGGCTGTGGAAATTCGGTTTCGCTATCATAACTTCCGCACCATATCGTCCATACCATTTCGTTAACAGTTTCACAATCGAGTGTTTCCGTACGTTTTCCATCGTTTTCCCGAAGACCGCGTTGTTGAGTAGCTTGTAGAGATTTTTCTCGAATTCGTTTCCCGCCGTTTGTCGCAAAGCTGTGTTTAAATCTATGTAGGATTTGAGCCAAGGTGATTGATCGAATTGTAGCACTCTATGTATTTTCTTTACTTTCATCCCGTGTTGTAGACATTGTTTCAGGTTCCGATAGTGTATCACGTATTTCTGTTTGTTGTATAGCGTTGCCAGTAACATTTCCTGTTTAGTACCGGGTGCACACATTCTCTCTGGACATAATGGTAAATCGTTGTGTTTATCGTGCAGTTCTCTCGGGTATTCCAAATCCACTTCCAGTAAATATCCTATTGGTGAATCATCAGGTATTTGTTGAACATCTATCTCGGTATTATCCATCCATTTGAAATTTCCCGTTGGTAAGTATTGTGACATTGCCCATCCATATAAGTTGTTCACGTCATAGTACATCAGGTATTTTGATTCCTCGTCCGGATCGTAGGTGTTCATATATTTATTGTTTGCTGTTGCGTATCGGTTACTACACTGGCTCAATCCACCTCGAATACCACGTTCAATGAATAATAATTGGTCCACATCAGATATCAGTTCTAACTCTACTTTTGTATATTTTAAGGCTGCATCCCACGTAAGTCCCGGTGTCGTGTAGTAATGAGCAGGATCCAATCCGTGTGTGCGCATGCATGTATCCCGAAAATTCTCGAAAACATCCGCGAGTAGTAGTATGTCCGTTTTCATATATAAATCCGAGTATTCTCCAAGCGTCTGTATGTTGAACGTGTTCCAAACTTGTTGTGCATGTGTATAGTCATCCATGGTGATATCGTTATCGTTGAGTTGATTGTAGAATTTCTCCCGTGATGGTAAACATGTTTCTTCCAATTTATCCCAGCTAGATATGTAGTCGTACGGAAAAACACCTTTGCGTGTAAGTAATTTGTAGTCGGTATTCGGAAATTGTGATTTAACTATGTTGAACTCGTTGAGATATGAAGATAATTTATCCAAACTTGATGCCATAAATCGGAAAGAGTCGATGAATCTAAATGTAATTTCGCTGCCCGTAACATGTTTAGTGAATGCAATATATCGTTCCTTGTTGATTGGTAGTAAGTCGACACGTCCCTCGAATGCTGTTGCTATATCCTTTATTACGAAATGTGCATCATAACCACTCAAGTTGTGGAATACAACAGGAATCATATGAAAATCCTTATAATTCAAGTTGCATCCCTTGTGCGCAGGTCCATTGTATTCGCCAGTGAAGTGGTTATGATCACGAACCACAATATCCTCAGGTTTGAATGGTTTCTCGCAGATGTGGCACCCGGTACTTCGTTGTTTAAGTTGCTGTTGTTCCTCTGGTGTTAACTCGTTCATTGGTATTATGTTGTCGTATATGGGTTCCAAGATATTTTCACGTAACGTTGCCAATTCTTCCGCGAACCATTTTTCGCAATTTGGCCCGCGGTATGATCGATAGTAGCTTAGTTGGTTGTTGTAGGAGCAGTGAAAGTAGTAACCGATACTGTATGCCCGATGTTGTTGGTACGTTGTCGTGTTTTTCCGATTTTCGTTATCAGTCACAGGTTGTAGGAATGATTCGACGTCCGCGTAAATTATAAATGGAACACGTTTCTTGTTGCTATAGTTCTTGAACGATATGTATTTGCTTTTCCCTTCCGGCATTATCACCCGACAGTTGTTCATGTTCACGCAGTCTTCTGTATGTTTTATCAGTTTATCCTCCGTATGAAAGTAATTCAGGCATCGATCGCAGATGTAATGGTGGTGGCCACGTTTTGATAATTGTCTTGATACAAGTCGCGATAAGTCCTTAATCCAGCAGAAATGGTAGCGTAAATCTTGATCGTTGTCGTTATCCTGTTCGTTATCCTCATCCTCGTAATACTCGTTCTGGATCATTAGTAGATTTATGTGGTTTTGTTTCTTCTCTCTCGTTAGCGCAGCAGGTACGGTTTCGAAATGTCCATTTTGTTTTTTTAGTATAAACACGTTGACTGATATTGTTGGATTCTGTTTCTCGAATTTGCTCACTTGCTGAATTGTCATTGGGAACTGTATCCCATCTAAATTTAGCACCGTTGAGTAGTGTGGGTAAGAGGTGGTTCGAGCTGGATTTTTATTTGATGTAGCTGGATGAAGTGCAGATACCACTGCCCACGCGAAACAGGCATCATCGTCGAAGTTTTTAACGTTGATACATGCTTGTTTTCGTTTTATTTCCTGCGGTAATTCGATGTAGCTTGATCCACGGAAAGGTGTGTATTTATTCACGTTCACTGCTAGGTTGATTATGCTTGATAAAGCCCATCCGCTCCCCGACTCGGCAAATTCGCTCAATTTTCTCAAAATTGGTTCCCGTACATGTTCCACGAAGCATTGTTTTAGGTTTGTTCCACGATCTATTATGATATTTGGTGTATTGAAATGTTTCATGTCGTATTTGTCCTCGTCACCATCAGTTTTCACAAATAACCCGCAAAACGTTGTGTTGACTTTTATCGTTAAGTATTTTTTTAATATATTTTGTATTCGCCGAGTGAACATCGATGTAGCGTCGTCTAAAAAGTCCTTTGGTTCTATGTGTGTTATGTTAGTAACCACTCCCGTTCGTATTCGACTTGCAAATGCGGATTCCACGTCAGCCCATTGAATTCTATCAGATCTTTTACGTTGATTTCGATTCATGCCGGCACCTGAAACAATCAACATAAAAAAATTATTTATCAAATTTATAAAAAATCATTAAAAAAAAATTATATTTAAAAACTTACCATGTTGATATATCAAAATTATAAAAAAATCATTAAAAAATAAATTTATATTTGAAAAAACTTACCATGTTTTCGTAGCGCCTTCATTCTGATTCGAAATCCTTTCATTTTTCCCGCACATGATTCAAAATGTTTGCGTTGTCCCAAGTTTTCCGCTCCACGTATAGCCTTGTTGATTAGTCGTATGTTGGTATTTGTGTGTTTCATCCATTTTTCCAATTCATCTGCATCCCGGGTATCCATTTCCAGTAATGATAGCGCGTTTCGTACATTTTCCACCATTCTAGTTGCCACGTCGTTTAATGAAGCCATTGTTGTATTTTAATTTTAAAAAAATCTCGATACAAATTCTTGCAACAATAACAATATTAACTGCTTGAAGTTTGCTGAAGAAGTGATTTGAGGGGGCACGCAGACCTCAATTTATACGAATTTGACTGCTCGAAAAATTCTGGAGGGGAATCACAATAAATGCTGACTCAGAATTTTTACAACGCAAATAACCGAAGGTCAAATGTCAAATTCCGAGAAATTTATTTCGCATTTGAAACCTAATAAAAGAATTGCTGACTAATTTTAAATAAACAAAAATTAAAACTTATATAAACAAATTGAAAAAACCCCCGATTATTATTAGGCCATAAATTAAAAATTCCGAGAAAACTATTTCGTATTTGAAATCAAACAAAGAAATTGCTGTGTTGTCAAAATCTTAAATAAACATTTTTTAAACTAAAACTTATATAAATAAACAAATTAAAAAAATATCTGAGTATGAGTCAGCAAAATCTTAAATAAACATAATAAAATTAATGATTTACGATGACATTAATGTAAACAAATTCCTGGAACTGACAAGTTGAGACTTGCTTTTAAATAAAATTGCCCTCTGGCTATGATGCAAACATATCATGAAATTACATCATCCTAAGTCAGCTAAAAAAATCTTAAATAAACAAACTCAAACCATATAAAGTCACGAGTTTTTATTAAATAAACATCTTATAAAGTGCTGACTCATATACAAAAAAAAACCTCAAGTACAATTGACACCCAAATTTCCGGCAGTACAGTAGCGGTCAGAAATTTGGAGTCTGGAATCTGGAGTCTGAAGTCATGATTGCGGCTAGCGCTTGGTAGAGTGCCCCCCACAAAATTTAGCGGCCACCCCTTGGGTTAGGGTATTCCCCATATTTTTGATTTGGTAATGTACCTTTCGTTTAAAATGACGCAATTAAGGCAAGCGCGTGTTGGGGTCAAGGTTTGCACGTACAGTACGCTTCAAAAAGTGGTCGGATACCTTTTTGGTCAGGGGGGCCCGCACTTTTGACACGGTAGTGTACCAAAAATTTAAGTACAGTACGGCGTCAAAAATTTGGGGCCACCCCCGAGTTAGGGTATTCCCCACATTTTTTGACGTGATAGTTCGTTTAAAATGACGCAATTAAGGCAAGCGCGTGTTGGGGTCAAGGTTTGCACGTACAGTACGTTTCAAAAAGTGATCGGATACCTTTTTTGGCTAGGGGGGTCCACACTTTTGACACGGTAGTGTACCAAAAATTTAAGTACAGTACGGTGTCAAAAATTTGGGGCCACCCCGAGTTAGGGTATTCCCCATATTTTTGATGCGGTAGTGTACCCCATCTATCAAATTGTGGTCTAAAATTCAGTCTACGCATGCGTCGTGTACTAAAATTTAGTCTGCGCATGCGTCGTGTACTTAAATTCAGTCTGCGCATGCGTTAGGTTTGCATTCAAAAACTACGTTAGTGCTGGCGGGTAATGGGTTAACACAAAACCAAATTGTGACGACTAAATAGTGATGGCGCATAATGGGTTAACTTGAATTTATTTTGTCGAAGTAATGATAATGACTCATGACTTTCAAGGCCAACAGTATGAGCGCGTGTGGGGTCAAATGTCAACAACAAATTTTAAATACATGTACTTGGTACGTGCCGGGTCAAAGGTTAAGATTTGCACTAGTACCGTAAAGTTACACGATTTCAAACATTGGCAAAAGGGTTCAAGTTGGTTAGTTTTACGGTGTCACCGTATCGGCACAGCTCTTCTACTAATATCACAATATATTAATCACATAAAAGTAAAAAATCATACAGATAGATAATTTTTTAGTTTCCATTTTTTGAAGCCCAATAAATAATACAGAAAAATTGTTAAATTAGTCATTTTTTAGTCGTTTTAAAAAAAATTAATAATTTTAATCATTTAATTGAAGGTAAAATAGTCGACTAAAATATGACTAAATGTAAACAAAATTAGTCGACTAAACCGACTAATCGATTAATTATCCGACATCACTACTCACTAGTACGAATTAGTGATGTTGGATGATTAATGGATTGGTCGGACTAGTCGACTAATTTTGTTTACATTTAGTCATTTTTAGTCGATAATTTTACTCTCGATTAAATGATTAAAATGATTAATTTTTTTCTTAAATGACTATAAAAACGACTAATTTAATACTTTTTCTACGCACACTAACAAGAACTTGCATACGAATTACTGATGTTGGATGATTAATCGATTAGTCGGACTAGTCGACTAATTTTGTTTACATTTAGTCATTTTTTAATCGATTATTTTACTCTCGATTAAATGATTTAAATGATTAATTTTTTTTAAATGACTAAAAACGACTAATTTAATACTTTTTCTGTATTATTTAATTGATCTTCAAGGAAAAAAAGAAAATTATAAAATTATTGATTTGTACTTATAATTTTTCACTTTTATGTGATTAACACATTTTGATATGTCATAACATTTTTTTTAAATAATAATATTAAATTCAATAATTACATTTAAAAGAAAATATCGTTTTTGGAAAAGTAACATATAAATTACCCTATTCATGAATTCGATTAAAAATTCAGTCGATTAGTCGACTATTCTATGCACGATAATCGACTAACTCCTCCTCTGCTCGACATCACTAGCACGAATTGGTCGGGATGATTAGTACTATACTTGATCCAAACCTAAATTCAAGATTCATTTTTTTTTGAATAATTTTTTTTGGGTATAACGAAATTTTACAGAAACATACACTTTGTTTCCGAAACTACTAACATATCGCAAGTACTATAATCACTTTTGAAAAACGAAAATTCTTTTACCTCCAAAATCGAAATTTTCATATGAATTTTACGTTTTAGAGTTTCTTGAACAGTTTCGGTTTCGTATCTGTTCGTCTCTGTGTTCGAAAACTCTACCAAGTCGCATTACTTTGGAACTATTAGCACAAAATCACTTTAATGATTGGATAAACGTCTGCTATGAGTACGAGGAAGCTGTGTGTCACCCTCCATTGGCGATGTATTTTACTTCCTCACAGAACTCTTGTCACTGAATATTAGATAAAAACCAACTTTATTGTGTATTGAATTATAAAACATATTATCCGTTACTCCTTTTTGTTTGTTTGACGCTGTGTTGTTTGATTTATGTTGTCCACTGTACTTGAGAAGAAGATGTATGTACTTTCATAATAATATGAATGTAATCCTTTTTGCAAAAAAATAAAAGTAATCCTTTAATGAACGCGAGTATTTAAAACTAGAAGAAAAAAGAAGAGATTGATGTTCTACTCTTTTTTTACTATTTTTATTCTTTTCTAACTAGTCGAACTACATAGTTTTATAATTGTTGTAATAGACTTTTGTTTGATAAAGCTATGGTAAATATTTTACAGCAAATGTTCTATGTAATAAAAAATATAATATTTATTCTTTCTGTCACGACAGTGTTGTCGTATGTAGGTACATTTTATACATGGTATGATTGCTCGTACCACTGCAATGTGCCACTGTGAAAGGTATCTATGTATCTATCATCTATTCAGCGTACCATAAATGCCACTTTTTAAAACTAAAGCATTCGTTTAAATTGCTATATAATATATGTAACTTTTCTACACCAACTATTTGTTTGTGGCTTGTCTGTTTTATAAATGCATCAAATGTTGTTTTCTTTAAGAAACATATCTTTCATTTTTCTTAAGGGGATATTCTAGTCTGGAAATTCGAAAAACTCGATTTTTTTTCAACTTTCAAACTGCGAATCCGCAATTGAAAACTAACATAAAATATAATTCTAATTCTGGAAACATAAAATTTAGAGTTATGCGTAAGTTTTTGAGTCTGTTTTCTTTATTTTTAATAAAATTAGACAGGTAGGGTTAACAGCAAAAACCAACTTTCACAATAAAAACAATAACAAAAAGACTTCAAAAAACAAGTCGTCTTTTTGATTTTGATTTTTACAAAATTAAAGAATTTATCTTGAAGACATCCCATCTAGTGATGTGCCAAAAAGAACAGAAATGTTCTTTCGAAACTGTTCTTTTGTTGGAACTGTTCCGTAAATGAACAGTTCCGCGATTTAGCCTGTTGGCCACGATGTGACTTTAGATGTCTCCACTACAATAAATTCTGTTGGTAGATTTTTATTTTAAATTTTAACGGATACAACGAATAAAATAGCATTGTTTGATTTAAATTTTGAATTTAAGTAATATATTAGCTTTGTTCGTGCAACAGTTTTGAAAGTACAAAACTGTACGGAGCATGCGTATTTGTTAAATGAGCGTTCGAACAAAACTAAATTTGTGATTTGATTGCAAATCTAATGTTCTTGCAGCTTAAAAATTAAATTTCAAACTAATACACGACAGCAAGAAAAATTCACCAACTTTTAAAAAATTTGTCGGATTGTACTTGCGCAGTAGATCTCAAATATATTACTGTTTGAAATTTAAATATTTTATTGTCAAGTTAAATGTATTGTTAGGAAACTTTTATTTCAGTTATTTTTTCTTGTGAAATTTTTTTGAAATATTTTTTTACTAGGTACAGGTAAATAAATTTTAAAAAGAAATATTCATATTTAAATACAGTTTTAATATGCCCTTTTTATCGTTTAGAGAGAAGAAATTAATTCACCATAATATTTTTCGTTAGTTTTTCTTTCTCTTATTGTACAAAATGAATGAAAGATCATCCAGTTCCAATACGTTTAGTTCCAGTGACTTGTCTAATTCGAGCGATGATGATTTACTTGATTTTGAAATTAATAGAATTCGATCAAAAAATGAAAATTACTTTGAAAGTACTATTCAATTATATAATAATAAAGAATTTATTAAGCATTTCAAAATAAATAGACGTGTAGCTGAAAGTCTAGCAGAACATTTTCAGCTTAGTGAATATTTAAAACATTAGTTGGGTGGAAATGGAAAATTAAATGTGCCTATTGGAATGGAAAATTAAATGCAATTAAATGTTTTAATATTTCTTTGGATATTTTGCAAATATTTTAATAACCAAAAGCATAATTGTTAAGTTACGTAAAATGTCAATCTTTTATAACCTTATTAGTCTATAACCACTATAAAATATGTATGACATCCATGAGGCCCGTGAGTCCAAGACATGCCCGACACGATTAGAGTGACATCTGGTGGTTCTTAATTAAACCTAAATCTCGAATTCACCGTTCGAGCGTCAAAATAATTTGAAACTAGTTTGTTGTTGAACATGCGCAGTAGTCATAGTTTGAAAAATCACTAATTAGTTTGAAATTGGTTGCACGAACAAACCTATTATAATATAATGGTTATTGTCAGACAGACATTCAAGTATTCAGCATAAAATTTAACATTTCTATGGAAGATTATACTAAGTAAACTATAATACTGCAATGGTATAAAAAATAAAAAATAATCTAATAAATTTTAGTGAAACCAAAAAACTAATCGATGATTGATATCGTAGAAATAAATATATTATCCAGATTTAAATATTTTGATAAAATATGGTTGTATATTGGCAACTTCAGTTCCATTAGAATGAATTTTTCCAAAACCGGACACAATAATAAACGACCAAAAAAGTGATTTGAAAACCAAATGTATCCAAAAAATATTTTATTTTAAAAAAAATACGAATGTGGTTTATGGAAAATGTGGTAAAATGGAATTAACAACTTATCACCAAAAGTAACTTTTTAAATAATTGATGAATGTGTGAATTTAGATTAAAACATAACTGATATTTATAATTTGAGACTCATTATTTATTTTGCATTTGCAGCTTGACAATTATTAATTATATATTTTTTGTAAATATCAACGAAATTATTTTTGGGCACCAATAAAACTGTAAGTGAAATATTATAGTTGAACATATTACTAAAACGATGTCGTCCTACAAACTGTTGTTTGTATCATGAACAGTTCTCGCTTAATAAACAGATATGAGTATAGATAAAACTGTTCTTTAAGAAACTCTTCTTTAAAAATCCTATTCTTTTGAAAACTGTTCTTTTGGAACTGTTCTTTTTACAGAACTGTTCTCTTCGGGACTGTTCCGTAAAAAGAACAGTTTGGCACATCACTAATTCCATCTTCAAGGTATCAGTAGGTAGGGGGTTACTTGAGTATGTATGTTTGATTGCCTAAATACAGGGGCAAACAAGAGTAAATACATATGTTAGTCTGTGACGTCATCAGATGTTGATAACTGGTTGTTAACCGCTACTAACCAGAGCAGTAATTGCTTTTAAACGACCAGTTACTACTCTGTTGAAAACCAGTTACCAACACTGGTTGAGATCCCCATCAGATGACGTCACAGACCAACTAAAACAAAAAAAAATTACTTTTGTATTACCTAATTAAATTCTTGATATACATAGAAGGCGCGTAGTAGTAATACGTATTTATTAATAAAATAAATTGTAATAAACGGTTGCTTCTACCGACGGAATACGAAAAGACTGAAGAGTTACTGCGATAATATGCCATAATGTTGTAGTCTTTGCAATAGCTAAAAAGATCCTATGGTAAATACTATTTATATAAATGGAATATGTACTTAACTACTAAGTATATAATATACGGTTTGTTTGAAATATAATAATGGAATGTTGTGGGATAGCCACCAAGTAAATTCAGTTAAAGATCTCAGAATCAGATATAGTGTGTATAGGTACGTCAATTTTCAGTAAATTATCCGATTGTACTTTTGCCAAAATAAAAGACAAAAGCAAATAGCGAAAATAGCAAAGAGACAATTGAAAATTGAAAATTATGACAACTTGTGTTTGTAAATGAACAATGGTGAACGAAGTAGAGGAATTTTACATAATTCAGTTGATTCCTTTGTTTCCATGCGCGTTTACATGCTACGTTCCGCCATAAAAGTACAAATTAGCAAGTTTTTTTTACAGTTAAATCTCTATAGGTACATATTAGTAGAGTATGGGAAGCTATGTAGAGTTTATGGACCCTCCGTT
Organism: Brachynemurus nebulosus; assembly: GCA_035578155.1. Lineage (NCBI taxonomy): Eukaryota > Metazoa > Arthropoda > Insecta > Neuroptera > Myrmeleontidae > Brachynemurus > Brachynemurus nebulosus. Next base: position 11,167,186 of record JAPWDM010000012.1, on the reverse strand, counting down.
ACTTATGTTAAAAAAAAATAACATTTTATATTAAGATAGTTAGTTGGTCCGTAAAACGATTTTTCCAAGGATTTGAAAGAAACTTCTCTAGATATTTATTTAATTGAATACCAATAATGCGAACCTATTCTGATTAAAACTGACTACCCCAGTTTTGAGAAAAACGATTTCAAAGTGTTGTAATTTTAACACGGGCTCTTATGGGAAAATTCTATTTTTTTTTTAAAATAAATTGAAAACATATCAAAGGAATTTGATAAAAATTTATAATATTTTATAAAATACAAAGTTACAAAACATATTTAATAAAAAATAAAAATTATTCATTACGCCTTTTTTAGAAATATAATTTATAAACATCATTTTACAACGTTTTTATAAGGGTTTTACAACAATGATTTTATATTGCTACGACATAAGCCCGCGGAAATTCAAAAAAACAAGTGGTATACATATATAATAACTGAAGAATATAAATACATTACTTAATTTTTGATAAAAGAAAATTTCTTCGATTTAGCAACTACGTTAGGAGTGTTTAACTTAATTTTGCAGGTGAATATACTTAGGTATATAATTTACCGAACTAGATACGTTAGATTACTGCGCAATATGTTATAATGTTAGATACAAAACATTAAAAATATCTAAGATTTTTCTCGTTTGCTTTCTTTTAGAAAAATAATTATTATCTTGATAAATAACTGTATGATCATATAGTTTTATTGCGTACAGTACTAATTTATAATACATACAATATATTTTAGCAAACTTGTTTTTATAAATTAAAAATATTTTTCAGTCGTTTCGAAAAATTTCTTAGAAATATTGTGCAAAAATATACCTGTGGGAATACTGGGAATCGTTGAGGAATTTTTAAAATGTTTTAGGGTTGACCGGGGTAATTGTGAATTGGTGCAATTGTGAACGGCGCCTATAATTTCTAAAATAACATTAATATTGTTAAAAATCAACTCTTAATATGTTTTTCGGTCCTTTCTTGATATGCTATTGAAATTTCATGACAATTCTCCAAGTATTAGTATCTTTTTTTTATTTTGAAAAAACCCTTGCAAAATTTTATGTATCTTACTTCGACCAACCCTCAAAAAAAAAATTTTTTAAATGCATTTTCTTTTTTTAAAAGGTAAGAAATGGTTAAAGGTGCTTCTAAAGAAGTGGTCTAAACCCAGAAAGGTTCCTTATTAATTGCTAAAGAAATTGGACAATTTATCACCAATTCACAATTACGCCATGATTTTAAAATTGTGGAGTAATTGTGAACGTCATTCACCAATACCCCCATTCGGTCAAAAATTTCAGTAGTGTCCTTTTCAGAGTTGAAAATGTTGATGAAAGTGCTGGTAACCTTATTTTACCAGTTTCCGTTGTACAAGCAATACAAAAAAAAAGAAATGGTTGTTTTTTATTCATGTAAAGTAAATGTATTTCCTTGAAAAAGTCTTATTTTCCTTGTTTTGTGTAAATACATGTAATTTTTTGATTTTTTATATGATAAAATGACAAAATATCATTTTTAACATTTAATAAATTTGTTCCTACAATTTTTGTTATTTTTCTTTAACCTTGATTTTTTGTACAAATTCGAGATACGGGTAACTTGCATTAAACAAAGAGAAATTGTGACCGCTAAAGTATGATGAAAAATTTGAAAGTGGAGTAAATGTGAAGAATTTGAGTTGGTCTTTACTCTGATGTACTTCACTTTTCTTGTAATCCATTCTAAATAATTTTTCTGATGGCATTCACTTTTACCCCGAAATTCATAAGATTTGCAAAACCGCACCGGGGAAATGTGAATGGCTTATAAAATTTTTCTTTTTCATACGAATTTGCTTAAAATTTGTGTGGTGCATCCTGAATAATGTAGAATTAAAAATAAATCAATCATAATGTGATATATAAAATAAAAAGTACTCAAAAAACGCTTTTATCTCAACTCATGACAATCCATTTACAATTACCCCGGTCAACCCTACTCAGTAACTGACAATTTTTCGTTTGAATTTTATTGCAAAACTTAACTACAAGCAAAATTTTTGGATTACCAGAAGATGTTATTGCATTTGATATTTAGTATTCAATGTAGGTTTGGAGAACCATTTTATTATAAATCGAATTATTAATGCGTTTTAAAATAATTACCTAACAATAAGAATGTAAATAACGCCTACTAATTTATTTATCTAATTAAAAATAAACAATTAACAATGAAATTATAATTATTATAAAATAATAGTTCTAATTATATCAAAAGTAATAATTTGAAACAACAGGTGCACTCCGTAAATATTATTACGCAGTCAAATTTGAGTAATTATTTGTGGATAACCTGAAGGTCAAATTAATCTTCTGCAGTGAGTATTTATTTATATATAAGGGACGGAACAGACCGGTACGGTAGACCGTAACACAACCACAACTTGACCAAGTTGTGACCCGTGGTAAATTTGACATTCACTAACAATTTTCAAATTATATAGAAGGAAAGATTGAATTTTGAAATAATTTAACACAATTAAAGTAAAGTAGATGTTGGTTTTGGGGAAAAAAAATTTAATGCATGTTTTAATCAGTGCGTTCAACCATCCGTCCAATGTAACGGTCGCCTGGGCCGGTCTGTCCATATACCTACGTAGTGTTTTATAAAGAATTAAAAGTATGATTGCATTAGGTATATTATAATTAAGATAAGATCTATAAAATTTCATTTTTCTAATAAATATTTCTTACGATGTTTTTTAAGGTGGTCACGCATTCTAAACATTTATGAATGATTCTTTTTAATAAGTTATTTTTTTAGTATTTAAGGTGAATCGATCACTTGAACTTTTTCAAGTTTAGAATTTGAAATTTTAGTATATTATAGAGAAAGATATGATGCATTTACTGACACTATTTTGAACAATTTCTGACGTGTAGTTTAGAAGAAATAAATTTTCCAAGTTAGAATTTTTAACGTACGAGTAAATGCAAAAATATGATTAGAGGTGAATCAGAGGTATATATTTAAGTAAGTTGTGTCATTAAAAACCAACTTTAAGATTTAAAAAAAAAAACTGAAAATTATTTTCTTTTATGTTTTTGAATCATTAAACAACTATTTTGTTTAATATTGGACGTCTAGTTATTATAATAAATAGAAAAAAAGTTACAAAAATGTCAAATTTTTATAAATGACACGAACACACCCATAATATATTTGTTTATGTATTAGTTATTATGTGTGCGTACACGTCAACTACTTGAATCAAATTCATTAGTTTTAAAATTATTAAAATTAGAAGATTGAACAACAATCAAATATTAATACTGTTACATGTATTACAAAATTTAACTTATTTTTCTACACATAAATTATATTTATTTATAGAGAAAAAAAATAGACTTAGTAATTCATTTGTCAGTACTAACCGATTCACCTTAAAACAAGAATTCTGAGAGTTTGTAAGATACAATTTTTAAAATAATTTTTTTAACACAAAAAAGTACCAAAAATCAACTAGTGCTAGGCTTAAGTCTTACCATAATAGTGGCTATAATAGTTGGATTTTTCTTCTGGAAAGTTACTGAAAATAAAAAAAAAATATCTTGAAAATTGTATTTCTTTTAAACTGGGTTCTCCCCATTTTCATTCTATGTGATTTCATTCGAAGCGTTGAGTTCTTACACCAGACGCACTTGTTTACTAATAAAATTATTTTTAGTACAACATAAACTAGGTAATATTTTTGTGACGTGTGGTAATTTTTAATATGGTTTGACTCTTCCGTGTAATTTAGCACGTACTAAAAAAAGAAACGTAGAGATACTAATTCTAACATCAAATAACTTTCTTTTTGTTCGTTGTCTTCTGCAAAAGTTTCGTGGTGCTTCGATAGTATGTTATTTATCAACTTATCTTGACTTTCATAAATTAAAATATTTTCCTTGGGAAAAAAATAACTACTTTTTACTTTAATTGGAACTGAAGTAAGTTTTGTACCAATATTTGTTACTTTGAGGTAAGAAAAAAACGACAAAATCGTTTTTCCCGCGGTCATTTTTGGAGGCAGCAATATGTCATACTGGGACGTTTCCCAGTAGATCTATTTTTTCAAAAAACAGAACATTTATCTTACAGAAATAAGATGGTCAGAGCCGGATAAAAAAAATTTTTAAGGGCCTCTTTTTTGACTCACTTTTAGTATCAAATTGTTTCAGTTAAAAAACAGTTTTGGCTCAAATTTATTGGCAAATATTAATTACATGGGTGAGATCTGCCCACTGTTTTCGTAGCGAGATTTATATACTTTACACCCTGTATATGACAATTTGTGTTTTCAATGAACAATGGTGAACGAACTGGACGTGAATTTTACATAATTCAGTTGTTTCCTTTGTTTCCATGCGCGTTTCCATGCCACATTTCGCCATAAAAGTACGAAGGAGCAAGTTTTTTTAATGTCACTGTTAAATTTCCTTACATATTATTAGTAGAGTATGGAAAGCCATGTAAAGTTTATGGACCCTCCCTTACTTATTACAGAAAATAAAATTTTGGATTAAGGTAGTTAAGGATTTTAACGAAACTTCTCTAGATATTTATTTAATTGAATACCAATAATGCGAACCTATTCTGATTAAAACTGACTACCCCAATTTTGAGAAAAAAACGATTTCAAAGTTTTGTAATTTTAACACGGGCTCTTATGGGAAAACTCAATTTTTCGAGGTGAGACACAAAGGTGTCAAAGGAATTTGATAAAAATTTAATATGTTATAAAATACAAAGTTACAAACCATATTTAATAAAAAATAAAAAGTATTCATTACGCCTTTTTTAGAAATATAATAAACATCATTTTACAACGTTTTTATAAGGGTTTTTCAACAATGATTTTATATTGCTACAACATAAGCGCGTGGAAAGTAAAAACGTGTAAATTTAGCTGTACATTTTCACAATATGTCAGAGTGATATTCAAAAAGGAATTATGACTGCGAAAATTTTTGAAAAATCGTTTTGAACTCGATTTCTGAAATGACTGCGGGCGCGTAATATTTTGAAGTCTCTCAATTTGGTTGATAACTTTTTTTAAATTACCTACAGATCAGTTATATTTCCATAAATGAGTTACAGATGGCGTTAATGATAGGTATAAACACATGGAACGATAAACACGATTTAAAATATTAGATGCATTCTTCTCAAACTTCACCATACACTTTTAGAATGTTATTATTAAGAATTACTTAAGTATAGGTAAGTTCGAGTTTTTTTAAAAACAGAAAACTGGTAGATGGCATACTATACTAGCACCCGTTACTAAGAACAATACAGATATATGTAATAAAAACCTCAAAACACTTAACGTATGTACTTTTGTGGTAAATTCTATTACCTACGCTGATAAATAAGTATAAATGTAAAAGTAGACAGGCACCTTACATATGCGCCAAATCGGAAACGGGAAATGGGGGAATTTTTATTTTTACTGTAAATTTCATCGATTCTTGTTAATGTGTTGGGTTGATCCACGACTTCACTTCAACTCTCAATAATTTCTTTTTAATGATATTACATTTTGTATATTGGTATATAGGTGTAGGATTGACAAGGCTGGAAATTAACTTTTTCCTTTGTTTGATTTTGATACAGAGTGATACAGATATTTTTTTCTAATATAAGCTATGTGTAGACGCTAAATAGCGAAGCCATAGCTACAAGAAGGGAAACGAATTATCACGTTTTGAAGCGTAAGAAACCCAAGAAACCAAAAATTAGTGGCTAGTTGGCAATCCAATGCCTTGTTGGTGGACATCCTAGTGCCGGTAATAAACCACCGAAATCCAGAAACAAAAAAGATTTATAAAATATATGAAGAGTACCGGCACCTCTACCTATAATATCAATAAATTGTTAAAAAAAAATGGCGGATGTTTGAACTTTTGATTACGATTTTTGTCTTATTTTTCGCTCTTTAAAGTAAATTTAAAAATAAAAAAAATATTGAAAGTGTATCGAACTTAGGTAGAGGTGCCGAAGAATTGAATTATTTTTAAAATAAAAAATAAAAAAAAGGAACCATCGAATAGTTTTTGAGTTATCGTGTCCACCAGTTCCAAAAATGTAGTTCTGAGATATTATAAAATATATATAAAGAAACGTATTTTCAAAATTTTATATTTAATACTCATTATTGCGTGAACTACGTTTTTTGAATTTTTTTTATAGAAAGCTGGATTCGGTTAGTGTGCAAGAATCTTGTTTTTAAATTATTTTCAGTAAAATCACTTTGGGAACATATTCTACACATAATTTGCTATCAATTTCGGCAAAAAAATCGATTTTTTTTTTTTATAAAATCTCAAGTAAACCTTCCCTTAAATTACTTTCAGCAAAATCACTTTGGGAACATATTCTACACATAATTAGCTACCAATTTCTGCAAAAAAAAAATCGATTTTTCTTAACGACTCTCAAGTAAACCTCCCCTTAAGAGATTTCCTTGTTTACCACGTAATTTTTTTTTTAGATTTTTAGAATCATTTTCCACAGAACAAAAATTTAGATTTCCCATAGTAATATATGTATTTTTCTGAAGGATGGACTTCTGATACAACACGAAACTTCAAGAAAATTATTTTATTCTAAAGTGTATCGAATATTATTGGTTTTAATTAGTTTCCATCATTCTGATCTTGAAGACTCAAAGTCCTTAGGTCCCATTATTATTATTACTAACTACAAATTAAAATTCTGTTCGAGACTTAAAAATATTTTCAATTTCTATAGCAAATGTTACTTGACATTTTATTATCAAGCGTATACAAATAATTATAAAACTTGATTTAAGTATAATTTATTGATTAAATATTTATTAAATAAATACAATTCTATGAATAAAGATATATCTCTAGGTACAGGTAACTCCCGAAGAACACGGTTAATTGGTTCCGTGTTCTTTGAAACCGTGTTGCTCGAAACTACAAAAAACGGTATACCGGTTCAATTGTGAAATTAGAAGAAAAAAAAACTTTACCTACTATATACGACATATTTGAAAATAATTTTTTATTACTCATGCGGGAGAAGTACTAGCTTGGCGCACACATTTCTGTACGCAAAATAGTTGATTGCCCACTGTACTCTTCCCGCATACTTTTTTGCGTGTGGAAAGTAACTTTCCACACGCAAATTGACAATAAAACACGCAAAATTTAGTCAAAACACGCAAAGCCGCCTCTTAATTTTTCATTGAATAAATATTTCATAATTATTTCAATAGAAAACACCAACAAAGTAATTTAAACGATAATTAATTCAGAAAAAAAAGACGAACACTTAAAAATATTATTTTAGAAAGTTATAAAAATGTCAAAAATAGTGATAATAATAGAAAAAAAAAGTATGTGAATTTCGCAATAAAAAATAGTATGTGCAACTCGTGCGGGATTGTCGATTGCCCCACTCAAGGGAATGAGCGCACTCGGTACGTTCGTGCGGTCAACTTCGCTTTCGTGGGCAATCGCCAATTTTCCGCATTTACTGCACAATATACTATTATCTGTACATGTAATAAAACTGTAACGAGACCATTTCTGTACATGGAATATTTTTTGAAAATTGTACTGGTACTGTAAATAGTTATCGATCTAGATATCAAAACAACGATTTTTAAAATTTTTGTCTGTCTGTTCACGCAAAAGCTATCAAAAACCATTGGACGGAATTTAATGAAATTTGGAGCGATGATTATTACCTGGGCCAAACATCTAGAATACTTTTTATTCCGGGAAAAAGTCTCATTTCCACGGGAAAATTGAAAACTCATTTTGAGTATGTGCACACATTACGCAAAAACTATTGGACGGATTTTGATGAAATTTGGTGTGATGATAACTTATTACCTGGGTCAACATCTAAGATACTTTTTATTCCGGGAAAATCTCTCATTCCCACGGGAAAATAGAAAAATCATTTTGAGCATGTGCATGCATTACGCAAAAATTATTGTTCAATGCAAGTTCTGTATAATTATTACACTTATATGTACTTCTCATTGAGTTTGTAACAATGCGTCGCGCGAACGACGTCGCGGGTACAGCTAGTATCAAATAATATATTTTGTATTCTATATTTTTTTTTTAAAAGAATTACGTAGAAAATTGTGTAGCTTGAAACCGTATAATTCGGGGGAAAGTACCCGTGTTTTTTGAGTATCGTGTTCTTCGGGGGTTACCTGTATAAAATATCAATGAAAGTAAAAATTTTTTCTTCTCAATAATTTGCCCAGACAACGTTTTGCTTTTATCTTGTCCTAAATAACTTTAAGAACGATTTGCATTGTAAATTAATTATGTGTATGTATTTTGTGATTAAACCAGATTGTGACTTTTGTGAGAAATCGTGTCATTCGAGATCAGGATCGTATCATGCAAAAATGTCGAGACAGACGAGGAAGCGTTACTAATATTTAAAAAATTAAATAGGAATAGTGTCTCAAATATATTTTCGAGGCAAATTTTGTATCATAAAGTAAGGAAATTGGCTCCTTTGCGCGGATAATTCAAACCTAGAGACAAAGATAAACATATATTTACAATAATAAGACCTCTTTGTTTCTCGAACTCTTTCACTATAGAATAGATACGAGCACCAACTTCTACCAGTGTGCCAAAGGATATAGCAGGATAAGTATAGGTGAATCTGCCCCGGAGCGAATTATTTTAATAACTATATTACCGGTATGGTAAGGCTGTAAGTAATTGATACCTACAATTTTGGCGGCCAAAACTGAGTAGTTATGGAGAAAACTAAAAAAAATTTAAAAAAATTACAAATTTTTTTTTCTTGGTAACTAACTACTCAACTTAGGAAAATAATTCCAAATCCACATGAAGGAAAACACTCTCAAGAATATTAGACATATTTATTATCATATCAGTCCTCGTTATTAAAGATAATAACAAGGATACAATCCGATGTTATCCGATCCAATGTTATTTTTGTAGAGTTCTAATTGAGCGACCACTTCAAAAAAAATTCAGTAACTGTGCCCTAATGCACTTAATTACTGTGTCCAAACATGTAGAATATTAAAGAATGCCTACTACACCACATTTTTTGACAATTTTCTATTATATTTCTACAATGGTTTTGTTTTGATCTAGGAAAGTTATACATACATATGAAGTACCTGCAGTGTCACATAAACGACAATACAGTTACTATTGGGACTTTCTATCAGGGGCAGATAACCTATAACTTAATATACCTCTTTCGATTATTCTTGATTTTCTCGAAAACTATAGGAGATAGGAAAAAACACTTTATGAGACACAACACTTTATTTTTAAAGTACTTTCGATTGATGTATATAATTCCAGGGTCGAACCCACGGGAGGGGCGATTCAGTAGATTAGAATTGAAAAAAAATTTTTTTACCATGTTGCAGCCCTTGAATTTTGATGAGACTTGGTGCAGTAATTAAGTGCATTAGGGTACAGTTACTGAATTTTTTTCGAAATGGTCGCTCAATTGGAACCCTATAAAAATAACATTGGATCGGATACTATCCATGTTATTATATCCTTAATAACGAGGACTGATACGATAATAAATATGTCTAATATTCTTGAGAGTGTTTGCCTTCATGTGGATTTGGAATTATTTTCCTAAGTTGAGTAGTTACCAAGAAAAAAATTTTTGTAATTTTTTAAATTTTCTTAGTTATCTCCATAACTAGGTACTCAGTTTTGGCCGCCAAAATTGTAGATATCAATTACTTACAGCCTTACCATACCATAGTTATTAACATAGTTATTAAAATAATTCGCTCCGAGGCAGATTCACCTGTACTTATCCTGCTATATCCTTTCAAACTGAATATCAGTTACTGGGGAAAATGACCGTAACATTCGGACAGACATTAAAGACTCTTTCACCGTATTTCCCGCCTAAAAATTAAATTTTCGTCAATCTCAACCAATCAGTACCTACTCGTCATTTCTTGAACTTTTTGATCAGTTCTTTTATCATAAAAATACAAAATTTATTGTTTAAGGTAGTTGGTCGATAAAACGATTTTTTCAACGGATTTTAACGAAACTTCTCTAGATATTTATTTAATTCAATACCAATAACACGCGTCTATTCCGATTAAAATTGATTACCGAAATTTTGAGAAAAACGATTTCAAAGTTTTGTAATTTTAACACGGGCTCTTATGGGAAAACTTTGTTTTTTTTTTTTATTTTTTGAATAAAATGAAATCGTGTCAAAGGAATTTGATAACAAATTAATATGTTATAAAATACAAAGTTACAAACCATATTTAATAAGAAATTAAAATTATTCACTACGCCGTTTTTAAATTATAATTTTGTAAACATCATTTTGCAACGTTTTTATAACGCTTTTTCAACAATGCTTTTATACATATTGCTACAACATATGCGCGCGGAAATTAAAATAAAAACAAGTGGTATACAAATATAATAACTGAAGAATATTAATACTTTATTAGCGAATTTCCAGAATGGAATTCAGCTATTACAGCCACTATCATGACACGACCTGAGCCCGGGACTATGGCAGAAATTTGTTTTGAGGTCCCTATATATATATATATATACATATATATATATATATATATATATATATATATATATATATATATATATATATATATATATATATATATGTGTGTGTGTGTGTGTGTCCGCGCGATAACTCTCGAACGAAGTATCCAATTTTTACGTTCCAAAAGAGGTTTTTAAACTTTTTTCTAGGTCAACTAGTTTTCGAGAAAAATGAATTTTTATAAACGGAAATTCGCTATGTTGTGCAGGATGCTGCGACAGGGGTATTTAATTTTTGATAAAAGAAAATTTTTTCGCTGGTAGTAATACTTTTGTACCTGACTATCTCAGAGCAACTACGTTAACACAATTAAAAAAGTACTTTTTCAAATTTTTTTTTTTTGAAATCAATAGAGAAATAAATTATACTTAATAAAATATTTATGTAGGCTATACACTACGTAAAGAACAGGAAAAACATTTTCCCCAGGGGAAAAATAACAACATGAGATTTTCATCACGTTTTTTTACTTTTTTTTTTTTAAAAAAAATGTTCTATCTGAACAATAATATAATTGGGGAGGGGAAGTTAAGTAAAGAATGTTCCATTTTTTAAATCCGATTAAGAGAAAATGGATTGTCAATAAAATTTTTTATACTCGTCTAGTCGTAAATAAGTATTTGTTTTAACCCTTTCAGGACCACTTTAACAAAATTGAAATGTATGGGTAACTTCAAAAATGTAAACTTTACCGCATCGATGCAGCATCATGACTTTTCTGATACGTCTAATACTACATGATGCGCTGCTGATGCTCTCTTGAAATTTGATGCACATTAGATGTTTTTGAACGGGATATTGGCATCATTTAGCCTCTTATTTGGCTATAGATAAGACAGATAATGTAGCATGATAGACTATAGATAATATATCAATACAGTCCTTGTATAGGTATATTATCTTTGAATTTCATCTTGAATTTACTTGAAATTGAAAATATTGAAATTATTTGAATAAAAAATATTAGATACCTATTTTGAGTGCAAGATGTATTCAAATAGTTTAAACAATTTTAATCAAAGGTATAAATACATTCATCTTTTTCAACAATTTGTTTTTCGGAATTATTCCTGTTGGTGTTAATACCTACATAATATGGCAAGTAGTTATAATTCTACATTGTACACATGACATGCATCTTGGACACGCATCACTAAATTTCTTGATGCATTGTTTTGACGCATCAAATGCAAAAATGAATTTTTGATTATTCGTTGTGATGTGTCTGATGCGTTTTTGAACTTTTGACTCTGCCTCATGCACGCAGTGATGCATTTTTGAAGTTAGCCTATTTTACCACTTTGGCGATATTATACTTACAGGCCACACTGTATGTAGTTATCGACAAGAAATAAATTTTATTGTAAACAATGGCGCGATTACTCATCAATTTTACACTTTTTTTTCTCTAGCTTTGATTAATGATTTTGCAAAAAAAAAATTTAAATAAAATAAATACAACTGCCAAAAGTAATTAAGTTATTTAATTGACCTTCGGACTTGGTAAGAAATTTCGTATTAAGATGTGGCTATCTTTTTATTAATTACATATGTATTATAGATAATTCATTCTCATTTCCGGGCTGATATAACTGATAAAAGAATAAGTGGAATTATAAATATTTTTATAATTATAACGTAGGTACAGGGTAATTACATTTTTTTTTTACATTTTTATATTTAAGTAAGAATATGAAAATTATTTTCACGTGAACGGTTCGTTGCATAGGTGACGTTCTTGAATTTTTAGCATGAAATTGAAAAAAACATGTTAATTGAAAATTTGATGAATTTCATGTAAAAAAAAAATATTATGTATATATTCCCTTATAAAAAAATATTAATAAATGTATACAGATAATAACAAAGTCAATGTTTTTTTTAGCAAATTTCCGAATTGGAAATTCAGTTATTACAGCCACTCTCATGATGTGACATGAGTCTGGGACTATAACAGCAATTTATAATGTATCATATTATATATTTATATATGTATGTACGTATATAAGTGTCCGCACGATAACTTTTTACGAAATTTGGTGAAAACGTCCAAAAATCTTGAATGAGTTCTTCTCTCAGGCACGTCCGATGCGCGAAACATGTTTTTTTGGACATTTTTTTGTAAAGGAAGTTTTTTGCCAAAATTTCCGCAAGTTCAAAAGTTTTGACATTTTTTTTAAACCATTAGAAAGAAAAGAAAGAATCACATAAAAAAAAATATGTTCTTGGACTATTATTCTATGTAAACTGGTTTCTGAGAAAAATTAGTTTTTGTAAACGAAAATTGGCAATGTTATACAAGATGTTGCGATAGGGGTATTATTAACCCTAGAATCATACGTTGGTCTACGAATCAAGTTAATCATACGTCGGCGTCATTTTGACGAATGGACTTTTTACGGGGAGTTTTGGAGTTTATTTGCAAAAAACATTTTTTTTACATAACAATACTACAAAAGCGAACAAAATATTTAAAAAAATTGGATTTGGAAAAATTTCTTAATATAAATATTTATTAATTTTTTTAATCTTTTTATCAAAGCATATTTTCATTATAAAAATTAAAAAATGGATGAATTCATCAATTGTATCACAAACATGTCTTTCAAATAATTAATTTATGAACTATTATGAGTCAGTGGACATGTGTGACTTTACAGAATGTGAAATTTCTCAGCCATAAATATTCCTATAGATATATAGTTATTTCCCCATTAGGCACATTTGTAAATTTTCTAAAATTTGTTAGTAATTTTTCGAATAAGATCTCAAAAAATAATGAAAATTAAAATATCTTCCACAAAATAAATTGTTAACCTTTATTAACTCATTCGAAACGCATTCTTTAGTTTTCGATTAAATATATTAAAATTTCAGTATTATGCCGTCTCTATAAGTCAAACAGCTGTAATCATCTTTCACATTATCATAATCATTGAATAAATTAATTATAACATCCATATCTTTAATAAATTATAGAAAAATTAGGAAAACTTTTATATGTGGAGTACAAAATTTAAAAAAAAAAACAAAAACCGGTTAATCAGACATCGTTGTCCTTTTGACGCATACTATTTCAGTATAAAAAAAACGACAGTAGCTATAAAGACAATTTATAGGTCTTATGTGTTATAATAACAAATAAATTAGATAACAGAAGTTTCACATCAAGCAGGCAACGACAAGTTGTAGTATTGGAGCAGGTAGAGAAGTTCGTTCGTCGTTTTGACGAGTACGTATGATTCTAGGGTTAAAGCAGAAAATAGATTCCCAGCAGAGAGAGTAAGATAATAGTATTTAATACAGCTTAAGCCATCAAGTTTCCAGAATACACTACAAGAACATTCAACTTTTAAGTTTTAAGAAATGAATCCTACCTGCTTGAAATAGTACGATTTTCTGGAAACGAAAACAAAAATTCTCATAAAAAAAAATGAATGAAATCATGTAGCCTTTAAACCGAAATTATAGTGAATTATAAGGTTACGATGACGTTATTCGAGCACCTATTCTTCTCACACACGCCTACATTCATGTATGAAATTCTAAACAGGAAAAAACGGAATATCTTTTAATGAATTTAAAAGATTTTGTACCAGATGTTTACTGATTCATCAACCAAAGTAAAGAAAAGTCAAAATGACTGACTATTTTTCTGTTTTGAGAAGAAAATATTTGAAAATAACAGAACTACAGCTGTAGGTATTCCAGGAACGCCTTTTTTTGGGGCATAACTTGCGGTGAACATGGTAATTCGACAACGGTTCATCCGAAAGCATAACTTCAAGAATATTTCGTTAGTATACTTTATTGTCTGATCGTTGAACGAAGAGTTTATCAAAATTTAATTTTTTTAAAAAAATGGCGACGATTTTAACAAAAGCTTTATTTTTTTGAGATAAAAATTTTCGATTTATTTTTCCCTAAAAAAGAATCTTTTAAAAAATATTGAAACTCCTTTAGTTAACGACCAGCTATTAATATCATAATAAATAGGTAGTATTTTGGTGTTGATCGGATTGACAGTTTTTTAATAATCGTGTCCACCGCAAAGACACTTTCAAAAAAAGGCAATTCTACGATAACCGTGTTTAAAGTTACAAGTTTGTTTCATTCATATTCGATATTGAACGTTCGAAAGTCTACCTACACAACTGTTCCAAAGATTCAAAGCTATACACTTCGAACAATGTAATAGAGTGGCGAAAGTCGACGTACCGGCAGCAGCGCAGGTGCAGCCGCGGCCGCTATTCGAGGTAATGCGTTATAAATAACTATTAAATGCTCCCATCATTACGAAATTTGGTGAGAATATTCTTGAAATAATGTACTTAAAGAACAATATGTGCAATAAAAAGTTCGCTCAATGTTTGCACAAAAGATTTCCCACATCTATCGCTGGTTTTATGTTACATACATACAGTCTGCCACACAAGAGCGTCGTCTGCTCTAAAAGAAAAAATATTATTTCTCAGAAATGAATAAATCGATTTAAAGTGCACTAATACTCCTGTCGCAGCATCCTGCGTAACATAGCGAATTTCCATTTACAAAAGTAGGTTTTTCTCCGAAACTAGTTGATATAGAATAATTGTAAATAAAAAAACCTTTATATATATATATATATATATATATATATATATAATATATATATATATATATATATATATATATATATATATATATATATATATATATATATATATATGTGTATGTGTGTGTGTGTGTGTTTCCGCACGATAACTCAAGAACGAAACATCTTATTTTTAAGAAATTTCGTGAAAACTTTTACGGTTTTTTGGACATTTTTCGTGAAAAAAATTTGGCGGAATGAGGCGGAAAAATCACATAAAGAAGTTTTTTTTATTTACAATTATTCTATATCAACTAATTTCCGAGAAAAACGTACTTTTGTAAATGGAAATTCTCTATGTTATGCAGGATGCTGCGACAGGGGTATTTCATTTTTTGAAGTGGTACCTCCTCTTTGAGGTCGCTCAAAAATTCCGATGGTGGGACCAGAACTGTCCAATCCTTACTACTGACTTTTTTTTCTTATTTTCTCAAAAATTAGCTAACCTAGAATAATAGTTCAAAAACCTTTTTGATGTGATTTTTTCCGTCTTTGCAATGTATGTATGTATGTAAAAAAAAGTGGCAGAAACTTTTAAATTATAGCAAATTTTGGCAAAAAACTAATTTTTTGCAAGAACAAAAACCACGTTCCTGGCATCCGACGTGTCTGGCTGAAGAACTCATCCAAGATTTTTGGACTTCCAACGTTTTCATCAAATTTCGTAAACCTAGGACATTTCGTTCGAGAGTTATCGTGCTGATACATATATATATATATATATATATATATATATATATATATATATATATATATATATATATATATATATATATATATATAAATTTTAGTGAATGTTATTTTTGGGTTCTAGGGACCTCACAACAAATTTCTGCCATAGTCACGGGCTCAAGTCGCGTCATGACACCGGCTGTAATAGCTGAATTTCCATTCTGGAAATTTGCTAAAAGCACTATTACGCATTTACTTAGTAAGTTGTCCAGACTTCAGTACTGTCTAGAATTTGTGGGCACCGTTTTGACCTATACTTTTTATAAGATTTTTTGCATTTGTTGCGGTAACGACCGCCAGAGAGCTCGGATATGGCGGCACACCTGTTTTAATAAAAACCAAGTACATAGGTATATTTGTGTAAAAACACACTTCGTCAGTAAAAATTACATTACTTCAATCACGATTCAAATTTTGCATAGCACACAAGCGTCACTTTTTGACATGCTCCGATTTGAGGAAAAATTTCAGCATCGTACTACAACCAAGAACTATTTGCTTCGTTTAATTGGCCATAATATTAACTTCCGATTTAACCATTAACTTTTATTCTTGCCGCAGTGTCAAAAAATGCTTTTGTTGAAATAGCTTTTGTTGAAAATGGTTTTATCATCTTTTTCAGATGGCCCTCGTGTTCTTTCTTTCGCGGGAAAGTCCTTGACGTTTTTCTGACCAGCATATCGCAACAACCGCTTCCATACAAAGTCTTCTGACTTGTGCATATATATTTAGCAGCAGCTTTATAAGTCATTTTAAGACCTTTACTGTGAATACACAAGAACATTGCTTCGAAACATTTTGCATATATATGGCCAACTCATTTTGGAAATGTGTTCTTATCGCAATACAAAATAATACTGGCGTTTCAAGTACAAAGCGTATTAGTCTATCCTACCCTTCAACGAATGGTACAGTAGTGGAGTTTCCTAATCTCCTGAAACAGTCCAGCCAATGCTCTTGTGTGACAGCCTGTACACGGAGAGAAAATTCATGGAAAAATTACTGTGCTCAGCACTACAATCGACGTGTAAAAGGAGAACATATTCAATTTTGTACGGTAAAAATATAAAAATTATAATTAATCATAGAAAATTTAAAGGATAGAATGTTCTTTCTTTAATATTAGCTCCGTAAAATTTGTAAAACAGCACAGTAAAAAGTTCCATTCCCGACAAAAAAATATTTTTAATTGTTTTTCTTACAAAAATTACTATGCTGTCTTATAATATTTCAAATGCTATCTGCTAATAGTAGAAAGAAAGAAAGAGAAGGTATCAACGCTGTCACATAGCGAGGCAGGCTGCAGAAGGTATCAAAACAATCATACATGAAGGTCACATAGCCAGACTGGTGTGGTAAGTAACATAGCCAGGCTGATCACTGCTGGTGTGGTGTTGTGTGGAAACAGTATTCATTAGAATGTCTTACAGGACGGTCACCGTTTAATTCATCATTTTGTTACTTCACTATATTCAGTATTAGAATATATTGTTGCCAATCATTTTGTATGCATCATAAAGAATCGAAGGTCGGAAAAGATCGATTGTTCCTCAGTGCGTACAGCCGAAGCAACATAAAGTCACGGGTCAGATGCGCAAATGAAAGAGTACGACAACAAGGATTAAACTATAACATATATGCATAAAAGTGTGATAGAAGTTGTGTTAGCACATTAAATTTTACTATGTTAGCACAACAATTTTTATGAAGCCATCACGAATACTTTTTACGTTTCAATTTAATAATATTTACATGATCGTAAAATATCTTTTACTTTGGTCGTCGACCGCGCACGCATTATAAGAGAGCATGGTAATTTTTCTGAAATTTTATCTACAAAAATTATATGATTTTTCTCTCCGTGTATGTACAGTACTTGCTGGTAGTAATTTAATGTAAACACTCGGTATACATGAATGTAAGAACATATCGTACAATATTTTTTTCCACCAGAAATCAAATATTTATTGAACTATCAATAAATTCTTACACCATACATTATTATAGTATGTATGTACATTTCAACATTCATAATCGTCGGATACATATTACTTACATACATAAATATTGTAATATAAAATATGTAAATATTATGAGATGCATGCAAATATGTATATAATAATACTTTATAGTCGCGATATTTATTCTTTTATTTTTTCCTGATTTAAATCACGATCGCACGCGGAATCGCATCTCATTCGCGCCTCGCGCCGTTTTGTTTTGTAAATATTTTGTTTTAATTGTGAAACCGGTTCTATATTCAAAATTTTAATATATGTATAATTGGTAAGACAATTGAATGTTGAAAAAAATTGAACATTCAACATTTAGTATTTTTGATGTTCAGATTTTTTTTTTTAATTAACAAATGAAAAATAATTGTGTTTGTGACAAAGTGTTAATTAAAAAATTGTAAACTAATTTTAATAAATTCGTTTTTTTTCTTTTTCAAACGTGATGTAAACCTGTGTGTGTTAAAAAAAATTGTAATTAATTAATTATTTTAAAAAACTGAGTGTCTCGTGCAAGAATTTTTTTATTCCAAGATTTTTCTTTTGTGGCTAGTGTAGTTGGTATAAAATTTAAATTTACCCTATAACGGTTTTCTAATAGTAATTAACTAATGACAGGTTTGGTGCAAGATTATTTGGCGCCCTTGACAAAATATCTTGAACATAGTGTGGTGTCACAGTTAGTCAGGCTTTTCTTAATGTCTTACAACGTCAATGACCGTGAACCGGTTAAGAGTTTTCAGAAATTTCTCCAACAAGCCGTACTTTCAAAAATCAAAATAAAATACAATTAAATCCAGGGTTGGAAACTATTTAAAATGATTTCATTTTAAATATGTATTTAAAATACAAAATGGTATTTTGCATTTTCTATTTTAAATTAGTTCGGTTAAACCATTTTCCACTTTGTATTTAAAATGGAAATTTGAATCCGTTTTGAAAATGAAAATGCATGTACACTCAAATTTATGTGTATACAATATTAATTATAGAACTTGAATTGAACGACTTGAAGTCTAATAAATTGTAAGTTAAATGTAAGTTGATTTAATTGACTCAAATTTTTCATAACTCGAGTTGCAATGTCACTTGAGTTAAATTTGTTACTAGAGTTGCAGTTCTTTTAAGTCAAACTTTTCTAACTGAAGTTGTGTACTATTATCTCTAAGACACGTGGATAAGAAATGTTTTTGTATTTCGAGTAGATGATTTTCATAATTTTATTGAGAAGTTGCAGTCGTAGTGTCCTCAAGGTTTGAATACGCCAAGGCCGAATTAAATTTTACAATATTTTTAAGTAACAATATTTGAAGAGTTAAGTTTCGTTTGCAAATTTCATGCAAACTTTATAAAATTTTCTCGAAAGACTGCCTTTATTTATTTAATTTCAGTACGTCTGATATTTTCTTAATTTTTTTTTTTTTTTTTTTTTTTTTAAATAATATAAATAGGTAGTTAATGATAAAAAATTTCTAGAATAAATTTAAAGTAAGAAAGTCATTTTGCATTTTATAATCCATTTTAAATAACTATTTTCCATTTTCGATTTTAAATATGTTCAGCAAAACCATTTTCCATTTTGTATTTTAAATGCATTTTTGGAAACCATTTTCTATTTTAAATGGTTTCTATGAACCATTTTTCCCAGCCCTGATTAATTCAATATTAATGATTATTTATTTATAGTAAATTATTTATAAATTTGAAAATATTAAAATATAAATATCTAAATAAAAATTGATTTCTAGAATTACAAAAAGAAATATAAAGATTGTTTTGGTTTTTTTTTTAGTCTTAAGCTTAGAAAATATTGTAAGAAATAGTTCATTAAGGTCGATGCTTTGCGTTAATTCTTGTTCAGTTTATATTGTTGTTAAGTCTACCAGTGTTCTCCCTGCGTCATAGACGATTTGAAATAATTCTTAGTTATCTATTTACAATAACTTACCTCTTCAGTTTGTTAGCCATTTTTAAATTTGTTATTGGCCGAATTTTACAAAATTTTTGTCAAACTCACAATTACGTACATAATCCAGTAATTTTTTCCGACTTTGTGTTCACAATATCGGTCGATCTGCAGCATATGCAAAAATTCAGTTTTACCCTCATACGATAATTTTAATCTATTCGATTTTTATGGGCTCACACCAAGCGGTAAAAGGCGGGGATACCGCAAATCTTTTTCTGCAGTAATTCGCCCTGATTGACTTGGTCTATCAAATTTTTACGACATTTTAGAAGTACTTAAATGGCAGACTAAAATAATTTTTTTAAAAGTATTTTCAGTGTTTGTTTAAGCTTCTGTAATTTTGTACAGCATTTTGTAATTTTTACATTTTTAGATTTTGGGGTCTCTCATTGACTGTATTTATGGGGAAAATCTTTTTATTTACCCCGGGGTCGGTCATTTTTTTCGTCACCCCGCCATATAACCATCAACAGTCTAGGACAAATTACAAATCTTTGCGGTACCAGTGTACCAAAAAAAAAAAATTCTAGTTTTTATCACACTTCAAAAATTATTTAGTAGGTACCTACTACACAGAGAGAAAATTCATATAAAAATTACTGTGCTCAGCACTACAATCGACGTGTAAAAGGCGAACATATTCAATTTTGTAGGTAAATATATAAAAATTATAATTAATCATAGAAAATTTAAAGGATACAATGTTCTTTCCGTAATATTAGCTCCGTAAAATTTGTAAAACAGCACAGTAAAAAGTTCCATTGCCGACAGAAAAATATTTTTTAACTGTTTTTCTTACAAAAATTACCATGCTGTCTTAAAATAGAAGAAAAGTAGAAAAGAAGAAAAGAAGCTAATAGTAGAAAGAAAGAAAGAGAAGGTATCTACGCTGTCACATAGCGAGGCAAGCTGCATAAGGTATCAACATAATCATATATGAAGGTCACATAGCGAGAATGGTGGTGTTGCAAGTAGCTGGTCACTGCTGGTGTAGTGTTGTGTGGTGTCGAAGCAGTGTTCATTAGAATGTCTTACATCACGGATGGTCATCGTTTAATTCATCATTTTGTTACTTCACTATCTTCAGTATTAGAATATATTGTTGACAATCATTTTTGTATGCATCATAAAGAATCGAACGTCGGAAAAGATCGGACGTTTTTACAGGTACAGCCCAAGTAACATAAGGTTGTGGGTCAGATGCGCAAATGAAAGAGTACGACAACAAGAATTAAACTATAACATATATGCATAAGAGTGTGATAGAAGTTGTGTTAGGACATTAAATTTTACCATGCTATAGTATATTTTTTACTTTGGTCGTCGATCGCGCACGCATTATAAGAGAGCATGGTAATTTTTCTGAAATTTTATCTACAAAAATTATCTGATTTTTCTCTCCGTGTACTACGCACTGCTAGTAGCTACCGGGGGAATCCCCATATATTGATAATAATATCTTTTAAATGACATTTATATAACATATTACATCATTAGCTATAGATATTTATCAGTTTTATTATATTTGAATATTATTTTTTACATGAATTTTATATTATAAATACAGCTGAACCTTTTTTATTGAACGTTCCTTAAGAAGATGTGCATTAAAGTGTATAATGTGAATCAAAAGCAAAAGAAAGTAAACACTAATTATAATAGTTTACTTTAATAAAATAACTAATTGACTGTCTTTAAACAACTTCTTGAGGATGTTGACTGGATGTTTCTTACCAACCTGATGGTACCACTCTGATGGTACCACTTAAATTACAACTTTGAAGATCCACTGGTGTCTGGTATTCCCCGATCTAAAGATATCGCTCTTAATAAAGTTATGTAAACATTGAAGATAAGCAAATATTTATGTAAAACTGTTTGGCCTCTGGTGCTGTGTTTTGGCCTCGGTACCGACTTCCAGTTACTGTCGGTGGTACCGTTCCTCATTGTACGTCCTTGATAACCGACGAAAAAGTTTCATAAATTACAACGAATTTAAAACCGGTTACTTGATAGCAATAAATAAAAAAAAATTTCCTTTTTTCTGAATTATTATACAGGTGAGCTTTTTGAGAGTTACCATTTTTATACAATGACGACTAGGGATGGGAAAAACCGACCGGTTATAACCGAAAACCGGTTTTTCTGTTTCGGTTAACCGATTTATTTCCGTTATTTTTCTGACTCGGTTATTACCGGTGTTTTTTCTCTTAATCACTAACCGGAAAAAAACCGGACCAATTATTTTAAAAAATTTAAAAATTTAAGACATTATTCAGTGACCGGTAATTTGTTTTTATTAAAAAAAAAAAATTGATTTCTTTAAAATTCTAATACATTTAGTTAATTATGATCATCATGGTATTGGAAATAGTGAAATCATTTTTTATTTTCAGTATTTATTTTTTATTTGCTTCAATACCCAATAATAAAATCGATTGTCTCGGTCCAACCTGACCGACCAATACCAAGATTCAAATAAATAAAACAAAGAGGAAAGCAACAAGCAAATTGCCGAGCATAAATCCAACCCCTCGTCCTCGTCGTGCTCGGCGGAAACTGCTAGCTGGCTAGCAGGCTAACGGGGCGCTGGTTTTTTAATAAATTAGGATAACACATACTCATTTTAAACACATTTTTGATTGTTATTGTTTTTTCGTCCCTTTTGTGTTTTTTTTTCTGCCACTGGAGGTCCATGGGGCCTCCAACGGTGTTGTTGTGATCCCCACTGTGCCACTGGGCGGTTCTAGGCCCCCGGGGATACAGTGGGTACGCTGTGATATATTTACTGTGATTTTTCAGTCTGTGATATTTTCTTGTTATTTTATTGAAATTTTTTTTTTATAGTGTTGAATTTTGTTTAGTCCCCGTCTAACGGAGTTTCCTGCAATCTCCATTGGCGTTGTTATAATCCCCATCGCATCACTGGGTGGCTCCAGGTCCCCCTCTAGTGCGATGGGTTACTGTGATAATTCTTGTTTGGCTGTATTTTGTTGTTCCTTATCTGTGATATTTTGTTTTGCCGCTGTAGGCCTGTTCTTATGGGTCTACAGCGGTATTTTCTTTTAACGCCTTCTTGCTTCATTGGTCGGCCTGTGGCTTCCCAGTGAGGCAACAAGTTTTATCTGTGATACCGTGGTAATTATCTGTGATATTTATTTGTGTTTTATCTTTTTCTAGTCGGTTTCCTTCACTCCGAGGCCCTTTACACCTCGGGGGAGTTTCATCGTTGGTTTTTCAGTCCTTGGTGACCGAACGTTCTGGCTAGTACTTAGCGTACCGCCACCAAGGACTGTCCGCACTTTATGAAGTCCTGGGATGGCAGGGCTCATCGATGAATTTTATTATGTGTGTTGGTCCTTTGTCTATTGCATTTATGTGTCCCTGTCTTTATGTGTATTTTAATTTCTTGTGTGTATGGCGGCGCATGCCCACCGTTGGCGATGCCGCCGGACACTGCTGACCGCGCCATCCACCGGCAGCAGTGTTCCAATTTTAAAGAAAAAAAAAAAAAAAAAAAAAAAAAAAAAAAAACAAGCAAATTTACCAGATATTGTTATCAAAATTTCACTCAACTTTCAAAATGGCTTATTAATTAGTAATTTACTAGAATTTTTGAAAATTTCTAGATCATGAGAAATGTAGGAAAATGAATAAAATTTTCGTTTATTGCTATCGAATATTTAGTAATTTGGTACATAATAATATATGAATTATATGAATTTATCTTTTAATTTGAGTTGCCTAGTTTCAAAATCTACTAATTCCACTTTATAAAAATCGTGAGAAATCGCAAAAAACCATAACTCAGTTCAAAATTAATTTTTCGATTAAAAAGTCATAATTATATTAACTAACAAGGTAAAAAAGATGATTCGTACTATTATAAAAAAACAAAATTATCGTTTTACCCCTTTTTTAATCAAAATTATTTGGATTTAGTAGGTTTTGATAGTAACATTTATTTATATAAAGCGCGTGTTAAAACAGAAATTATAAGGGAAATTTATTAAAAAATACTTGATTCAGCAATATTGGATATATCAGGGTTAGACGATACAATTTGTTTTGTAATATTGTAAACTATTTTCATTTTGTCACTTAAAACCAAAGTGCTTACTTAGTAATTCATTTACATCTACGATTTCATTATTTAAAATTTTAGATAAATACTAAAATACAAATTTTACGTGAAAACATAATTTTATACTTCGTACGTCCCGCATGTCAGTGAAAAAATTAAAACTTAAAAAGACAATAGAAAACTCCCTTAAAATTGTGCCACCCGTGACGATGGAATACCCCAAAGTGAGGACTCAAAAAAAAAGTGTCTCCTGGTTAACGTGATTCCAACCCTCCTGGTGATCTGAAACATAAAATTTTAGTTAATTCTTAGTAAACAAGAATGCAGAATTAGTCGGACGTAGCCGATTTGAAAAAATAATTTTTTGCACAAAATGGCGTCCATTTAAAAAAAAATCATTTCTAAATAATAAACAAATACTTTACTTTGCAAAATACCACGTTTATTTTTGAAACTGTGACAATATTGTTTCGAACCGATAGTTCATTTTCAAACAGAATTCTGTTTGAAAATGAACTATCGGTTCGAAACAATATTGTCACAGTTTCAAAAATAAACGTGGTATTTTGCAAAGTAAAGTATTTGTTTATTATTTACAAATATGGAATACCATAAAGTAACGCTCAAATCTATTAATATTAAAAATCATTTCTTTGATTCCTTTTTTTCCAAAAAAAAATTCCAAAAACACCTACGTCGGACCAATTTTTATAGTATTAAGACGGTCTGTACCGAATTTCAAGTAAATCGGTGCATTAGAACTTGAGATGTCATTTCAACCGTATCGAAAAAAGTAGTTTCAAGTAATACATTAAAAATTTGAATTTAACACTGAAAAGATACACAGTATACAGGTAAAAATAACCATAACTCCGAAAATAATTCGAATTTCCGTAAATTCTTTTAGAGGCTTATTCTTAAAGGTCTAAACTTTAAAAATATGAAAAAAATCGATTTCTTCGAATTTTTAGACTAGAATACCCCTTAATAAAAAAAAATGGTTCAGATAAGAGTTATCTTAAATTTTTAAACATAGATTTCAATTTAAAACAAATATAACTTTGTATCACAACTCGAAAACCTAAGGAGCCATGAAGCTTCCGGTTATAGCAAATAACTATTATTTGATAAATTTGTTGATTGAGACAATAGTTTAGTTGTTATAAACAAAAATGGCAATTCTCAAAAAACTCATACTGTATCGTAATGTGAGAAAATTGTGGGCGTTTTATGTGTTTTCTCGAAACACATTTACAAAAAAAAAAATTACCTATTATCATTTTAATATTTCCTGTTTTAATATTTATGAAACAATGAATAATCTACTATTTGAATTGTTTTATGAATTCAATTTTTTTTAAATAAAGTTTATCATACAGTTGTGTCCAAAAATTAGTTGTCATTTGACTGTTATACTACTCACCATCATTCAGCGACATATTTTTATACGTGACTGTAACAAAATTTCCATTTTAAATAATTCATTAGCATGTTTAATAAAATCCGGGGCTAATTCGAATGAGAAAAACTAGACGGAAACTTAATTAATAATTTAATATATTCGCAAAGCTTCCGATCGCATATTTCGAACCGAAAGTAGCGAGGAGGAGTCACTACATACTTGATCGTAGCAGTGACATCTACGTAAACGCCGCCAAACTAAACTGAGGCAATATCGTTCACTAATTAAAACTAGTTATTGAATTTTGTACCAAACTAATCAAACTATACGTATCATTTATTTACACGCTTAAATGATGTAAAATTTAATATTTTATCTAATTTCCTAATTTACATAATATTCTGCTTCGTCAATTGTACCTGATATATGGATGTGTGAAAGGTATTGGAGAGGAACTTGTCCAACCAATGTGCATTTCCTAAATTTTACAACAGAATAAAAACAAAGTTCAACAACTTATATACACACACCGGCAGAATTAGCGGAACATATAAAAAATCGGTAAAAATCAAACAAACCATTTAATTTCAAGAAAGTATTAACACAGTTTAAATAATAGTTTGTTTCACAAACAGTTACGAAACGAGATGACGTAACAGTGTCATTTGGAATTCAAAAATTCCAAAGGTTTATCCATGTTATGTACCTAAATAATGCATAACATTATGCATACTAATACAGTGAAAATGTCATCACTAAAGTAAATTTAATTTAGAAAAATAATTTTGCAGCTCAAATTATTTTGTGAAAATTTACAGTTGATAATTATGTAAATTATTTAATTTTCTCTAAGTTTCACTGACTTTTTTAAAATTTTTAACAACGATGGCAGTGGAATTTTAACTGTCATTAAATTTTTTTTTATGTAAAGCTTGTCATCAGTTATTTTTGATATTTCCTTGTATTTTAGTATGTTTTGTGATCTGTAAGATATTTCTGATATGTATTTAGTTATTATCGTGGCTTAAAATGTCTGGTGATAACTCTTGTGCTGCTAAATTTGGTTTAAATCATTCAAAACAAAATTTCAATTTATGTTTTTTCTGAGTGCAAATGTTTGATGCAAATTTGTAAGTATTATTATAATTTGAATGCTGATGTAAAAATACGTTAAATAATAAATAATTATTTATATTTTATAATAATTCAGTTAATATTTTCGATTTCGACAGTGGTTGGTGCTAATTGGTCGTGACGATCTAAGTTCTCGTGTTGAATACTGTCATCAATTTCGCGTTTGCTCAATTCATTTTGAAGAAAGTTGCTTTTAGTTGTTCATATAATTTAACATGACCATTATCAACCCTCAATCTCACATATACAAACACATACAATCACATAAGTAAAAAAGGACATACATAATTGTTTGTACTTATATCCAAAAAGGATAGAAAGTGCGTTTCGCTACTGCCTATGGTAATAATCTTTTATTTATACTGTGGTATTAATCTTATTTAATTATTCATTTAAAATTACATGTTCACAAGTCGATATACCTTTATTGTCGGTAGCAAAACAAGTAACCTTATAAAATGGAAAATTTTTGGAATCTTATGTCGTCTAAGAATAATTTAAGTTAAATATTATTTAACTAATAGAAAATGAAACACAGCGTTTTAATCCCGCCTGGTTCCTTCTGTGCTTTTATCAAAGTTTCCATTCGTTTTTCTATACTCAGAATGATGTTATGTATAGTTTCCTGGGATAGTCTTTGCCATTCTTCAATTACGGCAGTTTGAAGCTCGACCACATTGAGAAGAAACGGCATTTGAATTCGAAAGTGACAGACCTCTTAAAAAGAATTGCATCAATAATAAATAAAAACAATTCAATGGAAAGTCAATTGATTCGTTACTTCAATATTATTTTAAGTAAAAATGAAAAAAACCGCCAACTTTGTTCAATAAATAGGTTTTTATATTTTTTTTATGTTCCGCTAATTATGCCGGTGTGTGTATTTCCCTTGTTTTATTCTGAAGAAATATCTTATTGTCAGTGCCCTTATAATTTCAGTAAGTCTGTCCGTCTCTCTGTTTATCTGTTCATTCCTCACACCCAAGT
Organism: Brachynemurus nebulosus; assembly: GCA_035578155.1. Lineage (NCBI taxonomy): Eukaryota > Metazoa > Arthropoda > Insecta > Neuroptera > Myrmeleontidae > Brachynemurus > Brachynemurus nebulosus. Next base: position 11,139,585 of record JAPWDM010000012.1, on the reverse strand, counting down.
GATCCCCCCTCTTACGGCCTATGAGCGCAAAAATTTGCGTATATTGATAGTGGTAGGGATATCAGTCAATTTACAATAAAAATTTTTTGTTAATTTCTTGGAAAATTGGAAAATGAGGATCAAAATTGAATTTGGGATATCTTTAGAAAGGGATTGTAAAATGAAAATGAAGTTTCAATTTTAGCGAGTTTTTGAATCGAAAATTCAGCTATTACAACCACTTGAACGCGAGACTATGATAAAAATTTGCTTTGAGGTGCTTAGAAGTCAAAAATTTGTCTGTCTTCAATCAGAAGGCAAATTTGTTCAGGAAATTGGGGATATAATTATTGCATCTGATTTTTCTTTTTGTCTTTATACTTTTGGTTTTGCCAACAATGAAAAAAACAGTCTTGGACACCTATTAACAGCTTCAAATTTCATGTTCCTAGCATCAGAATTACAATATTAATAGATTTGAGCGTTACTTTATGGTATTCCTTATTTGTAAATAACAAACAAATATTTTACTTCGCAAAATACTATACTTTTATTTTTGAAACTGTGACAATATTGTTTCAAACCAATTCTGTCTGAAAGTGAACTGACGGTTCGAACAATATTGTCACAGTTTCAAAAATAAAAGTGGTATTTTACGAAGTAAAATATTTATTTAATATGTATTAAAATTACAGTTTTTGGAGCTTTTAAAATATTTGGTATACTTACGTGATTTTCATTTTTTTATAAAAATAACCCAGTTCGATTATAAAATTTGCGTTATTGGGTTCTAACTGGGTAACTAGAAGTTTGTAACTTCAACTTGGAATCAACATTTAATTTTTGCGGTATAGAAAGGTCGTTGTTCGGTAAGTTTATATTTTATTTGAATTTAAATAAATACAATAAACAAAATATTTATCCTTGTCTTGTGTTTATAACAAAATTAAACATAATTAATATTAATTATTTATATGCAAGTATGTCAGAAAATTTAAACGATTATGTCACGACATAAAACAAGTTTGGGAATCACCATTTTTTGAATATTTTAATAAATACAGCTAAAATTAATAAAAGATTATTGAAAAAAATTAAAAGGAAATTTTCTAAAAAGAAAAAAGGTCATCTTCTTAACGAAGTAGGTACTTGTTAAGTTTAATATTAAAATTAACTCTAATTGTGGGATCTAACCCCCTTAAAAATTATTGGTATCAATTTTGGGGAGTTGCATGAAGTAATACCACAGTATAAATAAAAGATTATTACCATAGGCAGTAGCGAAACGCACTTTCTATCCTTTTTTACAAACAATTATGTATGTCCTTTTTTACTTATGTGATTGTATGTGTTTGTACATGTGAGATTGAGGGTTGATAATGGTCATGTTAAATTATATGAACAACTACATACAAGCAACTTTTTTCAAAATGAATTGAGCAAACGCGAAATTGATAACAGTATTCAACACAAGAATTTAGATCGTCACGACCTATTAGCACCAACCACTGTCGAAATCGAAAATATTAACTGAATTATTATAAAATATTAATAATTATTTATTATTTAACGTATTTTTACATAAGCATTCAAATTATAATAATACTTACAAATTTGCATCAAATGGCACTCAGAAAAAACATAAATTGAAATTATGTTTTGAATGATTTAAACAAAATTTAGCAGCACAAGAGTTATCACCAGACATTTTAAGCCACCATAATAGTTAAATACATATTAGAAATATCTTACAGATCACAAAACACACTAAAATTACAAGGAAATATCAAAAATAACTGATGACAAGCTTTAAATAAAAAAATTTAATGACAGTTAAAATTCCACTGCCATCGTCGTTAAAAATTTTAAAAAAATCAGTGAAACTTGGACGAAATTAAATAATTTACATAATTATCAACCGTAAATTTTCACAAAATAATTTGACCTGCAAATTTATTTTTCTAAATTAAATTTACTTTAGTGATAATATTTTCACTGTATTAGTCTGCATTATGTTATCCATTATTTAGGTACATAACATGGATAACCCTTTGGAATTTTTGAATTCCAAATGACACTCTTACGTCATCTCGTTTCGTAACTGTTTGTGAAACAAACTATTATTTAAACTGTGGTAATACCGTTATTTCTGTTTTGAAAATTCTTATGTTTAACCTCAATAGATTAAAGTTACAATCAAAAATATGTAACAATTTGAATTAGAAATATATAATTTAAATTCTTGTTATTTAGATTATTACTAAGTATTTTATAGTTACATTTATCCAGTAATTTGTTTTCAGTACAGCTGTGATTATTATGAATTATTTACCTACCTACATATTCTTCTAAATGTGAATCGATTTTTAAAGTAATTTTGATATGGTGACGTTCAAATGTAAGAAAAACGAAACTGGGTCAAATGTAATTCACCGTTAGTAAAATTATAAATAATAAGAATTTTATTTAAAAAAAAATTTATAAAAATATTCTTAAAAAAAAATATTGATTCTTAATATGGTTGTCATACTAGAACGCGGGGATTCCCAAGGTTTTACGTCGGCAAACTCAAACACCCAGAAAATGTCACCCATTTTTAGGAATAAAGAATTTTACCCTTTCCTCAGCAGATTTGATTCCTATCATTTTCCATTTTTAACAAAATTAGAATTATATATATAATAGACAACAGGAAAATCACTTATGAAAATTAAATCATATTTCCTGAATGAATTTGATTATTTTAACCCAAGAATTTGATTTATGTAAAATTAAAATAAATTATAACAGAAGAATAACTCGCACAGTAAAATACCCCTGTCGCAGCGTTCTGCATAACATAGCAAATTTCCGTTTATAAGAATTAGTTTTACTCGGAAACCAATTTACATAGAATAAAAGTTCAAAAATCTTTTTTCTGTGATCCTTTAAAATGGTGTAAAAAAATGTCATAAAAGCTTTTGGATTTGGGGAAATTTTGGCAAAGGACTATTTTTTTGGGAAAGGGTTATTTTTATATGGCCGAAGAATTCATCTAAGATTTTTGGACTTATTGGAACCATAAATTTAATTATCCTGATGTCCTGAAAAGCACCTAAAAAATTTATAAAAAAATGAAGTCAGTTTCGTGCTACCCCTCTACATTTTACCCCTCTACTTTATCTCCCTTATTATTGAGTTTTGGAAAAAAAGCGTACATGAAAAGGTACCATTATTTTTGAACGTACTATCAGCTCTAGCAATTACGGTACCTAATTCTGGACCACCGTGCATATGTATAGGTATATATATATATATATATATATATATATATATATATATATAATATATATATATATATATATATAATATATATTTTTATATATAGCGCATATATATATATATATATATATATATATATATATATATATATATATATATATATATATATATATATATAGCGCAATTTAAAGATTTTTTTCAACAATCATTCCAACATATTCAAAAAACATTCTTTAATCTTTAGAACTCGTCTATAATTTCAAATTTGTAAAGATTATTTATTTACATTTCTTGCAAAAAACCCTATAAATCTGACTATGTTATAGTTAAACATTTTTACGTTGAAAAACATCAGATATTATATGAAATATATCTTACTATTATACACAGGTTTTATATATCAGTGGTGTTTAATTCTTTACCGAATTTTCGAATCGAAAATTCAGCTATTACAGCCACTGTCATGACGCGACTTTGGTTCGGGACTATGACAGAAATTTGTTTTGAGGTCCCTAGGCACCGAAAATGACATTCACTAAAATTTATATATATATATATATATATATATATATATATATATATATATATATATATATATACTATATATACTATATTATATATATATATATATATATATAAATTTTAGTGAATGTCATTTTCGGTGCCTAGGGACCTCAAAACAAATTTCTGTCATAGTCCCGAACCAAAGTCGCGTCATGACAGTGGCTGTAATAGCTGAATTTTCGATTCGAAAATTCGGTAAAGAATTAAACACCACTGATATATAAAACCTGTGTATAATAGTAAGATATATTTCATATAATATCTGATGTTTTTCAACGTAAAAATGTTTAACTATAACATAGTCAGATTTATAGGGTTTTTTGCAAGAAATGTAAATAAATAATCTTTACAAATTTGAAATTATAGACGAGTTCTAAAGATTAAAGAATGTTTTTTGAATATGTTGGAATGATTGTTGAAAAAAATCTTTAATTTGCGACAATATAATTGGTCAATTTTTTTAAGATTTAATGGTTTTTTAATCTCTAGTGCGCCAATTGCCTTAAAGGGAGATTCGCTAAGAAAACACCAAAAAGCGACCTTTATTATTATTATTATTTTTTTTTTTATACAAATAAATATTTTATTAGAAAACTAAGTATACAACATTGTTTCTACATGTCTTGAGATTACAATTTTTTTTTATTTTTTTAAATTCAAAAATGAGCTGAGTATAAATGGCGTTGAAGTTGACACTGCGAAAATTTTCTACCTTGATGGTTCCTCGCGTTCTGAAATCCCCAGTGAATCAAAATTTTCTGAAAATATACATCTAGGTATACAGTTATGGCACTAACTAGGATCTAAGAGAAAAATAGAAAACCAGCGAGAAATCGCATTTTGAAAATAAATTTTCAAAAATCACGGCTTTTTCTCGACTATAAAAACCCGTCATTTTGAATATATGTTACGGAACCAAAGTATTCTAGTTCCTACCAAAATGACGGTATCGAGGAATAATATGCACTTTGATTTATATCGACATCTCAAATACTTTTTGAGATACATGAGGAACTATGTCGAAAAACGTACTTTCGAGAAATGGTTATTTGTGTATTAAGAGCGCAAAATAGTGGTTTGCCGCTCGATTGAGAATGTTGACGCGCGACGCCGCCAGGTGGAGCGCGTTAATCTCATGAGAGCGACAAGTTATTTTGTGCTCGAATTACACACAAAATTTTTTCTACAATCCTATAAAAAAATTTTTTTATTTAAAAGATACTTGAAGAAATAATAATGGACGTTAATATTTACTTTAATATTATAATTTTTGCAGCTTCAGAAATATCTGGAGGTGTACTTGAGAAATCACTGTCACTATTACATATTTCCATCATATATGTACATATTTTTTTAAATTTTTTGTTCTAATTATTTAATAATTATAGTTATTTATTATTTTTAATTAATATTTTGCAGTTATTTTGAAATTAAATAAAATTAATATTTCACTTTATTACGATAAACATAATAATTTTAGAAACTGTTTATTTATTTGTTACCATAGAAAATATATGTAAACAAACGCCTACTCGATTTGTAATTAAATATACGTTGAGCGAGCGACAAAGTATTACTTTTCCGCTTTAAAGCGCAAAGTAGAAATTTATTGCTCGGCAACGAGAGTCTTCGGCAAGTAGACATTTTGCGCTCTCTTCACAGAGCGCAAAAGCCTTCTTTCCACTAAGATTGTAGAAGCATTTAGTTTTTTTTTTTTTTTTTTTTTAAATTGAATTATAGTAAAGTGCGTGCATTAAAACGTCCATAACTATTTGATTTTTCATTTTTCTTAAAATAAAATTTTAGGAGAATATTGAGAAACATAATTATGAAGAAAAAAAATCGATTTCTTTTTTCATTTCTTACCGAATCTCGCCTTAAGTATTTTTTTTGACGTATTTTAACATTCTGAGATGAGTAGGCAATAAATAAAAGATCAAAATTTCTTTGATGTGTACGTGACTTTTGTCTTTTATACTTTTCAAAAGATTTACATACCCTAAATACAAAGAATTTCAAAATGTGAAACTTTTCCTCTTATACTACTCTATAGACTCTTTAAAAGAACAATTTTTCCTACCTTTTCTGTTATATAATTTCTCCGTTAGAATTCTTTTCTTAAAATGATGCACTTAATATGAGAACAGGGACAATACTTATTTTTTTTTTTTTTCAAAATTTACCTTAACACCACTTTCAATGGTATGACGTACACGTCGTAATTGATCTACGTAAATATTTCACTATAAAACGATGCACTTAATCATAAAACAATTCATTTTAACGGATTAACTTTATTCCGATACAGCTAAATCTTCTCGGGATCAACTCTTCATTTGACTAATTGATGTGTTTTGTATTATTAATTAATTGTGACATTATTTGTGTTTGTTTTTTTTTTTTGAAGAAAATTTGTGATTAATGATGACGTCGATTAACGGCAGTTTAACCGGTGAAAATGAAACGGAATCGAAATTCTATAAACGGCCAATTTGTTTGCGTAATTATCGTACAAATAGTGAAACTCATGATGGATTGGTCAATTCGGGCAGATTAATTGAGGTAATTTATATATTTTTTTTTATTATTTTATATTATGATATATAATTGTAAAATTTCGTGCGAGAAATTATTAGAAATAATATTTTTCTCAATTTGTTTGCAATAATTATCAACTTAATGTATACTATAAAAAACATATGATGTACAATTTATATGAATTTCATTACATATGTGTCGGGTAGATTGCATAAACTTTATATAAGTTTATATAACTTCAAACACACATTGCATTTATATATAACTTTATGACATATAAGTTTTATTTTATATGGAAAACGTCTTGGTGTGTAGTTTTGTTGATGGAAATACATATTTTCACACATTTTATTACACAAGTATTGTTAACTGAAAGAAATAAGTACTCAACAGAACTCATATAATTATACATATTATATTAAGTGATTTTATATGTTAAGTAGCTTTTATATTCATAAATGAAAATGTTAATATTATTAGCTACTGTTTAATTTCTTAAGGGTTTTTAGTAGAGGAAAATGGCCAAATTTCGGATATATAATTTTGTTAATATTGGTCTGTAATGCATGGAAGTGTAGAGCAGGGTTTGTATGGACAATGTGCCCCCAATAGCATCTCATATTAATAACTGTACTAACGGTGATACGCAGTGGTGGTAGGCTGGAGCCTAGGACGACAGATTTTAGGGGCAGCAAATTTGTGCCCAAAAGGGCGGCAAAATTTAGAATTTGAAGTTTTTTCTTTTCTTTTGCTCGTCACTTACCTTTTTTAGGAAAAAAGTAAGAAATTTTTTAAAAAGGTGTTAAGAATTTTTTTTAGCTTTTTGGGAAAAAGCAGGGGCGGCATTTTCCACGGAGCCTAGAGCGGCACTTAGGATAAAACCGCCACTGGTGATACGGTGCGGCTATAAGTAAACCTTCCCGGCCGAAACCAATTAGTTACAGAAAAAACCAAAAAGAAAAAAAAATCGTAAAAAATGACTGCTTTTTTCGAAAATTTTTTGTCGGTAACTATTTAACACAGGAAAGTAATTCCAAATCCACATGAAGGCAGTGAACACTCTCAAGAATTTTTAAATCTCAAATAGTCTCTAGTTACCAGGAGATCCTGGGTTCGATTCCCGGCCGATCCGGATAATTTGTTCAATCACTTTGTGATTTTTAATTTATATATGTGGTTTTTGGTCATGTTAACCAAGGAAGTCGAGTGCTTAAAAGTTTCAGTTTAGCTGAACGATAAGTGAACATATGAATACTACGTGTGTTTAAATGCAGACAAAAGTCTGTCATACGTAGTAGTGTTTCACTAGCACTCGATAATATTTGAGATTGAAAAATTGTAACTGCTTCTCGCATTATATAGAGAGTACATACACATAAGTGATTGAATGTTGTCTGTATCGAACGCCTGTCGAGCAAATGATCGATTGTGTAATGGATAGCACACCTGGCTAGTTACCAGGAGATCCTGAGTTTGATCCCCGGCCGATCCGGATAATTTTTTCAATCACTCTGTGATTTTTAATTTGTACTCTCAAGGATATTAAATATATTTGTTAACGTTCCAGTTCTCGTTATTAGGGATAACCCCAAAGATAAAACCTGATTCAATGTTATTTTTATAGGATTTCTATTGAGTGATCGCTTCCAAAAAAATACAGTAACTGGGTCCTAATGCACTTTATTCCCATACTAAGTTTTACTTAAATTTAAAGACTGTGCAACATAGTTAAAAAAATATTTGTCACTTATGACCGGTCGAAAAGTCCTTCCAGTAAGTCCAACCCTGGAAGTAAGCATATCAATCGAAGACCCTTTAAAAATAGAGTGTTACGTCTAATAAAGTGGTTTTTCCTATCTCCAATACTTTTCGAGATAATCAAGGAAAATCGAAAAAGGGTATATAATCAGCTACAGGGGATCTGCCGCCGAAAATCGTATCAATAACTATGTTGTCGTTTAGTTATCACTCCCGTAGACTAAAACGAAAGACGAATAGGAACTGTAAAAAAAAAATTTATGTGTATACTATGAAAAACATCCTATGTACAATTTAGATAGATTTCAATACTTATGTGTCATGTATATTGCATATATTTATTATTATCGTACGACTAGATTTTATCGTATTTACATATTATTAAAGGTTGTATGCGTTTCACGTTGACATATATAAATATTTTCGTATCTGTATGACGTATTCTATATAGGTAGCTGTAGTAGCTATGATAGTTAAAGCTAACTGATTGTGATGAAATATTATAATTTTATCAATTTAGTTTATTTTATTGATTTATTTTATTATTCAATATGTGTGTTTTAAGGGAGTATTCTAGTCTAGAGGCTTGATTTTAACGTGATTTTATGGGCGCAGTAAAAAAAAAAAAACAGTAAACATTTTTACCATCCATTTTTGAACAGTTTTTTATTGATATTAGAAAAGTATAAAAATGTAAAAAAAAAAAAAAATACAAGGAGAGAAAATTCCTATAAAAATTACTGTGCACATACTACAATCGACTTGTAACAGGCGAACATATCCAATTTTTGTACGGTAAAATTATAAAAATTACAATAATATAACTATAATTTTTATAATTTTAACGTACAAAAATTGGATATGTTCGCCTGTTACACGTCGATTATAGTATGAGAACAGTAATTTTTATAGGAATTTTCTCTCCGGCGATTTGTGGCTTTTACAGATATTTTTTTCTAAAAATGATTTTTCGTCTCTTTTTTAACGTTTTCTGTTCTCTATTGCAAGTTTGGTCTTCAGATGTTTTGTTGGTTCACATTTCCGTTTTCATATATCATTTTTAGTGACGTACGTATTTCCTTTTTTGGAACCAACGAGTTGCTATATTTGACATTGTTTGATTTGATTGGTTCTGATCCAAACTAAAAGGTTTTTTAGTTTCTTTTGTTTATGAAAAAATTTTTTAAATTTTTTCATTTTTTATTTTTATTTTTATTGATTTTTTTATATTCTTTTCTTGATAATGGTGTTTTGAGACACCGAAACCGGTCGACATGTTGAAGATTGGTTAAAGAATTCTGTTTGGTTTTTTGCTGGTCTTAATATTGAGGTTTATCGCCAAATAAAGTCAAGTAATGAAATTACAAGTTTAAAATTTTTTGGCGAAAATAGAGGTAACAATTTATTTATTTAAAAAAATTCAAAATTGATATCGTAACAGGCCAACAAAGTAGGGACTCAAAAAAAAAAAAATGATGTCTCCTGGTTGAGACAAGGATGTAGAATTATCTGAACATAGCCGATTTGAAAAAAATAAATTTTTTCACAAAATGGCGTCCATTTAAAAAAAGGTCATTTTTTCGTTTCCATTTTTAAACTTTGGAAATTTTTTAAAAATAGTAAAAAAAAATTCTAAAAATCTCTACGTCGGGACAATTTTGGTAGGTAGTATTAAGAAGGTGTGTACCAAATTTCAAGTAAATCGGTGCATTAGAACTTGAGATATCATGTCAATCGTATCGAACAAAGTAGTTTCGAATTTCTAAATTAGAATACCCCCTTAAGAGGGTACTATGTACTATGTAGGTATATGATTGTCAGAGAGATTATTTGTTGTTTTTGGTGTTTACTGTAGAACTTCCGGAACTGTACCTATATACTAAATCAAATTAATATCTCATTATTTTTTAATATATTAAAACAAATAGTGTTTACATCAATTTCAGGGATACGTGTTCATTTTTTATCTGTATATATGTATCTACACGTAGAGTAAATTTTAAATGGAGGTCATATCATACAACATATCGGCGTATTTAAACTGGATAAATTCAATGAAAATAGGTATAGGTGTATCTCTACATAATTATGCATCCTGGTTCATTCAAACATAAAATGATTTAATCAATAATCTAGATTGTAAACAAAACCGGATTTTATATAAAAACAAATTGTTAAGTGCAAGTTGTATTTGTGTAAATAGTGTTCCGTACTATCAGTTGGTATTATGAGGGTAGACAAAATGTTGTTCTTGACCAAGGGTGGGCAAACGGTCGATCGCAGACATTATAGGTAATTTACTGAGTTACTTTAAAATCTTGTACTAAAAATTTAAGATGTGTACTAAAAATTTAGCAGACAGTGAAACATGAATTTAAAATTAAACACATTCTACAATTGACATGACTAATTCCAAGGCAGCACTTTTGCCAGAACAGTTTTAACAAAAACCGCCGACAGATGGGGATCAGGAGTCAAATTATTATGTTTATAGTCTAAAAATAGCCAAATATAATGTTTAACATGGTATCAATATAATTACTGACTAACATCATCTTAAGCAAAGTAGTCTTTTTATGTACCTACCAAGGAAATTACGTAAGAAAATCTAGCCCTGATAATTTTCGTTCAATCTACCCCTCATTCTTAATGTTCGTGAATTTTTCAGATTTTTCTGAGCGACCCTTCTGGTGATAAGAATCGGGGACAGTAATTTTTAAGAGGCTTTTCCTACATGCTTTAATAAACTTTCCTTTGATAACCTTCAGAATCGAAATTCAACGTCACATCTATAACTGGGGCACCACATTCTATCTCAAATTGCAAAATTTCAAATTTTCACGTCGAATAGTTACTGTGGGCGTCCTGTGATAGACGGACGCCCATCAAAGTGATTCTATAAATGTTCCGTTCTGTCATTTTTGGTACGGAACACTAGACAAATAATTTAAGTAAAAAAAATTTTATTACATTAAATATTTAATAGATTTTTAATAGGATATTATAGTTTAGATATCTGTGTATAATGTTTAAAATTAATTTTAGCGAATTTCCAGAATGGAATTCAGCTATTACAGCCACTGTCATGACGCGACTTGAACCCGGGACTATGGCAGAAATTTGTTTTGAGGTCCCTAGAAACCGAAAAAAGAAAATATATATATATATATATATATATATATATATATATATATATATATATATATGAAATTTGGTTTGGTGATAACCTATTACTTGGGTCAACATTTAAGATACTTTTTACTCCGGGAAAATTCCTCATTCCCACGGGAAAATAGAATAACCATTTTGGGCATATGCATGCATTACACAAAAATTATTATTCTTTGCAAGTTCTGTATTATTATTAAACTTACATACTTCTCATTCAGTTTATAGCAATGCTTTGCGCGAACGACGTCGCAGATACAGCTAGTTTGAAATATATTTCCTTTTTTTTGTAGTAGCTAAGTCTTGAATTCCAGCAATTAAGTGTATTTTGAGAACTAAGGGGTGAGCTTAAAATCGAAACTATATCAGTTTGAGTGCTCATAAGTCGCTCTCAATTGCTCTAAATAGCTTCAAAATTTGGAGCACTTGATGTCGTCATAAAAATGAAAATTAAATTTTTATATCAAATCGCGAAGTTGCTAAAAATAAAATTTTCTTTTCTAAAGTGTTGTGAACAAACATAACAAATTTAATTGTAAACAAACATATTATGAACAGATGCATAATATATATATATATATATATATATATATATATATATATATATATATATATATATACCCCTGTCGCAGCATCCTGCATAACATAGCGAATTTCCGTTTATAAAAATCCGTTTTTCTGTGATTTTTCACCCTTTTAAGTGATTTTTCCTCCTCTTTCTAATGGTGTAAATAAATATCGAAAAAAATTTTAACTTTAGAAAATTTTGGCAAAAAACTAATTTTTTTCACGAAAAATGGTCAAAAAAACCATGTTCTAGGCATCCGACATGGCTGGCTAACGAATTTGTCCAACGGTGTGGGACTAAATATAAATTTAATACATAAATTTTAGTGAATATTATTTTTGGTTACTAGGGACCCCAAAACAAATTTCTATTATAGTCTCGGGAGATTTATTTCGGAGCTCTAAAAAATAGAACTTTCTTCGGAACCCTAAAAAACGGCATATAAGTAACATACAAACATATACATATGTATGACGTATATGACTTATATACAATCTATCTTCCTGTACCACAAACACATTCTTTCATATAATTATGCATATAGTTATACCCCTGTCGCAGCATCCTGCATAACATAGCGAATGCCCTTTTATAAAAATTAAATTTTCTCGGAAACTAGTTGACATAGAATAATAGTTTAAAGACCTTTTTTATGTAATTTTTTTTCGTCGTTTAAATGATGTAAAAAAATTTCGCAAAAATTTTTAAATAAGTGGAAATTTTGGCAAAAAACTAATTTTTTGCAAGAACAAACACCATGTTCCTGGCATCCGACGTGTCTGGCTAACGAACTTGTCCAACGGTTTGGGATTTTCAACATTTTCACCAAATTTCGTAAACCTAGGACATTTCGTTCGAGAGTTATCGTGCGGACACATATGTATATATATATATACATATATACATATATATATATATATAAATTTTGGTGAATATTATTTTCGGTTTCTAGGGACCTTAAAACAAATTTCTGCCATGGTCCCGGGTTCAAGTCGCGTCATGACAGTGGCTGTAATAGCGAGCTTCCATTCTGGAAATTCGCTAATATATAATATATGCATATATGTATGATGCTTATTTAAACAAACAATGAACAATTAGACAAATAATATAATATTTGATACCTAAAAGCTTATTCGACAAACAAACCGACACGAAGTACGAATGAAAATCAAATTTACAAATGATGGGGGGGGGAGATAAGTTTATTGTCAATCAAAATTTTCCGACCAATAAAATCGTGTTTGTCAGCGGCGTGGTTAACCAACTGATCTACATTTCCATAAATTGAATTAATACCTGACAAAAATGAACTTCCGGGAATATATATATGATTAAATTAATTAGGAAAATTTAATTTGCAGATAGACGATTGAGAAGAAAAGTATTGGTGAAAATGATCGACAGGTTGTAAATAGGGTTGCCGTTATTAGTGAAATTTGAATGGAAAATTATCATAAAACTGATTTTCTTTATGATTTGTGTTTCAAACTAAATGCTTTAAGGTAGTTGGTCCGAAAAACGATTTTTGAAAGGATTTTGACGAAACTTCTCTAGACATTTATTTATTTAAAAAAAAAAAAAATTGACCGCCCCAATATTTTGAGAAAAACGGTTTCAAAGTTTTGTAATTTTAACACGGGCTCTTATGGAAAGTTGACATATTGACACGATTTTTGTGAACAAAATGGAAACGTGGCAAAGGAATTTGATAAAAATTTAATATGTTAAATACAAAATTACAAACCATATTTAATAACAAATAAAAATTATTGACCGCGCCGTTTTTGAAATATAATTTATAAACATAATTTTACAACGTTTTTACCAAAGCTGGGAAAAATGGTTCATAGAAACCATTTAAAATAGAAAATGGAAAATGGTTTTCAAAAATGCATTTAAAATACAAAATGGAAGATAGTTTTGCTAAACATATTTAAAATACAAAATGGAAAATAGCTATTTAAAATGGATTACAAAATGCAAAATGTTTTTTTTTTTTTTTTACTTTAAATTTATTCTATTTTTTTTATCTTGATTTATATTAATAAAAAAAAGTTAAGAAAATGTCAAACGTACTGAAGTCAAATAAGGGCAGTCCTTTGAGAAAATTTTATAAAGTCTGTATGATATGAAAACGAAATTTAACTCTTGAAATATTGTTACTTAAAAATATTGTAGAATTTAATTCAGCTTTAACATATTCAAACCTTGAATACGCTACAACTGCGACTTCTAAATTACATGTAAAAATCATATCATCGAAATACCAAAACATGTCTTATTGACGTGTCACAGATAATAACACAGAACTTGAGTCAGAAAAGTTTGACTTAAGAGAACTGCAGCTTTAGTAATTTTAACTTAAGTGACATTGCAACTCGAATTATAAAAAATTTGAGTCAATTGAATCAGTTTACATTTAACTTACAATTTCTTAGACGGCTTTCAGTTCGAGTTCTATGATTAATATGAGTCATAAGTGTCATACATATACACATAAATTTGAGTATAAACGTCTTTTCATTTTAAATGTAAAATGGATTCAAATTTCCATTTTAATGAAATCATTTTAAATAGTTCCCAGCCCTGGTTTTTACAACGCTTTTTCAACAATGCTTTTATATTGCTACAGCATAAGCGCGCGGGAATTAAAAAAACAAGTGGTATACAAATATAATAACTGAAGAATATTAATACATTATTTAATTTTTGATAAAAAAAAATTTTTTCTCTGAGCTATACTTTTGTACCTGACTATCTTGGAGCACATACCTTAAATAAAAATTAATTTTCCGGTCCCTTTCGTGAAATATCGTGTCCTTTTCAATACAGCTTATTGTCAGAAGCCCTGATATTCCTTAACGGAACAGGACTAACGTAGCGTGTCGAGAGGGTTCAAGTCCCGTGCTGTGTGTTGAGGGATCTCAATAAGTGGAACCAAATGAAAGATGTTTTCGAAGTAAATAAATATATTTAAAACAAAATACAAAAAAATGAAATAATAATAACTAAGGCAATACAATTAGCAGAAAAAAAAAATTATATCTAACCCTTAACCCAGTATGATATAGGAGCGTACTCACCTGCTTTCACTATCACCGTATTTATCGGATAACGACGAAAAATCGATTATTACAAGTCAAACAATTTTACAAGACAAATAATTAAAGTAATAAATAATTTTTTATTAAACACTTGTTAATAGCATTAAAACCCGCACACAACCCCAGTGTGTTACCCGTGTCCCGGCGTGAATACTTCTCATCACTATGGTAGATTTGCGGGAAATTTGAGGGTGTTCACCTTTCACTCAATAAAATAATGGTTTCAATTTAACAATTTTATTAACAAAACAAATAAATAATAGTTACACAAAAATAGGAACATGAATGCAAGTTATAAAAGAAAATGGGAATCGCTTCCCCAAAAGGACAGATATACATATATAAACAAAAGATAGAAAAAGTGAAAGAATAAGGACTCACCTGGACACAAGTTATTCCCGTGGTTTAATTACAAGCTCTTGCTATTGGCCACCAAAACAAACTTCCCAATTACGACCTTGGGTATGTTAAATTACCCTGAGTAGCCCATCCCCCTGCTAGCAACTAGCTACAATTTCCAGTGCTCTTTGCCGCTCCATACTTGACTTGCCTTCTCCCCGACTTCTCCGCTCCTTCTTCCCGACTACTCTACTTTGACTACATCGCTTTGACTACTTCTTCACTTCTCCACTCTGACTACTTCTTTTCGACTACTCTCTTGACTTCTCCCCGACTATCCTCTTCGACTACTCTTTCTCCGACTACTACCCTCTTCGACTACTCTCTTCGACTACTATCCTCTTCGACTACTCTTTTGATTATCATTTTACAATTCTTTTTATATTAATCGTTTGACCCACATAATCACGTCATTTTTATCAGAGTCAGCAGATTAGTAAATCGTCGATATTTTTTGGTTGTTTGTTTTGGTTTACTGGCCTCGTTAACAACTTGTGTCCAAACAAATGGCCCGATTGCAACATTATTGATGGAAGGGGAAATGTGTCAGTAGAATAGCTGTACGGGTTCTGGGCCACCGCAAAACGGAGTAACTTGAACACCTTTGACGATGTTTGAAAGCGTGTGACTTACGGTCCTATTGTACCCATTTTACGGTACTACACATTCCGAACTGATGAGTCATCAAACTGTATCGATGTGCAAACCTTGACCTTTGACCTGGCACGTACTGAGTACATGTATTTAAAATTTGTTGTTGACATTTGACCCCAACACTCGCTTATACTGTTAGCCTTGAAATTCCTAAGAGGTGAGTCAATACCAGCGACCAAATTAATTTATGTTAACCCATTATGCATCATCACAATTTACTTATAACAATTTCATTTTGTGTTAACCCATTACCAGCCAAACCTAACGCATGCGCAGACTGAATTTAAGTACACGACGCATGCGCAG
Source organism: Brachynemurus nebulosus (assembly GCA_035578155.1). Lineage (NCBI taxonomy): Eukaryota > Metazoa > Arthropoda > Insecta > Neuroptera > Myrmeleontidae > Brachynemurus > Brachynemurus nebulosus. Next base: position 11,123,283 of record JAPWDM010000012.1, on the reverse strand, counting down.
ACTGAATTTTAGGTTACAATTTGATAGATGGGGCACACTACCGCGTCTAAAATGTTGGGGAATACCCTAACTCGGGGGTGGCCCCAAATTTTTGACACCGTACTGTACTTAAATTTTTGGTACACTACCGTGTCAAAAGTGTGGACCCCCCTGGTCAAAAAGGTATCCGATCACTTTTTGAAACGTACTGTACGTGCAAACCTTGGCCCCAACACGCGCTTGCCTTAAGTACGTCATCTTAAACGAACTATCACGTCAAAAAATGTGGGGAATACCCTAACTCGGGGGTGGCCCCAAATTTTTGACGCCGTACTGTACTTAAATTTTTGGTACACTACCGTGTCAAAAGTGCGGGCCCCCCTGACCAAAAAGGTATCCGACCACTTTTTGAAGCGTACTGTACGTGCAAACCTTGACCCCAACACGCGCTTGCCTTAATTGCGTCATCTTAACCGAACTACCAAGTCAAAAATGTGGGGAATACCCTAACCCACGGGGTGGCCGCTAAATTTTGTGGGGGGCACTCTACCAAGCGCTAGCCGCAATCATGACTTCAGACTCCAGATTCCAGACTCCAAATTTCAGACCGCTACTGTACTGCCGGAAATTTGGGTGTCAATTGTACTTGAGGTTTTTTTGTATATGAGTCAGCACTTTATAAGATGTTTATTTAATAAAAACTCGTGACTTTATATGGTTTGAGTTTGTTTATTTAAGATTTTTTTAGCTGACTTAGGATGATGTAATTTCATGATATGTTTGCATCATAGCCAGAGGGCAATTTTATTTAAAAGCAAGTCACAACTTGTCAGTTCCAGGAATTTGTTTACATTAATGTCATCGTAAATCATTAATTTTATTATGTTTATTTAAGATTTTGCTGACTCATACTCAGATATTTTTTTAATTTGTTTATTTATATAAGTTTTAGTTTAAAAAATGTTTATTTAAGATTTTGACAACACAGCAATTTCTTTGTTTGATTTCAAATACGAAATAGTTTTCTCGGAATTTTTAAAATATGGCCTGATAATAATCGGGGGTTTTTCAATTTGTTTATATAAGTTTTAATTTTAAAAAATGTTTATTTAAAATTAGTCAGCAATTCTTTTATTAGGTTTCAAATGCGAAATAAATTTCTCAGAATTTGACATTTGACCTTCGGTTATTTGCGTTGTAAAAATTCTGAGCCAGCATTTTTTGTGATTCCCCTCCAGAATTTTTCGAGCAGTCAAAATCGTATAAATTGAGGTCTGCGTGCCCCCTCAAATCACTTCTTCAGCAAACTTCAAGCAGTTAATATTGTTATTGTTGCAAGAATTTGTATCGAGATTTTTTTAAAATTAAAATACAACAATGGCTTCATTAAACGACGTGGCAACTAGAATGGTGGAAAATGTACGAAACGCGCTATCATTACTGGAAATGGATACCCGGGATGCAGATGAATTGGAAAAATGGATGAAACATACGAATACCAACATACGACTAATCAACAAGGCTATACGTGGAGCGGAAAATTTGGGACAACGCAAACATTTTGAATCATGTGCGGGAAAAATGAAAGGATTTCGAATTAGAATGAAGGCGCTACGAAAACATGGTAAGTTTTTTTTCAAATATAAATTTATTTTTTAATGATTTTTTTATAATTTTGATATATCAACATGGTAAGTTTTTTAAATAAAATTTTTTTTTTTTTAATGATTTTTTATAAATTTGATAAATTATTTTTTTATGTTGATTGTTTCAGGTGCCGGCATGAATCGAAATCAACGTAAAAGATCTGATAGAATTCAATGGGCTGACGTGGAATCCGCATTTGCAAGTCGAATACGAACGGGAGTGGTTACCAACATAACACACATAGAGCCAAAGGACTTTTTAGACGACGCTACATCGATGTTCACTCGGCGAATACAAAATATGTTAAAAAAATACTTAACGATAAAAGTCAACACAACGTTTTGCGGGTTATTTGTGAAAACTGATGGTGACGAGGATAAATACGACATGAAACATTTCAATACACCGAATATCATAATAGATCGTGGAACAAACCTAAAACAGTGCTACATGGAACATGTACGGGAACCAATTTTGAGAAAATTGAGCGAGTTTACCGAGTCGGGGAGCGGATGGGCTTTATCAAGCATAATCAACCTAGCTGTGAACATCAACAAGTATACACCTTTCCGTGGATCAAGCTACATCGAATTACCTCAAGAAATAAAAACGAAAAAAGCATGTATCAACATCCAAAACTTCAACGATGACGCCTGTTTCGCGTGGGCAGTGGTATCTGCACTTTACCCAGCTACACGGGGTAATCATCCATATCGAACCAGCTCTTACCCACACTACTCAACGGTGCTAAATTTAGACGGGATACAATTTCCAATGACAATTCAGCAAGTGAGCAAATTCGAGAAACAGAATCCAACAATATCAGTCAACGTGTTTATACTAAAAAAACAAAATGGACATTTCGAAACCGTACCTGCTGCGCTAACGAGAGAGAAGAAACAAAACCACATAAATCTACTAATGATCCAGAACGAGTATTACGAGGATGAGGATAACGAACAGGATAACGACAACGATCAAGATTTACGCTACCATTTCTGTTGGATTAAGGACTTATCGCGACTTGTGTCAAGACAACTAGCAAACACCAAGAGTAAAAAATACATCTGTGATCGATGCTTAAATTATTTTCATACGGAGGATAAACTGATAAAACATACAGAAGACTGCGTGAACATGAACAACTGTCGGGTGATAATGCCGGAAGGGAAAAGCAAATACATATCGTTCAAGAACTATAGCAACAAGAAACGTGTTCCATTTATAATTTACGCGGACGTCGAATCATTCCTACAACCTGTGACTGATAACGAAAATCGGAAAAACACGACAACGTACCAACAACATCGGGCATACAGTATCGGTTACTACTTTCACTGCTCCTACAACAACCAACTAAGCTACTATCGATCATACCGCGGACCAAATTGCGAAAAATGGTTCGCGGAAGAATTGGCAACGTTACGTGAAAATATCTTGGAACCCATATACGACAACATAATACCAATGAACGAGTTAACACCAGAGGAACAACAGCAACCTAAACAACGAAGTACCGGGTGCCACATCTGCGAGAAACCATTCAAACCTGAGGATATTGTGGTTCGTGATCATAACCACTTCACCGGCGAATACAATGGACCTGCGCACAAAGGATGCAACTTGAATTATAAGGATTTTCATATGATTCCTGTTGTATTCCACAACTTGAGTGGTTATGATGCACATTTCGTAATAAAGGATATAGCAACAGCATTCGAGGGACGTGTCGACTTACTACCAATCAACAAGGAACGATATATTGCATTCACTAAACATGTTACGGGCAGCGAAATTACATTTAGATTCATCGACTCTTTCCGATTTATGGCATCAAGTTTGGATAAATTATCTTCATATCTCAACGAGTTCAACATAGTTAAATCACAATTTCCGGATACCGACTACAAATTACTTACGCGCAAAGGTGTTTTTCCGTACGACTACATATCAGGCTGGGATAAATTGGAAGAAACATGTTTACCATCACGGGAGAAATTCTACAATAAACTCAACGACAACGATATCACCATGGATGACTATACACACGCACAAAAAGTTTGGGATACATTCAACATACAGACGCTTGGAGAATACTCGGATTTATATATGAAAACGGACATACTACTACTCGCGGATGTTTTCGAGAATTTTCGGGATACATGCATGCGCACACACGGATTGGATCCAGCTCATTACTACACGACGCCGGGACTTACGTGGGATGCAGCCTTAAAATATACAAAAGTAGAGTTAGAACTGATGTCTGATGTGGACCAATTATTATTCATTGAACGTGGTATTCGAGGTGGATTGAGCCAGTGTAGTAACCGATACGCAACAGCAAACAATAAATATATGAACACCTACGATCCGGATGAGGAATCAAAATACCTGATGTACTATGATGTGAACAACTTATATGGATGGGCAATGTCACAATACTTACCAACGGGAAATTTCAAATGGATGGATAATACCGAGATAGATGTTCGAGAAATAAGCGACGAGTCACCTACAGGATACATACTTGAAGTGGATTTGGAATACCCGAGAGAGCTGCACGATAAACACAACGATTTACCATTATGTCCAGAGAGAATGTGTGCACCCGGTACTAAACAGGAAATGTTACTGGCAACGCTATACAACAAACAGAAATACGTGATACACTATCGGAACCTGAAACAATGTCTACAACACGGGATGAAATTAAAGAAAATACATAGAGTGCTACAATTCGATCAATCACCTTGGCTCAAATCCTACATAGATTTAAACACAGCTTTGCGACAAACGGCGGGAAACGAATTCGAGAAAAATCTCTACAAGCTACTCAACAACGCGGTCTTCGGGAAAACGATGGAAAATGTACGGAAACACTCGATTGTGAAATTGTTAACGAAATGGTATGGACGATATGGTGCGGAAGTTATGATAGCGAAACCGAATTTCCACAGCCGCACCATATTTGACGAGAATCTTATTGCAGTGGAACTACGAAAAACGGAAGTGTTTATGAACAAACCAATATACGTCGGGCAAGCAATTCTGGATATTTCGAAAACATGTGTCTACGATTTTCATTACAACTACATACAGCCAACGTTCGGGAACAACAGCAAATTACTCTACACAGACACGGATTCATTGATTTACGAGATAAAATGCCCAGATATTTACGAAATAATGAAACGAGATATTCAATACTTTGATACGTCGGATTACAGCGCGGATAATCAATATAACATGCCAAGAGTCAATAAGAAAATACCCGGGTTAATGAAGGATGAGCTAAATGGACGAATCTTTACAAAATTTGTGGGCTTAAGATCAAAAATGTATAGTTGTCAAGTGGATGGCGAGGATCACACGAAGAAAGCGAAAGGTGTAAAGAACTCTGTGGTTAAGAAAACGATAACTTTCAACGATTACGTGGACTGTCTAAAACACAATACAATCATAAACCGACAACAAAACCTGATACAATCGAAAAAACATAACGTGTATAGTGTAACTCAGAATAAGGTGGCGCTCAGCCCGTACGATACGAAACGACATATTGTGGAGGGGGAAACGGATACTTTAGCTTGGGGACATTACTCATTAAATTAGTACGCAAGTGGAAATGGCATCGTCATCATCGGCTTACTGGAAACGGCTACAAATATTTTCAAGTGAACTGGATAAACTACGTAAACGGGTTGATACCTACGAAAAAACAATTGATGCTATTGTAAAAATGCAAAATTTGAAATTGTCTGAACCGGAATCAATGGAGTGGGATAAAATGGATGTTTCAATTGGTGAATTTTTCGAACGTGAACCAATGCTGCTGAACGAACTGACTTTGGAAACATTTCTTCAAATCTACAAGTGGATCAGTTTGAATGTGTTGAAAAGTTATGGTGCGAAAATCATACAACGCGCCTGGATTTGGTTACCATCCGATTATCGAGCCATGTTTCAAGAATGTGAACCATGTTTTGAACATTATAATCGACCATGGCAACAAGATCATATTGATGGACCACCTGGTTTAAAAATTCGCTGTGAAATGTGCAAGAATGGCGTGAAAATGGAGGAAAACTTTCAACCGCCCGTTGGTGAACCATTGACATTTGCAACACGGATTTCACACGTTGAAGACATATTTCTGACTCATCCTTATTTGTATACAAAAGTCAGAAATTTCGATATGTTATTATACTTAACAAAACAACTATTGAAATATGATATTTGGGTGCAACATCTGTATGCATATATGATACCCGAATATGCACAACGAATTTGTCAAGTATGGGATCAGTTACCTGAAAACATGAAACAATTACGTTCGGGTGTTATTGAATATATAAACAAATCATACAATTTTTAATATTTATTTATTGTAAAAAATAATTCATATACATTTATTGTAAAAAAATATTTCATATACAAAACATTTATTGTAAAAAATATTACATATACATTTATTGTGAAAATATTTTGTATTCATACTTATATTTTAAAAATAAAGAACAATAATTATTTACATATATGTGTTATTTATTTGAAAAAAACCTTTTTATCTTACAGATTATTAAAAATTAGATTGTTTAAACAATATCAGATTCTTGAATCCAGCTGTTGTTATCCGATGGGAAACCAAGCCACTTGACCAATACTTTCCCATCACGTCTCTTCAGAATTCGTTCCACGAGGTACACATCAGGATATTTAACTTTCTGTAGTTCATACTCGTAAAAGCTGCCTCGGATAGGCCGTTGATTGATATCTTCAAGTAGATATGTGACCGGATTTGTATGTTGAACTTTGACGATTTTAAAAATTTCCGTAGACCAATTCGGTGTGTAGCCTTTTTCAAAGATTGATTTAAATTTGCTAATTCGAACAAAGTCGTTAACTTTATACTTGGCTGCACCAGCAATTTTTATATTACTGTATACATTAGATAATAAATATGCTTCATTATCAGCAGTGACATCTCGTGGAGCCATTTTGATTGTACGATGCTTTGTTCTATTATATTCATCAACTAAATCGTTAATTAATTGCAACCATTTATAATTACCGTTTAGAGAAAAAGCACGCCAAAGTTTATTCTTAATGGTACGATTAAAACGTTCAACGATTGAAGCTTTTAACGTACTATATGTAGAATAATGATTAATATTATGTTTTTCCATTAACGCCTTAAAGTTACTATTAAAAAATTCTCGGCCGTCGTCTGTTTGAAGGTGCATCGGTGTGCGCTTGCTCTGTTTGAATATTGATTCCATGGCAGCAGTAACAAGCACTCCAGATTTATCTTTTACCGGTACAGTCCAAGCATACTTCGAAAATGTGTCAATAGCTGTCAACAGGTACCTATATCCATGATTTTCTTTCGCATAAGCACCCATTTCAACAAGATCAGCTTGCCATAAATCATCGATACCCTTAGTTATAACACGACGCCTTTTGAAATTTTTACGAGCCGGTTTGTGTAATTCGCTTACAACTTGTTCTTTAACTTTACTTATCTTGAACTGTTGGCATGGTATTTACAGTGAGTTGCTTATATAGGTTCGAAATAAATTGTATTTTATTTTCTAATTGCTTAAATTTAACGTGAAATTCCTCTTTAAATACTGCATTTGCAATAGTTTCCATTACCATTTTCAACTCATTATCCATGTTCTCCAAATGACTAAGTTTTGCGGTCACAATTGATTCAAATTGTTTATGTGAATTTTCAAGTGTTGTCATACTGTTCGAAATTTTAGCAAGCGCTTCATTAAGAAAAGCCAAGTTAACAGCATCAGCTTTATGTTTAGGTGTGCGAACGTTTGTCAGACGTTTACCTTTCATATCGTAATCACCATTCGTTGTTAAATTAATGGAAGCGGCCTTTCCGCCACTGCTGAATCGACCGAATTTGTCAACGCTCATGTTTGAAATGACTATCTAATCAGGTTGATCACCTGTATTTATTCTATTACATCAGCCTCGCGCAATTCCTCTAAAATGGCTTGTATCTCATTTTGATGATTGGTGTGTCCAGCTTGCTGTGATGCAACTAATAATATTAGTCTATCGATAAGTTCGTCTATATCATTCCAATAACGATAATCAATCGTTTGATTAGCATCATAATGCATTAAACCGGAACCGGTTGGTTGTCGTTTGGGTGTTGACGTGTACCTTGGTGACGATGGAAAAAGTTTTTTTATAATTATTCTATACTTATAACTTTGATTTGAATTAACTGGTGCATTAATATTATAACTTCTTTTATGCGCATTAGTACTTTTTAAAATGGTCTTATAAGTATCTAAATCCGACTCTGTGTATACATGATGATTTGGATATTTTTTAAACATTAACTCAAAGAGACCTTCAGTACCGGGGTAAACGATGTTGTTAATAATAAAATTATCATCAATTATATCCAATTCAGAATTACCAATCATCCATTTATTTGTTCGCTCATCTATACGCGGTCCATAGGTACGATCAAGGGTTCTTTTAGCTCTACGTGTGGTTGCCAACGTGAGATATTTTTCAGCTAGTGCACCAACATAGGGTTTTGCTGTAGGTTGACTACTTTGTTCCATCACATAAGGTGTTGCTGTAGGTTGACTACTTTGTTCCATAAGCGTTGACCTAAATATCTCAGTATCATCATCATTACTAAGAAAATGTGACTTTATATCGACATCAGAATCGGTTGAAAAACGTGCTTTTTTAATTTTAGGTTTTTCATCTTTAAGCAAGAAACTTTTTATTGGTTCATTTCTTATTTCAGCAGCTAGTTCCTTAAGTGGCTCCGTTATTGGCTTAAATGATTCTTGTAAATTTTTCTCTCGTTTAAACTGACTATCTTTGAGCGCACGGTATTTGGCGCGTATAGATTTTGTAGCATTGATGATTTTTCGTTTTAGCTCCCGTTCGCTATCCATAGTGTGTGCGTGCTTATGCTATTACAGTTTACTAGCAAATGTGCAGTGTGAACGTGTACACAGCCATTTTATAGCTTTTTCGAACCGAATTGATGAACTGAACAGAGATTTCGGTCGAACCGCACACTATTTCGGTCGAACCGCACACTATTTCGGTCGAACCGCACACTATTTCGGTCGAACCGCACACTATTTCGGTCGAACCGCACACTATTTCGGTCGAACCGCACACATTTTCGGTCGAACCGCACACATTTTCGGTTCAACCGCACACTATTTCGGTCCAACCGCACACTATTTCGGTCGAACCGCACACATTTTCGGTCGAACCGCACACATTTTCGGTTCAACCGCACACTATTTCGGTCCAACCGCACACATTTTCGGTCGAACCGCACACTATTTCGGTCGAACCGCACACTATTTCGGTCGAACCGCACACATTTTCGGTCGAACCGCACACATTTTCGGTTCAACCGCACACTATTTCGGTCCAACCGCACACATTTTCGGTCGAACCGCACACTATTTCGGTCGAACCGCACACATTTTCGGTCCAACCGCACACTATTTCGGTCCAACCGCACACGTTTTTGGTTGAACCGCACACTATTTCGGTCCAACCGCACACATTTTCGGTTCAACCGCACACTATTTCGGTCCAACCGCACACATTTTCGGTCGAACCGCACACTATTTCGGTCGAACCGCACACTATTTCGGTCGAACCGCACACATTTTCGGTCGAACCGCACACATTTTCGGTTCAACCGCACACTATTTCGGTCCAACCGCACACATTTTCGGTCGAACCGCACACTATTTCGGTCGAACCGCACACATTTTCGGTCCAACCGCACACTATTTCGGTCCAACCGCACACGTTTTTGGTTGAACCGCACACATTTTCGGTTCAACCGCACACTATTTCGGTCCAACCGCACTGCATCAGTAGGTATGGGGCCACTTGGCAACGCAGTGTAATTGCCTATATTCAGGGGCAAGTATCTGAATATTGATGCTGAGTAAGTATAGTATCATCTAGCAATGAACTATATGTAAATGGTAAAATGAGTTAGTCTATTTCGGTTCGAAACACAATGGTATTTCATATAGAAATAATCTATATGTTATAGATCAGTTTTTAATTTGAATAAAGATATCGAAATTTTTACGATACCTTCCGCTATTCAACTCACTGTCTTTATCTATAACCAAAAAGTTGAACCTTTCACGCCAACATTCATTGCAAATTTCTTTGAACTGATCGAATGACATGTCACTACCTACATGTTCTTGGAAAACGTGTTTGATATTAGTCAAATCTTGTTTAAATAAAACTATTAAATTAGCATTATCCCTAAGTAATTGTTTTGGTATGAAACTGTACGTCTGACAAAGATAGAAGACTGAAACATCTTTATGACGCCCCATACTGAAATATGCTCTAATATTATTTTGTTTATCCGTTGCAACATCGTCAAATATAAAAATTGAATTATTTTTTACATCTTCTGGTGCTATAACATCATCATTATTAGAAAAAGTAAAATATCCTAAACCCCTTATCGGTTTGAGAACGCGTTTCAAATACTCATACTTTGGTTGACAGAGTGATTTTGAATAGAGATAAATATTTTCAAAACTTAATCCATTCGGATGTTCTAATAAATTTAATAAAATGCTAGTCTTGCCACACCCCGAAGGACCAGAGATTATACATCTTATACTATTCGGTAATAAGGGGCCATGCTTTTTTTCAGCTAGTGTGATTGATACAAAATCCATATTTTTGATTGGCAGTTCAACATCTTGTTTTACGAAACGCATTTTTAACGCTACTGATTTATTATATAAGCGCTCAGCCCCTTATATACTTACGCGCAGTAGTCATCATGAATCACTACAGCGTGGATTGGCGCACCTTAGGTCTTGAATGTATACTCGTCAACAATGAATTTAATTGTTGCAGTGATCCACAAGTTACCGACAACAATGAAATTAAATGGTTTAACGATTCTGATGAACCATTGTTGTCAATAACTTTTAATCATATTGAAAAGGATGATATTATGCATCTATGTATTATAATTTCTAATTGTTGTAAAAAGAGGATTTATTTGATTGAAAGTGATCAAAATTGTAAATTAGCTGTTCATAAAATTGATTCATTTCAATTTTTCATGAATCTATAAATAGCTCGAATCAAATTTTATTAGCATTCAGTTCTAATGTTACGTCACAACCGGCAACAACAACGAAGTGGTCGTGGACTTGTTAATTCATTAATTAACAAATTGCCATTTGAACTTCACATACCTGGCTATCAGTATTGTGGACCGGGTACAAAATTACAAGAAAGATTAGCAAGAGGTGATCCGGGGATCAATAAATTAGACGAAGCTTGTAAGGCACACGATATCGCTTACTCGCAAAGTAAAAATCTCCCTGATCGACATAAGGCAGATTTAATTTTAGCAAACGCAGCCTGGGATCGAGTTAAATCTTCAGACGCAAAATTTGGTGAAAAAGCTGCTGCGTGGGCCGTAACAAACGCAATGAAAGCTAAAGTAAAACTTGGTATGGGTGTGAACAAAAAGGCTACACTCGGTCAAGTGCGACGAAGTGTACGCGGTACCGTTAAAAAATTAAAACGTGAACCAATTAATAATGCTGTAAAGCTTGCTCTTAAAGCGGCTAAAGTTGCAGCTAGGGGTAAAAAAATTAAAACACCACGTATTATTCCAATACCTAAAACGGGTGGTGTTCTACCACTTTTACCAATTTTTGCGGCACTTTCGGCAGCCGGTGCGCTAGCCGGGGGTGCATCAGGAATTGCGAAAGCTATTAATGATGCTAAAGCGGCACAAAAACAGTTGAATGAAAGTGAACGCCATAACCGAACGATGGAGGCTATTGCTATACGTAATGGCCAGGGTTTGTATATAAAACCATATAGAAAAGGATTAGGATTATACTTGCAACCGTATCCAAAAAACTTATAATGAAATTGCCCGAGCGGGCACTAACAGATAGAGATTTACGTAAATATGCGAAATATTTACCCCATTTTCGTGGTGTATTTATGCGTGATAATTTACCCAAACGTGGACCGTGGTATAATGAATGCGGTATTTTAAATTTAGATAGTTCTACCGGACCTGGTACTCATTGGACCTGTTACTGGAAAAATGGTAATCAGGTAGATTATTTTGATAGTTTTGGTAATTTAAAACCACCGCTTGAAGTGGCTCGCTACCTCAGTGGAAACAATATTACATACAATTATAATAAATATCAAGATTACAATTCCTATAAATGTGGTCATTTATGTTTGGAGTTTCTTTATAATAAATATTACGGTGATGGTGATAAATATTTATAAAAGAAATCAACGCTCACGTATGTTTGTCATTTCGAAAGACGAAGTCATGGCGTTCACATTAACTTTGTCGGGAAATACTTCTATACTCACTGCACACTATTTTCCGGCAATTCAACTTAGAAATCAATATGAGTGTGCTCTATTAGATTTCCAAGTATACAATTCAATTCCTAACGTAACTGCTAAAAATAATTTATTACATTACGGTGATAATGATGTAATATCATTTCCTACCGGCACCTTTGAAATAGATGATTTAGCTACATATATAAACAAAACTATTTACAACAAGTATGGTAATATAATATATAACAACGAAAATGATAAACCATACATACATCTAAGGGCTAATAATAACACACTCAAATGCGAAATAATTAGCAATAAAGCTATTGATTTCACTAAACCTAATACAATTGGTTCACTTTTAGGGTTTACTAAACGGATATTGGAACCAAACAAACTTCACTCATCTAATGAGCCTGTTAGTATTATGAAGGTGAATGCAATACGCATTGAATCTAATATTACGAGTAATGCTTATATGAATGGTATGCTAGCTCACACACTTCACGAATTTTCACCTCTTGTTGCGCCAGGGTATAAAATAGTTGAGGTACCGCGAAATATAATCTATTCACCAGTAACCGTTAGAGAGTTAACATCTCTTTCGTTGAAAATTGTCGATCAAGACGGTGATTTGGTTGACTTTCGCGGTGAAACAATCACAGTACGTTTGCATTTGAGACCATGTTAATTTACAATCTGGAGCAACCCGCCGCTAGGCTATATAATAGAGCGTTTTTACAGCCTGAGCTCATTCAGTTGAATACCATTAAACGTAAAGCATTTAAGCAACAGCGTATTTCACCTGAACGTTTAGCATTTCTTGAAGCATTGGGTCACAAAGTTAAAAGAAAATGGTATACAGCGACGTATTAAATATTCCTGGTGGCTCACAAATTGATGATAGCATTACGAACTTTGAATATCATACATATGCGCCCTTTTTACGATCCTTTAAGAATAATGACGAAGTTAGAATATTAATTCAAAACCAGGACTTGTACATTTTACCTAGTGAAAGTTTTATTTACATTGAGGGGAAAATTTTAAATAATGAAAATGCCGTTCCAGATATAAAATTGGTTAATAATTGTATTGCCTTTCTATTCGATGAAATTAGATATGAATTAAATGGGGTTGAACTTGAACGTGTTAGGTATGTTGGTCTAACATCGACATTGAAAAATTATTTATCGTTAAACGATGATGAGAGTAAACAATTACTAAATGCTGGTTGGTCGATTGATAATGATTGTACAATAAAATTACCACAAGCCAACTTTAACTTTTGCATTCCGCTTAGAAAATTATTGGGATTCGCTGAGGATTACGGAAAAATTATGTTAAACGCAAAGCATGAATTAATTCTTATTCGTGCACGAACTGACAACGATGTAATTGTTTCAGAATCGGATTCGTTAAAATTTGAAATAAATAAACTCGAATGGCGTGTTCCACATGTAACTGTATCAGATGAAATTAAATTATCACTGCTAAAATATGTTGAAAAAGCTGAACCTATACAGATTAGTTTTAGAGCGTGGGAAACTTATATTCAACCTGCATTACCCACTACACAACAAAACACTTGGGTTGTAAAAACAACTACACAGCTAGAAAAACCGCGATATATCATTTTCGCTTTACAGAAAAAGGATAAAAATGTTTCTAAGTTTGATCATTGTGATTTAAATAATTTCAAAGTTTACCTAAATTCACAAGTGTACCCTTATGATGATTTGAATATTAAATTTGATATTAATCAGTATGCAATACTTTATGATATGTATACCCGCTTTCAATCCTCATACTATCATCGTTCCAATGAACCGCTCTTAAATTGGGAAAATTTTAAAACTATAGCTCCGATAGTTTTTATAGATTGCTCACATCAAAATGAGTCACTGAAAAGCGGTTCAGTTGATGTTCGTTTAGAATTTAAATGTAATAAAGATATTCCGGCTGGTACGACAGCAATAGCCATTTTAGTTCATGATGTCATTTTCGAATACATTCCACTAACTAACCTGGTTAAAAAGTATACCTAATTACCCCCACCACTTTTTATTATTCTATATAAAGTTGTGGATTGTGTGAATAATTTCAGTTCTACGGCGGCGGTAAAAAATGGCGTTTCTTGACATACAAGGCTATCAAGGAGCTAACAACGAATTTTATTTTAAAGAAGTTGGTATTGCTGCAGAAAATTCAGATGATATATTACATCTTATATTCGACGCACCGTTTGATTTCAACGAGTTGCCGAAGAAATATCAACGAGTAGCCCGTTGGCTTTGCCGAAATTGGCATGGGATACCTTGGTCGTATGGATTTATTCCGTACAAAAAACTTCATACCATATTGAAACCTATATTAAAGAAGTATGATGTTATATATGTCAAGGGCGGTGAAAAGAAGAAATGGATATCAAGTTTGTTTGATGGAACCGAAAACCAGCCGTGGATTCTGAATTTGGAAGAAATATTTGATGTACCGAAGATTTCTATTCTGCGAGATGAATATTATTCAAGACGCTGTATGCTTCATTCAGATAAAATTTGTTCATTAGAAAATTGTATTCTTTTAAAAAATTTTTATATGGAAAATAAATAGATTTTAAGTAATATATAGATTTAAGCAATTTAATTTTTTGTATACATTTATTCTATAAATAAAAATTTAAAAAAAAAAAATTATGTGCGTTTTATTTAATAGTTACCCTGAATTCCCCTATTTTTTACAGAAAGAAGTTACTTTCATTAACCTATAAAAGTATTGAAAAAAATCTTATAAAATTTTTTTATTCTTATTGAAAAGCATATTTCATGATACACCCTGTATAAGAATACACTCCTGCATACGTGCATTTATACCTGCAGCTATGTATACATGCATTTGTATATAATAATTATATTATGTATATGTGATGTAAGTTTTAAGATGATATTCTATAAATTTTTTACCCCAAAACTACTAATTTATAAAAAAATTTAGCAAATCTTAATGCTGTTATAATTTTTATATTAAACAACATAGTTAAATTATAGTATACATATTAAGAAATAATCCAGGTATTTATTGTACAGTAATATATACGAATTTATTTGCAAACATATTACTTTTTTGCTAATTAAGCAAATATTTTTCCAATGCTGATAAAAGTGATAAATTATTTTAGTTAGATTTTGTTGACATAAAGACTACAATCATTTACTAGTATGTATTTATAAAATTAAAATTAAATAGCGATATACAGAGTGTATACATAACATATTCTTAATATACAACCGGTCAGAAATCTGGAGTCTGGAGTCTGGAGTCTGAAGTCATGATTGCGGCTAGCGCATGGTACAGTGCCCCCACAAAATTTAGCGGCCACCCCGTGGGTTAGGGTATTCCCCACATTTTTGACTTGGTAGTTCGGTTAAGATGACGCAATTAAGGCAAGCGCGTGTTGGGGTCAAGGTTTGCACGTACAGTACGCTTCAAAAAGTGGTCGGATACCTTTTTGGTCAGGGGGGCCCGCACTTTTGACACGGTAGTGTACCAAAAATTTAAGTACAGTACGGCGTCAAAAATTTGGGGCCACCCCCGAGTTAGGGTATTCCCCACATTTTTTGACGTGATAGTTCGTTTAAGATGACGTACTTAAGGCAAGCGCGTGTTGGGGCCAAGGTTTGCACGTACAGTACGTTTCAAAAAGTGATCGGATACCTTTTTGACCAGGGGGGTCCACACTTTTGACACGGTAGTGTACCAAAAATTTAAGTACAGTACGGTGTCAAAAATTTGGGGCCACCCCCGAGTTAGGGTATTCCCCAACATTTTAGACGCGGTAGTGTGCCCCATCTATCAAATTGTAACCTAAAATTCAGTCTGCGCATGCGTCGTGTACTTAAATTCAGTCTGCGCATGCGTTAGGTTTGGCTGGTAATGGGTTAACACAAAATGAAATTGTTATAAGTAAATTGTGATGATGCATAATGGGTTAACATAAATTAATTTGGTCGCTGGTATTGACTCACCTCTTAGGAATTTCAAGGCTAACAGTATAAGCGAGTGTTGGGGTCAAATGTCAACAACAAATTTTAAATACATGTACTCAGTACGTGCCAGGTCAAAGGTCAAGGTTTGCACATCGATACAGTTTGATGACTCATCAGTTCGGAATGTGTAGTACCGTAAAATGGGTACAATAGGACCGTAAGTCACACGCTTTCAAACATCGTCAAAGGTGTTCAAGTTACTCCGTTTTGCGGTGGCCCAGAACCCGTACAGCTATTCTACTTGTGTCCCTACCATACCACCCCTCCCCTTTCTAGTTATTAAAAGCATATTGATACTTCGTTTCGTTTGTTTTATTTTTTTTTTTAAATCAACAAAACTTCCACAGCTAATTTTCTAGTTCCATCACCTCGATATAAGAAACGGCAGCAGCATTGATTTAGCTAGCGTATACCATAATACAATATATTACCAATAAAATAATAAATAAACTATATAAATTTTCTTCTTCTTTATATCGTGGAAAATCAACAACTTCGTCAATGTTTAACTAACCAATGAATGAACTGCATGTGAATCGCAATCGGTGGTCAGAGGGAAAAGTTAAACGGAAAAACGTAAAAAAAAAAAAACACTCAATAAACTACTGTAGTCAGTCTTCAGCCAGTACTTGAATACTATCTCTACATGTTCCAGTGTATGTATCGTATGTATTTCCAAACAGTTTATACTTTAATTAAATTTTTGTATGACGCAGAGCGCTCGATCCACCATATTGTTATTAAAATTTTATATTGACAGGATGTTCGGGTAATGGTCTACTCTCATATGTTAATAATTGTTTATCGGACATCTTTTGGATCACACAGCGCCGTATTTTGTATATGCAGGTACACTTCACTTGATGTGATTGACGTAAATATGTGTGTACAAAAATATTATTTGTACGTATTTGATGTAAACAACTTTCTTAATTGTTTTTATTTATGGAACCATAACTGAAATGTTCGACTGTATTTTGTATGTGTATATGTATTAGGGATGAGATAAACTGCTATTCTGCGATCGCAGTTGCGACTGCGACTGCGACTAAAGAATATCTGCGATTTTAAACTGCGACTGCGATTTTTAGTTGCGACTGTTATTTTTACGTACTAGGTAGATGATGTTAACATAGCAGAGACACAGTGATGATCGTATAATTATGAGTAATATAGATTGGATAAATGATAATTTATTAAATCAAGTGCTTACCTTAATAACTGTTGGTTTTTGTAGGTATTATTTTAATTATGGATCATAACGAAATAATGTTCAAATCAATTAACTATTTAGTAACTTATTTAATATTAACATGAATAAAATAATAATTATAATAATAATAATACATAAGTAAATGTTTTAATGGGTAACTTTCTTTAAAATTTCAAAATTTGCATTTAAAAACAAGACACTTTGCACTTTTTTAGCTGTTAACCGTGTACGTCTATCGTTATACAACATACCGGCCTTTGAAAATAGTCTTTCACATGGTACGGATGTGGCAGTCGCGCAAAATTTATCCTGCATTACAGAACTTAAATGAGGATAATTGTAATTATTTTCGGCCCACCACTTTAATGGATCTTTTTTACGGTCAAGAATATCTTCGTCGAGGTATCGTTGAATTTCGACCAAAGCTCGAGAATTTGCACTGCTTTTGCCTCGCGAATTTGATTTAACTTGATCGTCAATAAAATTCCATACTGAGCAATTATTAGAATTTGAAGACGTAGTGGCAATTTCTTCTGTAACATGTTTTTTATGTTGCTCCATAAAAATTATTTTTTTTGAAACAGCCTTAATTAAAATATTTTTAGCCGTTTCTGCAGCTTCTCGGTTTTGAAAGCCAACATCTTTAAATCGTGGGTCTAAAAATGTACAGATTGCTAATACCTCGTGAAATTCAATTTGTCCTAATCTGTCACTTAATCCAGTTTGTAATTTGTTTAATACAACTAGAATAACAGGATCGAATATCTTGTTTTTCAGTTGAGTACAAATTTTCAGTAAGCCGTTTGTCATTATAATGACGAAGGAACCTACGGGATATTTTTCACCGCTTATTGTTTTGGTGACGTCTTCAAACGGTTTTAATATTTCATAAAGTTGTCGTATCATCTCCCATTCATTTGTTGTTATTACTGGTAAGTCTTTATTAACAATTGCAATCGTACTGCGAATTGCTTCTTGTAGTTCTAAAAATCGCTCCAGCATGTAAAATGTGGAGTTCCATCGAGTAGGTACATCTTGAATAATTTTTTTAGGTTGATCAATACCTTGCCGTTTTTGATAATTAAGTAACTTTTCATACTCTAATGAACTACGTTTAAAGAAGGATACAATGTTTCTAATTTTAATCACTAACTGGTCAACATATTTCAATGCGTCTTTCACAATTAAATTTAAAGTATGCGCAAAACAACCGAATTGTTGCCACTGAAGTTCATTTTTAATTGCATTTTTTATATTGGCTGCATTATCAGACACTGTAAGTAAAATTTTATTTTCTAGTTCATAAATTTGCACTATACGTTTCAGTTCTAAACCAAGATTTCTACTTGTATGCGATCCCGTCATACCACTACACTCTAAAAGCACAGAAACCAATTCAAAATCTTTTAAAAAATGTACCGTAACACCAAGAAAACTTTCATTGTTAATAGAGGTCCAACAGTCTGTTGTTAAGCAAACACTATTAACAGATTTTAAATATTCCCGCACATCATTTTTACACTGCTCGTACAACGCCGGAATCAATGTTTTCGAAATGTGGTGTCTGCTTGGAAGTTGATAAGCTGGATTCAAAGCTTGTACGAATTCTTTAAATCCTTTATCTTCTACTATGCTAAATGGTTGTAAATCGATAATAAAAAGCTTTAAAAGTGCATCGTCTAATTTCCTTTTGGCTGTTCCAGATTTTTTTTTCGTTAGAAACGCAGACATTTGCTCCTGTCGATTTTTTATTTTAACATTCGATGCAGCTTCTGCAACAGTCTCCCGTTCAATTGCTAATACCGGAGTTACTACCACAGGTTCTTGTGATGACCTCATTTGTACAGAATTTTCAGCCGTGTCGGCCTGCTGTTCTGGGTTTGATTTAATAAAATCTAAAGATATAGTCGGATGTTTCCTCTTGAAATGGTATTTCAAATTTGTTGTCGATGTTCGATAAGACAATTTTGTTTTACATATGTTACATTTGGCATATTCTTTATCAATTATAGAATAAAAATTCCAAACTGGACTAGTTTTTCCTTTGACATAGTTTCCAAGATCCATTTTTTAAAAAAAGTTACCGATTGTTGCTTTGAATTTCACAATAATATGCGAACACTTGAAGTTTAGAAACGATACTGATATTTTTTTAGAAAATTTTAAATAAAAAAAAGGAATAATACAATTGGTAGGTAATTTAAAACTAATAAAATGGCATATATTTTAAATATTTGGGAAATTTACAAATATATCTGCGATCAATATGTTTTATATTGCTCAGTTTTTGCTTTTCTCCAATACTGTAATAACATTATAAATAAGTAATTCCATGAATTACATGAAATAAATTTTTAACAATAATCCTTAAAAATTTCATGTTTTGGTAATAAAAAAATATTGGTGCTTAAGAAGACATACGAAGCATCTTATATTTTATATTATGTATAATTTACGTATACACAACGAAGACGAAGGGTAGTTTTCAGTTTAATATGTATGTACCTATAGTCTTGTATTAGGTACAAAGTACAAACTACAAACATGATACAAAATATAGATAGCAGTCGCAAGTCGCAACATAAGCAAACATCATAGTGATGTAGCTGTTGTACGATGTAGAGAACAGAAGTAGCAAGAGCAGTTTTAAAAGTCGCAGTCGCAACATTGCTTGAGTCGCAGTCGCAACCTGCGATATGCGATTTTTTAATATCTGCGACAAAATCGCAGTCTGCGATTTTACATACCATCCCTAATATGTATGTATTTTTGCTCATTCTATCTCATTTTAATTTAAATAAATCCATCCTTTTTTATTGCTTTCAAATTTAAGTGATAGAAATAGTTTGTCAGAAATTTTTCAATAATAAAAAAATTTTAACGAATATGTATGTACACTGATTATTGTGGACCGTCTAATTTTTCAACAATCTACTTAAGGGGTTATACCTAGTTAGAATTTTCAAAAAATCGATTTTTTTTTTACATTTTCAGAATATACTTATATATGAGTGTATTCTCTGAAAATTTCAAATCGATCCGACAAATATTCGTGAAGATATATGTGTATTCGTAGACCGTCTCCGTATGCTTGAAAGTAGGCGAAAGGAACTTTAAATGCGTTTTTCTCAAAATGATCTTTTCAAAGTCGATGAGCACGATTTCTTCAAAACGGCTTGACCGATCGGGTTCAAATTTTGATACAATCTTTGTCAACATATTCCCCAGGTATTAATCGAAGGAATAAAATTTCTAACAATTATTTCGATTTTTTAGACCACTTGAAATTGGAAATTTTTTTTGAAAATCGGAACTTTTTTGGGGGAAGCCGCCACTTTGTCAAAAATCAAAATTTTGACTATTTCTTCGATTAATATCTGGATTCATGTCTCCACTAAAGAATTTTCTTTGAATTTTTCATTTCGGATAATCCAAACCACAGATATATTGCTCACCGCCGGACACTTTTTATTGAAGGACCTCCAGGAGATCAGCTACAGGAGCAGTAAAATACTGTATTTTAAAAAAAAAGACTATGTGATTTCAAAATATAAGAAACATATTACCTATATATATGTTTTCCATAGATTTATTGAATAAAAGGTTCCTTCAGAAAAAATTTTTAAAAACACGCGTTTTTTGGGCTGGCAACTAGGTATAACCCCTTAATAAATCTCTAACATTGACTAATTGATAGACAGCGCACAGCGTAAACTGTTCGGTTTAGAAGGATGAAACTTTGCACAGGAGTTATATGCACTTATATATACTTATATAATGTAGGTGAGCACTAAGAAAGGTACGGTTCTGACTTGTCCGAAACTGTTCGCTTCCTAGTCATAACTATTTAAATTTTTTAAAATATTATTATTTACTTTTATTTTTTTTATAAAATATATTTTAGTTGATATTTAGATGATGAAGAAGAATATTTTTTAATCAAGTCTTTCAAATTAATCTAGAAAAAAAGATGATCAGTTTCTTCTGTAACATCTTGTATTTCATGAATGCGTGCATGAAAATAATGGAACAGACATGCAATACCTACAAGTAAGCAAGCGTATGATCCGCATATGCAGCAGAAATAGACATGAAAATATAAATGTACTCAAAAATTCATATCGTGCGCAGTGGCAGTATTATTCGAAAATTATTTAGATACTAAATTTAAGTGCAAATTTTAAGCTAAACCAAGCTTACATTACGATAAATGTACATGTACAGTAAATTACAAAAATTAAGTACAGTATAGTACCGATAATGAAAACATCAGTTTTGGAAATTTTTTGAGAGCATCATATTGGTCAACATAACTTTTGGAAAGTTGTATCAAAAATGTCAAGTATATAAATATTAAATCCATGTGCAATAGACCATGACGCATGATTTTATCAAAAGAAACAAATAAATATACCGCTAATAGTAGTGACAAACAACAACAGACCTCAAAGCGTGGGAATATTGATTTTAATTATTGTACATAGAATGTTTATCTATATGTATTCTGTTCTATGGCGGTTTTTATCATACGTAAAATGTAAACAAAATTATTTTAAAGCAGATTAATAAAACGACAAATGAAAAAATATTTTCTGAGATAAATAATTTTTAATTCTTCACTTCTTTTTTTCTTTTATTAATATTTAAAAAAAAAGAAAAAAAAAACATAATTTTAATTCAAAACATAATTTTATGATATTTGTGAATCGCCCCTGGTCAGAAACCATCACTTTTGTCAAGCACCATTTATGGAGACTACTTTTTCTTGACAAAACTGGTGCTCTGCTGTAATCATACAAAAATTTGTTAAAGTTTTTTATGGTGTGTAGCAAATTTTTTTTTTAGTGAGAAAGCAATTTTGTATACTGCTTTTACATAACATGAAGAGTATGATACGAAGATTTAAAATATTCTACAATTTTTAACGTTTTTTGAAAGATATAGGTAATTAATTGTTTTTGTAGTGCTCCTAATTTTAAGACTAATTAGTGTACTTGACGGTGAAAACAAAAAAGCACCTCTTTTTTGTTTTTTATCAGTTATTTATTAAATTGAGTTGCAATAAAATGTATTTAACCTAAAAATATTAAATTACGTTCATTATACAGTCGACTCTCGTTAATTCGAAACTCGAGGGACTCATAAAATATTACGCATTATAGAGAGGTTCGAATTATCGCAGGTAACAATTTTAATTTTTTAAGCATTTGCGATGAATGAACTTGAACTTGTCTCAAAATGTACTTACAATCTTTCTGTCTCTTTCTCTCGGGAACCTTGAATATTGTCGAGTGTTTGACGCCGATGAGTTCGAATTAACGCGTCGTTTTGTTACGTAGTAATGATCTTTTCGTTCGATTTACCAAGTGTATAAAAATGTATTGTTTTAGTTCGAAACATAAAGAAATTTTGTAGGGAACTCATGATATCTTTGAATTATAGAGAGTTTCGAATTCTCGCAGGTTTAAATTAACGAGAGTCTACTGTATATGAAATAACAAACAAGTCCATCTCACCTCACAAATGAGGACAGTTAAGCCAGTTTCAAAGAGGATAGTTGGACTTAAATTTTTACATATTTTACATCTGTCAGTCATGCCAACGGTATACCAGAAAAAAGCGGACACACTCTAAGGGATACATGGCCTACCCAAAATCGAGAAAATTATTTTAAAAGCGTGTGAGAAATGACAAATAAGAGTAGATCGGGCTGCGTAATAGGTATTAAAACATACCTAGAATTATATTAAAACGACGATTAAAGAATAACCCTTGAGCCAGATTGAACTTTAGGTGAAGATGGAGAAAGAAAATAAGCTCTCCATATTAAGAAGCTTCAGAAACATGGATTTGCTCCCACAAGAGACGAAGTAAGAATAATGGCACTTAATATAGCTGATGAAATAAGGAGGCAAAAAGGGCAAAGTTATGAGAAAACAAAAATATTAAGGGGAGGTTAAAAATTATGTACTTTTCTAGAATTTTTTTCTCAAGAACGGAAGTAAATATCAATTTCAAACTTTATACACAAATTTATTTCAAATTTTGTACACAAATCATATACAAATTTTGTATTTATTAAGTATTAAACTATACAAAAAAAATTTTTCAAGGAAAAATATAAAAAATTGTCCATTTTATAGATATTGCAGTGTGACGATCCGAAAATCCAATGCCTAGTTGGCGGACATCCTAGCGCCGGTAAGAAACCACCGAAATCCAAAAACCAAAAAAAGATTTATAAAATATATGAAGAGTACCGGCACCTCTACCTATAATATCAACAAATTGCTGAAAAGAAAATGGCGGATGTTTGAACTTTTGATTACAATTTTTATCTTACTTTTCGCTCTTTAAAGTAAACTTAAAAATAAAAAAATATTGAAAGTGTATCGAACTTGGTAGAAGTGCCGAAGAATTGAATTATCTTTAAAATAAAAAATTTAAAAAAAGGATGCATCGAATAGTTTGTGAGTTATCGTGTCCGCCAGTTCCAAAGATGTAGTTCCGAGATATTATAAAATATATATAAAGAAACGTATTTTCAAAATTTTATGTTTAATACTCATTATTGGGTGAACTACGTTTTTTGAATTTTCTTTTTATAGAAAGCTGGATTCGGTTAATGTGCAAGAATCTTGTTTTTAAATTATTTTCAGTAAAATCACTTTGGGAACATATTCTACACATAATTTGCTATCAATTTCGGCAAAAAAAAAATCGATTTTTTTATCAAATCTCAAGTAAACCTTCCCTTAAATTACTTTCAGCAAAATCACTTTGGCAACATATTCTACACATAATTAACTACCAATTTCTGCAAAAAAAAAAAAATCGATTTTTTTTAACGACTCTCAAGTAAACCTCCCCTTAAAGTTACGAAAATCTACTTCACCATTGTCTGTGGAATCGGGAAATTCAATATTTTAACGATATTTCTAGTGACGGTATTTCTAATTGGATATAATATATAATTTGTGGACGTTGGCTACATGAAATACGTCACAAAAAACAAACAATAAGGAATAAAACAATAATTTGCACTGGTCTATCTGACTGCTCAAAAAGGTCTAACTCTCCCCCAAAGTGAAGGAGAGTTGGACTTTTCATACTATTGAATTTGCCTTTTATTTGTGATTTCCCTAGTTTATAATCTGAAGATTACTGTATATCGAAACTAAAGGTCTAATGAAATGTTTAAGGGGAGGTTTACTTGAGAGTCGTTAAAAAAAAATCGATTTTTTTATTTTGCAGAAATTGGTAGCTAATTCTTTTTTTTTTTTAATTTGACTTGTAAATTGAGTCTTTATATCTCATTAAAACAGTTAAATATTCAAATTTGAATCGAAAATTGTGGTAAAGTTCGGTGATTTGACGGAAATTTTAAATGGGTATCTTGAAATGCAGAAAAACGCTAACGATCCAACCTTTTTGAAGTTCACTGTAATTTTATACACTCTCTACATGGACCAAATGAATGTTCAATAATATCTACCTATCTTTGTCTAACGTGTAATGAAAAGCAAAGATGTGAAATTGTTGAAGAAAATTTTAAATTTCATTACAAGAAACAGAGACTATGAACCATATGAGTACATAATCTACACACAGTATTGAACAAAAGTATCAAAACAAATAAAACATTTAAAAAAAAGTTTTGAAAATATTTTTTTTTCTCGCTTGAACATATTTCCGTTTTGTAAACATCTTGAACGACATCTGTTGCCGTTGAAGAAAAAAAGACTTGAAATAAATTGAAATTACAAGCATAATTTATGAGCAAAAGAGAAAATTCAATTATTTTGTGGTAATATCATTGATTTGTTGACATAATATAGGAAATTATAAGGTGGAGTAGATATCCCCACTTAAAAATCTGTAATAAATTAGATAAATCATGATTCTAAAGGTAAGAATCATATAGACCATTGAAACATTCACCCGCGGTTTCGTACGCGTGTTGTTTAAAATTATGATATGTTGATACGTACAGAATATAGATCTTTTTTTGGTGGGGGGGGGGCGGTTCGAAGTTATCACTGTGCAAAGTTTTGAGTTGATTGGTCAAACAAGATGAACATAATCAAACTCACTTTTGACTTTATAACCTTAATAGTGATAGTGTATAGACTGAGAGTATCAGTGAATAAATGAAGTCTTAAGACTATTTTGTAATACTGAAATCAATAATAATCGTTGTATTTGCAGTAACAATTTTTAGTGCCTTACCAAATAAAATTATTATCAAAGTACAATATTAATAACAAAATTTAACTTTTTTGAGAAAAAACTACAAAATTTTGAAAAAAATGTGGTATTGGTCTTTATTTTATGTTTTACGATAAGTATGGTCCGGTTTACTGAATAATAGAAATCACATTAGGTTTCCCATATCACACCCCGTTAGGTGCTTCAGGGAAATAGCCTACAAAAACTGACTTTATACTCTGTCTATTTACTATAATATAATAGTGTTCATTGGTCTATGGGAAGGCATTTGGGAACTAATTTTCATTGAAACATTATGTATACATATAATATGGTTGATAGCTATCTAACAATAAGTTTAAACAAAAACAACAGGTTGTTAATCTATAAACAAGCAAAACTGAAGGTGTCGCAGGTGTTGAAGATAAACTTTATGTCGCGGTTGCAACTTCAAACTTTAAACTTTTATAATATTAGTATTTTACACACTTTCATAATTGAACTGCTAACTGCAGAAAGGTAACAAGTCACAATATTTTGAAAATGCGTTTTTTTTTTGTTTTAAAGATGCTGTATAGAGGGATGATTGACAACAGAAACAGAACTTGTCTATCATCTGTTACGGCAATAGCAAGTAGTTCAATCATAAATTATTATACGTTTACTGCAGAAAGGGAACAAGTCCAAAAACAAAACATTTTTTTTAAATAACTACGCATAAAAAAATTAAATCTTTTACAAAAGGTTAATCGGCTAATCACTAACAGTATATTTAAAAAATAAAATTTCATTACTTTGTAAGAAGGATTCCAAGTAAAACCCTTTTTTCATCTCCTGTAAGATTTTATTTTATGGACTTGTTACCTTTCTGCAGTTAGCAGTTCAATTACAGTAGGAACCAACAATAATGCCAAACTGATCTATAAAAAGCCATATCCACAACTCTGGTACTCCGTTCTTCATCATCATATCTCATATAACTCCTTTTGAATAATTCCAGCAATTAAGGAGGTATTCTAATCTAGACGGTCAAATTTTAGGTGTTTCTCCAGGCGTAATAAATAAAAAACCTTAGGTAAACATTTTTATTAGGTATTGGTTTTTGTATCAGTTTTTTTATTAACATTTGAAAAGTACCAAAAATAAAAAAAATTAAAAATTATAAAATTGACATGATTCCGACCCCCTCGGTGATTTGAAACACAAAATTTTAGTAAATTCGTAAAGAGTAAGGATGTCATTTTCGTTTGACAGAAGCGATTTGAAAAAAAAACTGTTTTGACAAAATGGCGTCCATGTAAAAAAAATTTCCCCATCGTTTTAGAAATTTTGTAAAAATATTAAAAAAAAAATTTCTAAAAAACGTCTCGTCAAACGAATTTTGAATATATTAAGAAGCTCTGTACAAAATTTCAAAACAATCGGTCCACTAGAACTTGAGATATCATGTCAACCGTTTCAAAAAACATACTTTCGAGAAAAACGAGTTTAAAATATGAAGTCTCGTTTCGGGCAGTCCGAGTCATTTATGGTGTGTTATACTTACATTTTTTTAATCACCAATTCCTGCCTTGTACAATGTTCCTTCCTCTAATCTTTGAAAATATGCAAAAAAAAAATTGTTTTTTTTTAATTTCTAGGCTAGAATACCCCCTTAAATAGAAATAAAATACACTACCAATGGCGAACCTTGGACTTTATTTCCGTGCAGTGAGTGGAGAGATTATAATCCCCATACCTATACCCGCGCGTGTAAGTCTAGGATGACCTGACGAAACGACACTGGTTATTTCTTGCTAAATATTTAATTTTATTCGTATTTATACAACTATAAAAATAGCCTATAAAAATTTTATTGCTTGAAAGGAAAAAATCTTATCCGGGAGCCAGCAATTTAGAGCTCCGCTATTTTTAGATTCCGGGCAGACATGCCATTTACATTGATGATCGTAAAAATGTTTAAATTGTCTCAGATCTAGGTATCTGGTTTCAACACAATAATGGTTGTAGACATCATGTTTTTTTCTTTAAAACATTTACTTGGATTTACATATGTACGTGTATAAAATTGAATAAATATTGAAATATTAAATTTAATATTAGAGACGATAGATATTATTGATCTCAGTCCAACAGTTTCTTCCGGACTTTGTTGTTTGTTTCCATTTCAGAGTAAAAACAAGAAAAATATTAGTTTTAATAAAAAAAGTTATTGAATAATTTCTAATATAACAAATACCCCTGTCGCAGCATCCTGCATAACATAGCGAATTTCCGTTTATAAAAATCCGTTTTTCTGTGATTTTTCACCCTTTTAAGTGATTTTTCCTCCTCTTTCTAATGGTGTAAATAAATGTCAAAAAAATTTTTAACTTTAGAAAATTTTGGCAAAAAACTAATTTTTTTCACGAAAAATGGTCAAAAAAACCATGTTCTAGGCATCCGACATGGCTGGCTAACGAATTTGTCCAACGGTGTGGGACTAAATATAAATTTAATACATAAATTTTAGTGAATATTATTTTTGGTTTCTAGGGACCCCAAAACAAATTTCTATTATAGTCTCGGGAGATTTATTTCGGAGCTCTAAAAAATAGAACTTTCTTCGGAACCCTAATAAACGGCATATAAGTAACATACAAACATATACATATGTATGACGTATATGACTTATATACAATCTATTTTCCTGTACCACAAACACATTCTTTCATATAATTATGCATATAGGTATACCCCTGTCGCAGCATCCTGCATAACATAGCGAATGCCCTTTTATAAAAATTAAATTTTCTCGGAAACTAGTTGACATAGAATAATAGTTTAAAGACCTTTTTTATGTAATTTTTTTTCGTCGTTTAAATGATGTAAAAAAATTTCGCAAAAATTTTTAAATAAGTGGAAATTTTGGCAAAAAACTAATTTTTTGCAAGAACAAACACCATGTTCCTGGCATCCGACGTGTCTGGCTAACGAACTTGTCCAACGGTTTGGGACTTCCAACATTTTCACCAAATTTCGTAAACCTAGGACATTTCGTTCGAGAGTTATCGTGCGGACACACATATATATATATATATATATATATATATATATATATATATATATATATATATATATACATATATACATATATATATATATATATATATATATATATATATATATATATATATTTTGGTGAATATTATTTTCGGTTTCTAGGGACCTCAAAACAAATTTCTGCCATGGTCCCGGGTTCAAGTCGCGTCATGACAGTGGCTGTAATAGCGAGCTTCCATTCTGGAAATTCGCTAAAACGAATAATATAATCGGATATAGGGTTGACCGAGTAATTATGAATGGATTTTCATGAGTTGAGATAAAAGCGTTTTTTTATTTTTTTTTTATTATATATATTACATTATGGTTGATTTATTTTTAATTCTACATTATTCAGGATGCACCACACAAATTTTGAGCAACTTCGTATGAAAAACAAAAATTTTATAAGCCATTCACATTTCCCTGGTGCGGTTTTGTAAATCTTATGAATTTCGGGATAAAAGTGAATGTCATCAGAAAAATTATTTAGAATGGATTACAAGAGAAGTGTGGTACGTCCGAGTAAAGCCCGACTCAAATTCTTCACATTTACTCCACTTTCGAATTTTTCATCGTACTTTAGCGGTCACAATTTCTCTTTGTTTAATGCAAGTTACGCATACCAGGTATGCAAGTTCTACAAAAAATCAAGGTTAAAGAAAAATAACAAAAATTGTAGGAACAAATTTATTACAAGCTAAAAAGGATATTTTAATGATATTTTGTCATTTTATCATATAAAAAATCAAAAAATTACATGTATTCACACCAAAACAAGGAAAATAAGACTTTTTCAAGAAAATACATTTAGTTTACATGAATAAAAAAAAACAATTTTTTTTTTGTATTGTTTGTACAACGGAAACTTGTCCAATAAGGTCACCAGCACCTTCATCAACATTTTCAACTCTGAAAAGGACACAACTGAAATTTTTGACCGAATGGGGGCATTTGTGAATGACGTTCACAATTACCTCACAATTTTAAAATCATGGGGTAATTGTGAATTGGTGATAAATTGTCCCATTTCTTTAACAGTTAATAAGGAACCCTCTCAGGGTCTAGACCACTTCTTTAGAAGTACTTTTAACCATTTCTTACCTTTTAAAAAAAGAAAATGTATTTAAAAAAAAGATTTTTTTTGAGGATTGGTCGAAGATACATAAAATTTTGCAAGGGTTTTTTCAAAATAAAAAAAAAGATACTAATACTTGGAGAATTGTTATGAAATTTTAATAGCATATTAAGAAAGGACAGAAAAACATATTAAGAGTTGATTTTTAACAATATTAATGTTATTTTAGAAATTATAGGCGCCGTTCACAATTGCCCCAATTCGCAATTATTCCGGTCAACCCTATAGAAAACTTTTTATAAGTTATGCAAATCGCTTTCCATAAATGGTACCGCTTTTTTCCCCATTTTTTTCAATATTATTTTGCAAGAATGGTGAAAGTGTTAGGGAAATTGTACAGTAATGATTACAAGCTTAAAACACTTTTCAAAAGTAAAAAAAAATAAAATAATTAAGTAAATCAAGATGTTTTACTTCGTCGATATTTCTGTTCTTTTATATCTCACAATCATATTTTTATTGGAAAAAATTTTAATGTTTTATAAATAAATAAGATTTTTGACGATAAAAGAAAAATACCCCTGTCGCAGCATCTGCATAACATAGCGAATTTCCAAATCTTGGGCACTGGCGGATCTCATCTAAGACCTGTACCTATTTAAAATAGTTTAGCTTTCTAAGAGTAAAAGAATTTTTAAAATCGGTTGGGTAATTAGTTTTGGTATTTTTGGGGACCCAAGAACCCGAACGAATTTTGTGCAGCATAGTTGTATCCATCTAAAATAATTTAGTTCTCTAGCAGTGAGAAATTTTTTAGCATCTTTTCGATAGCTTATTACTGGCGTTTTCGGATATGCAAGATCCCGGTGGACCTCATTAAAAATCAGCTCGACCGTATATTCTAGGCGGACTTTATGTAAAATATATATATATATATATATATATATATATATATATGTACATATATATATATATATATATATGTATATATATATATATATATATACATATATATATATATATATATATATATATATATATATATATATATATATATATATATATTCAAAACCCGTTGTGTAGCATTCTACGCCGCATTTGCATCCGCAGGACAGTTGTGGATCTCAGATAACACAACCTGTACCTATCTAAAATAGTTTACCTCCGTAATTGTAAAAAGGTTTCAAAATCGGTCAGTTATTTTATTTTTGACACTTTTAGGTCCTACTGACACTTCAGACCTTACATAACGTAATCTATATGTATCTAAAATAGCTTAGCTCCCCAACAGTGAAAAAATTTTCAAAATCGGTCGGCTAGTTTATTTTTGACGCTTTTGGATCCGATGGACCCTGGCAGACTTTACATAACGTAATCTATATTTATCTAAAATAGTTTAGCTCTGTAACAGTGAAAAAATTTTCAAAATCGGTCGGTTAGTTTATTTTTACCACTTTTGAGCCCCATGGACCCTGGCGGACCCTAAATAACGTAATGTATGTCTATCTAAAATAGTTAGTTCCCCAACTGTGAAAAAATTTTCAAAATCGGTCGGTTAGTTTATTTTTGACACTTTTGGATACCATGGACCCTGGCAGACCTTACATAACGTAATCTATATTTATCTAAAATAGTTTAGCTCTGTAACAGTGAAAAAATTTTCAAAATCGGTCAGTTAGTTTATTTTTGACACTTCTGGATCCTATGGACCCTGGCAGACCTTACATAACGTAATCTATACTTATCTAAAATAGTTTAGCTCTGTAACAGTGAAAAAATTTTCAAAATCGGTCAGTTAGTTTATTTTTGACACTTTTGGGTTCTATGGACCTTGGTGGACCTTACATAACGTAATTTATATTTATCTAAAATAGTTTAGCTCTGTAACAGTGAAAAAATTTTCAAAATCGGTCAGTTAGTTTATTTTTGACACTTCTGGATCCTATGGACCCTGGCAGACCTTACATAACGGAATCTATATTTATCTAAAACAGTTTAGCTCTGTAACAGCGAAAAAATTTTCAAAATCGATCAGGCAGTTTATTTTTGACACTTTTGGGTCCTATGGACCCAGGCGGACCTTACATAACGTAATCGATATTTATCTAAAATAGTTTAGCTCTGTAACAGTGAAAAAATTTTCAAAATCGGTCAGTTAGTTTATTTTTGACACTTTTGGGTCCTGTGGACCCTGACGGACCTTACATAATGTATTCTAAATCTATCTAAAATAGTTTAGCTCTGTAACAGCGAAGAAATTTTTAAAATTGGTCGTTTAGTTTATTTTTTACAATTATGGGATCAGTAAATCCTGGCGAAACTCATACAAGTCTAGTACTCTAACAGTAAGAAAAGGGTTCTAAGGATCTCATATAACTTATGGCAGTCCGTAAGCTTCTTGCGGACATCATTTAATTAATTAATTCAAATACTTTAACTTACTAACTGTGAAAAATTTTTTAAAATCGATTGGTTAATTAATTTCTGGCCTTTTTAGGTCCCGAAAACCTTGACCTCACATAAAATACCTTAAATCCATTTGAAATGGTTTAATTTTTTAACATTATTAATTATTAGTGGAAAAATTTTCAAAATCGATTCAAAATATTTTTCCGTACATACATATGTACATTGTACAGATTTTGTTTTGTTTTATATTTAATAATATTTATATCATAACATAATCTTCAATTTCTTGTTTACTTAAAAATTCAATAAAAAAAAAAAAAAATTCTTCATTACATTAGCTTAGAAAATCTGTTTAATTTACATTTTTTAACATGGAATAGAACCATGCTAATTATAATGCAATAAATGAGAAACAAAACTCTATACATGTATGTGTGTTATATCTCATATATGTGAATAGTTTTCACTTGTTCTCACAAAATTTTTTAATAAAAAAGTGAAATATTTTTATACTTATTAAAAACTGAGATATAAATATAAATTACTTATTAGACTAACAAAGAAAGAATAAAAGTGAAAATTTACATTTTCTCGAAAAATACTTAAAATAGAAAGAAAATTATAAGAATATTTTCTTCATAATTTTTTTTTTCCTTTTCAACGATGTAAAAATCGAACTGCCTTATGATAGGATCGAATGATAAAAAATGGCCAGAAAACCTACTTCTGGGCATCCGACGTGTCTGGCTAACGAACTTAGCCAAGCCAATTCAGAATCCAGTCCGCACACAAAATTTCATAAGCGTTAGACGTTTCGTTCGAGAGTTATCGCGCGGATACATATATATATATATATATATATATATATATATATATATATATATATATATATATATATATAAATTTTAGTGAATATCATTTTCGTATTCTAGGGACCTCAAAACATATTTCTGATATGGTCCCGGGCTTAGGTCGCACCATGACACCTGGCGTAAAAGCTGAATTTCCAGTTTTGGAAATTCGCTAAAAAATTAAGAAAAAGTGTTGTTTTGGATAGAGTCGGTTTTGAACGGAGGACCATTCTATTGTGAGGCAAGAAGCTTACCTCTGACCTACTTCGAACCTTACCTACAACAATCTTAGCTTATTAACTACTTCTAGCTACATTAAAATTTTTAAATATTTTTTTACAGGTTTTTCTGAATAGTGCGCGCTATAGGAAGTTGCATAAAGACAAGTGGCGCCTTTTTCAATAATTTTATAAGTACATGCGTGAGCATGTCAGCGAAAATTTTTTGTAACCATAGATTTTCATATAAATTCATTAACAAGTTTATACTTTTGTATTAATTATTACTTTTTAATATTTATAATTTTAATATATAAATATTAAATAAAGTAAATACAGAGAACCTGCATTGTCACTATTGTCACTAGTGACGTCTCTATAAGTCAATTTATAAATTTTTTACAAGTTATTGTTATTGTTTTAAATACAACAGATAAATTGACTATGTCCAATGCAACATTGTAACCGCACAGATAAGTATTTATTTATTACTAAAAATTTAAATTAAATCTTTTTAAAAAATGTATAATTAGCCACTTACTTTAATAGTTATATTACAATGAAGTTTTATATTTGTTTCTCGCATAACTGGCTTTTATTCCACTTCTGATACAAATATATAATAGTTCTTAAATCTCGTGTACATATGACCATTTTGACGCAAGTATTTTTCTTTTTTGTAACAAGAATTATATAAATCAGTCACTTGGACATCTCGAAAACCGCTTTTTATAATAATTTTATTTGCAATTTGACATTTTTCATAAAAAAATAAACTTTTAATTTAAAATAGCCTACTTATATTAATTAAACTCTTTCATTTAAAAAATGCTAAATATAGGCACCATACGCGCCAGTGTCGTAATTCAAAGATTAGGCAGGTTCTCTATTATTTTAGGATATTAACATATTAAGTATACTCTATCACCAAAAAAAATTTCAGCTAAATCGGCGACCCCAAGGCTGTGCCGTCCCCTAGTCAAGAATTAACAGTTAAAGTTTGAAAATTTTTTAAGGTGGGAAGATTGGAAATGGTTTATTTTTACAAGCACTGCTTCAAGTAAAGTTTTGTAATAACTGCTTTTGTGTAAAAATCCATTTTTAAAAAAAAAATATGTGTCGAATTTCGGTTTGGTAATCTTTCTTACTTATGTGGTTATCGCTGGTTTAAGTTTCTAATTCCAGGCCGTTCCAAAACTGAAATACAAACCCAGTTGATCCCTGCCTCCTTCAGAACTGAACGTGTTGACAATATAATTAATGAAAAATTAAAAAAAAATAATTGCCTCGCAAGCAATTGCAAAATTACCTAAAAAGAAGATTTTTTTAAACAACGTAGATTTCAATATCGTTTGAAATCACTTGAACACGAATTTTAAAGGTGTGATTTTTAAAACATACGATTCCTTCTGAAAAAAGTTAGTTTGAAAACCATAAAAACTATAAAACTCTTAACCATAATAGTTGGTTATCCCCATTGGTATCTACATCTCTTATTGGAACAATTTCTTAATTAAATCGACAGTTTAGCTGTAATCAAAATAGAAACTCTTAATAAACTCAGTCAGTCTATAGTAGGCTCTAGTGATGTCGAGACGACAAGCAGTTAGTCGATTAATCGACTATAAAGTTGTTTTTCAGACAGATTTAGTCATTAGTCGAAAATATCGAACGAACAATAGTCGACTAATCGACTAAATTTTTAATCGAATTCATGAATAGGGTAACCTATGTAACTCTTTCAAAATAGATATTTTATTTTGAATTTAATTATTGGCTTTTAATATATTTTTTAAGGAAAAAAAAATATGACGTATCACAATGTGTCAATCACATAAAAGTGAAAAATCTTACAAATAGAAAATTTTTTTAGTTTTCATTATTTGAAGTCCAATAAATAATACAGAAAAATTAATAAATTAGTTGTTTTTAGTCATATTAAAAAAATTTAATCATTTTAGTCATTTAATCGAAGTTAAAATAGTCGACTAAAAATTGATCAGATGTAGTGATGTCGGATAATTAATCGATTAGTCGGTTTAGTCGACTAATTTTGTTTGCATTTAGTCATATTTTAGTCGACTATTTTACCTTCGATTAAATGATTAAAATGATTAATTTTTTTTTAAATGACTAGAAAACGACTAATTTAACACTTTTTCTGTATTATTTATTGGACTTCAAAAAATGGAAACTAAAAAATTATCTATTTGTGTGATTTTTCACTTTTATGTGATTAATATATTGTGATATTTCATATCTTTCTTGTTCTTAAAAGAAAAATATTAAAAGTCCATAATTAAATTCAAAAGAAAACCTCGTTTTTGAAAGAGTTACATAAGTTACCTTACCATGTATTCGACTAAAAATTTAGTCGATTAGTCGACTACTCTGTGCTCGATATTTTCGACTAATGACTAATTTTATCTGAAAAACAATTTTAGTCGATTAATCGATTAACTGCTTCTCGGTCCGACATCACTAATCAGATGTAAATGAAATTTGTCGACTAAACCGATTAATCGACTAATTATCCGACATCACCAATGTGGCTGGAATATTTCAGTTAATCTATAGTAACATTCTGCTAAAAGAATTAAAATAGAATTAAAAATATTTCAACTTTTAAATGAACAAATTGTAAATGGATTACATTTATCCATTTAACTCGGTACCTATCGTAAAAATTTTGTATTCCGAAATCGGAATTTTGATTTAACTATACACATAAGACACATTATTATCTAGATAGAAATTTCGGTGTAATGAATTGAATGAATGGTAAGTAAATACATCGAAATTTTGAATGCAAAGTAGCTAGTTTAGCTGCGTACGTAGTAGCAATAATGTCTGTTGAATTATTCCTAATACGTAAAATACGTGTTACTGGAAACCGTTATTTGTTCCTCAATGTAATGTACCCAGTGTCGCTGTTCATACGCATCATCATTTAATCATTTAAATTTTATTATTTTATATTGAGTACAATAAATCAGAAATTATATTATTTCTAAGCAATCCGACGAATCAGTTTATCGAAAATTGTGACATGTGCATATTTTTCGGTGATAATACATTGACTAACCACTACACCATCCGTACGTGAACCATTTGGATCCAGATCAATGATTCTTCGATCGCGACGACACAGAAGCAATAATCCTTGTTTTTGATCGATTATGACCTGTAACAATGACAAATTAAAAATGGCTTTTTTTTCGTATATTGGACCAACTATGAATTTTGCATGTCACTACGGGTATAATTCAAAGTTAATTGATAAATTTATAGTTAAAAATGAATTTAAATAGATCCTAAAAGAAATTTACGCTTCCGTTAAACCAGCATCCAAATCGAATTTCAAACTTGTAAGACATTTTGTTAAAATTTCACTTAAAATACGTAAAATTGTACCTAAATCGAATATAACTATAATAGTAATTAAATCAACTTTTAATTTAGGAAATTTAGTATATTTCTAAGAACAAAACAATAGTAGACAAGCTTAAAAAATCAGGAATCTATAAACTAAACTGTCAACAATGTGACATCTTCTACACCGGTCAAACTGACAGAAATTTTAGAACTCGCAGAACCAAACACTTCAGATCGCACAAGAACAAGAAATATGGGCTCGTTCCTGCTAAAAATTTGATCGATACAGGACACTTAACTGAAAAAAACGTTACAGTTTTACATGAAGCAAATAAAGGACCTACATTAACTATTTTAGAGGCAATAGAAAGGACCCCGCACAAATCTTATGGAAATTTGGTCCCGGTTAATTTCCTCGAAACTTTGGGAAATAATAGTTCTTGACCTGTAGAACAAAATTCTCCATAGGCGCAAAGCTCAATAATGGACAGATTTTGCGATATATGTAGTTAAATATACGTATACTGTCAACTGAATATCTATCACCAATCAGATCGTGTCGGCAATCGATTCTACTTTTCTGCAAGTTTTTTGCCGACACCATTTGATAGGTGATAGATATTCAATTGACAGTATACGTATATTTAACTACATATATATCAAAATCTGTCCATTATTGAGCTTTGCGCCTATGGAGACTTTTGTTCTACAGGTCAAGAACTATTATTTCCCAAAGTATCGAAAAAATTAACCGGGACCAAATTTCCATAAGATTTGTGCGGGGTCCTTTATAATCATAATTTTGAGTTACTTTTAAACGATTACACTGATATTTACAATTCTTTTGGATACATTCAAGATCTACATTTTCTTATACAAGGCGCCCCGCCTGTCTTCAAAATACATGCTTTCATTATCTTTTACTTTTTGAAGTCGGCTTTTTAAAATATCTTTTATTAAAATAGTCTTTGTCAAATTATTACACTAATATTTGATTATAATCCACTCGCTTGATTCACTTCCAATATGCTGATAACTTTAATTTGTAATACCCTAATTACTATTTTTAGTAAGCACCCGGTATAAACATCATACATGTACTATTTACATACATTACGATATATAATAACATACTACCCTAATGTAGAGATTACGTTTAGTAATTGCCTGTGCGGCGATTGCACGGGGGGGGGGGGCGAACATGTCAGAAAATCGGCAAAACAAACTAGAATACACTTCATCCAGAATATATCTACCGAAATCTAAAGGTATATTAAGTGGTATGCATAAGGTTGAGCATTGTGAGACTTTGCTCAAGTAAATATGAATATGTTGTTGTATACACACACATGTACATATCTCGGATACACACAGTATGTATATATAACAACACATATCGACGGCTTACTGCTAGAACCACTTATGTTTAAAAATACTATTTTTCAGGAGACAAAAAAAAAAGTATAACTTCTTTATTTTTGAAAGTTTGAACTTCGTTTTCATTTTAAGCGCAAAAATTTTTTTTCTTATTATTAAAATAAAATTTTATAATCAAAAACATTTAATCAATTAAATATAACGTAAAAGCCCCTATACCGGAACACTATTTTTAGATGTGTAATTAAACTAGCTTATAAAAATTGACAAATAAATTAAACACCCATTTTGTTTTCTTAGGTAATAAGCATGAAAGAAAGTTTTTTTAATCCAATGAATATGTCTTTAACAAAATACAACCCAGAAATTTTTATTTATTAATGTCTTTTACAAAATGTCGATATATATATATATATATATATATATATATATATATATATATATATATATATATATATATATCCAAACAAAGAAATATTAATGACACTAGAAGTTGGGAACCGATATACAAACAGACCTGTAATATGAGTAGTATGACACATAGAGTGACATCTAGACGTCAAAGTAGGAAACAGAATGGTTTAAGTATCAGACGTAAATAAAGGATCAAAATACTATTTAGTTAAGTAAGGAAACATTAAATGCGAGGTGAATTTAAATTGAAAAATAATCATTCTATTAATAATAATTTTTGTTATCAGAGGTTTCTTTCAGAAATAACTTCATTAATATATAAATGTTAAAACTGTTCCGGCATAGGGGCTTTTACGTTATGTAATTTTGTGAGATACGTGGCCATTATGACAAAATCGCTCACTGTATCTTGACTGTGGCCATCTACTAATATTTTTAAAGTCGACCCGGAATAATTAAAATTTAAATATTCTCAGCCGATGTAAAATATAACTAGACGGCGATGCTCAAGATACACTGATCTGTGAGATATACTAAGTTATTTTGACTGACATAAATTTAAAAATATGATATGTGATGAGAAAAAAACAACTGAGCACTACTATACCGACCACTGTAAATATTTGGCTCTTATGGTAACATACCATTAAATTATGACATAATTTGAAATCTGAAGATACGAGGTTTTGTTATTGTTAAATAACTTTCATTCTGATAAATAAAATGAAATTTTTATTAGCCTATCATCAGTAATAAGATGATTCCGAACATTTATATCTCATTATCTCAAAACAGTGAAAAATCGACATACGTGGTTATAGCAGTAAGCCGTCGATAGTTGCTTATGTGTTTGCTCATATTTGCTCATATTTACTTGATCAAAGTATCACAATGCTCAACCTTATGCATACCACTTATTATGTTGGCTGATGGTTGTAGAGCATTACTTTACTTTAACGCAACGTGATTTGTATACATATTAACAATACATGTTATATCTTCATATTATAATCACAATAAATACATATACTACATGTACAGGGGTGGTCCGGTAACTTATGTTTTTGGTATAGCACAACAAAAACTATTACAATTTAAAATTATTAGTATTAAAATTTAGTACCGCAAGGAGTTTTATGATAGTTTTTGTACATATATGTTCCCGAATGTTTTAATCTTAAAAGGGCGTTACGAAAGAAAGTTTACGGTGTAGTAAATTTATTGTTTCATTCCCACTTTTTTTTTTCGCTCTGTCAATGAAAATATTGACAATCTTGAATACTGAATCGAAAATTAATCCTTTTTGACAAAAAAAAGGATGCGTAAAGATTAAATATCAGAAAAAAATTTTCGATAAAAAAAATTTACATTTCAATTTGTATATAATATATATAATAATATGAGATCAAATTTATGAATATTCTTAATGGTACAAGGTCTTTCTTGAGTTTCACCATACAAAATAATATCTATTCGCTTCGAGCCGAAAGTATAGCCACCTATATCAAATGATTATTTAACAATTTATTAGGACATTTTACTATTATAAATGAATGGAAAATATATTAGAAAAATGAAATTTTTTTAAATAAAAGCTATACATCTGCTCATTTTATCTCAAAAATGTCTGAAAATAGAATATTTTTCAATAATTAACCAAGAAAAAGCATAAGAGGAAATTTTTATGAACTATGATATTTTTTTGAAAATTTCAAAATAAAATGACGTTTGATAGTAGGGTTACAAATATTTTTTTTTTATCATTTTGTACCTAGAATTTGGTAAACAGACATCGAAATAAGTATTCGCTTTGAAAAAAATCAAACAATTATTTAAAAAGAAAAAAAAACGTTTTCTTAAAGAAATTAGTAAAATTATGTACAAATACCGTCCTGAAAAACTGATATACATATTTGTCCGCCTTGAGCGCTGTAATCGATTGTTGTATCCCCTCCAGGCAAGAGCTCATACAGAATAGTTAAATATACACATTTATTTTTAAACTTTTCAACATAAGGAAGTTGTTGTAATGGGTTCGAAAATCGGCGGTCCCGTGTAATTTCCAGTGTATTTAAATTGCCTTTAGACTAGTTTTATCTTGAATGTATCGAAAATAGAAAGACATACCTAATTGTCAGTGTTTGAAGACCTTGTACAATTATTTTTTTTAGTGAAATTTTTTATATTATAAAAAACAAAAACAAAAACAAAACTGAAACGTGTTTTGAATAATTTGCATATTTTTTCCATTTTTCATTTTTTTCTTATTTTAATTTTTTTTTCGGAAAACAATATTTTATTTGTTATTTACCTATTTAGATCATGTTACAATTTCTATTTTATTATTTTTCAATCAAAAATCAATAATTGTAAACGTATAGAAGATATAGCATGGAGTACATAGAATATCAATTTTTTAATAAAATACAGCTAAACCTTTTTTTA
The DNA here is from genome assembly GCA_035578155.1 of Brachynemurus nebulosus. Lineage (NCBI taxonomy): Eukaryota > Metazoa > Arthropoda > Insecta > Neuroptera > Myrmeleontidae > Brachynemurus > Brachynemurus nebulosus. The sequence goes on along the minus strand of JAPWDM010000012.1, from coordinate 11,082,547 downwards.
TGCGGTCCTTTTTTGTGCGACCAAAGAATGGCCATTAAAATGCATAATGTGAATCAAAATTAAGAGATAATAAGAAACTGAAACATTTACTATAATAACTTTCTTTGATAAAAATACTTTTTAATGGTTTTTAAACATTTAATCAGTACATTGTATAAGAATATGTTATTGCATCATTTAATTTTTTTATGGATATATTTTTCTTAATTTTCATAATATTATAAAAATGAAATAGAATGTTCCCACGTGTAAATGAATGCTTTATTTTGTTTAGAAAAGCAACTTCTAAGGAAATCGTGAGGTTTTGAGCGTTCTGAGTTGTGTATTTTCGACGAAACTTTTTTTTATGCGGTGTCGATCCACTGCATTAAAAAAGTTTTTTTTTACAGTCCGGACCGAACTAAACTTTTTATGGCTATTTATTATGATATTTTTGAATATATTTTTTTTTTGTGCGATTATGCGGTCCCTATCCACCGCATAAAAATAGGTTGAACTGTAGATTGTAGAAAAATATGTTTTTTTGTTTTTTTGAGCAATTATTTTGTAAATAAAAAAAAAATTATGCTCTTATCACAAAATGTAAAGAAACTCTAATATTCTTTTAATTAAATTACATAATTTTGATTATATGGAACGGTTCATAAGGGTTTGTGCAGGAGGAAGGGGGGGGGGTCAGTAAAAGTAAAGAAATTTTTTTCGCATTAAACGAACTGTAAATTACCTATGCCTCCGCAATAAACCTAAGTAAACATTTTTCCCAGTATAGTTTTTCAATATTTAAATGAGATGACTTTTCAAGTACGGCAATAATCAGCAGTATTGTTCGTAGCATGTTACCTACTTATCTATACGAGTGCAAAAAGAAACCGTCGCTTGTAAAACAGGTAACAAATTTAAATACAATTGGAGTGAACATAGGGTGGTATTTGTTGTAAGCAATAAAATAATTTAACATCTTTGAAGTTTATCGTCACTAATAACACCTTCTTGAAAAGTCATCCCAAAAATTGTTGGAAAAGGTATATCAATCTACATATCGCAAGCCTAATGTTACACTGTACCATTTCGATTTTTTTGAGATTTGCACTTTTCTCGCATATTCGAGTTCTCCATTTCATTGTCTATCTATATAAATTTAAATTTAATCAAAATGCCTTAAAGAACGGTAGAAATCAACAAAACATCAAAATTCCATCTTCTAAAAGTATAAATAATTTTATTAAAAGTTCTATGTTTCGCAAAGAATTTGGATGTTCTAATTTATTTTTTCATTCAATTTATTATTGTTTCATATAGTATTTTGATATACTGTAATTTGTCTCTACCGGCTTCTTTGGAATTTAAAATTAATTCATATTATATAGGGGAGATACTTAATGAATGGAACGATTACTGAATGGGACAAATGAGTTTTAGCTAACAATTAACCGTTAGTGAAAATTTGTTTTACAGTCATTACGTGTCTTTTATATAACTATTTTTATGTGCGACATATGTGGTAACGATTTTTCGTTTGTTTCAACAAAAATTAGGAAATACGATTTTAAACAGAAAAAGTAAATTCTATTTTTTTATAAATTACTAAATATTCTATGATAACTATTATACTTAGTCTAACTGTATTAGTTGATTATTAAACCGCTCAGTATAGGCAATCATTAAATAAGTATTGTTTGCGCATTGAGGTTATGTACTTTTTATTTCTTGACTTTAACTTGTTACTTGACAAGGAATATTGAATGGGACATTATGAATATGATCTTGAATTTTGATCTTGACCTCAAAGTCAAGATCACCATCGGATACGCCGTGAAAAATGCTGAGACTTTTGTCCTCATCATTTATCCCACAAATGCTTTCCCGCAGAGATTTTCGACCATTTCCATATTTTTACTAACCTGTATAAACCGCATGAATTTTACATTGTATTACATATCGCGCGTTAGCTGTCTCTACCTCGTATATCAAAAGCTACATGTTTTAGGACCCACAAAAAACATATTAAATACTGTATTTACATATATACTTATCTATATATATTTATATATATGGGTAGCCAACATCAAAGGGTGTAATTAGCATAAATCTTAAGCTCATAGTGGTGACAACACGGATTTAAAATATGTTTTTTTTGTGTCCAAAAATTGGGAATTTTCAGATACGAGGTTGAGACAGAGTACGCGCGATATGTCCCATTCAATATTCTTCTTGTCCCGTTCGATGAGAATGGAATTACTGAATGGGACAAAAATCTAATTTTATTCAAACAAAAAAATTTACTATTATTTAAAAAGAATAAATTTTTTTTTTAGTTTAAAATATAAAGTAATGTTCGAAGTATCTTATGCCGCAAGAATTAAAATATTTGATTACTTTGTTTTGGAGTTAAGACGATTTTTAAAAAAAATGTCCCATTCATTAAGCCTTCCCCCTAAATTACATTTTAAAATATGTCAAAACTTCAAACTCATTTTTCTCGAGATTTTAAAAAGTCGACATGGAACAGTGTAACACTAAGCCCGCGATATGTAATTGTTTACATATTCGAATGTTGCGTTCCCTACGTTAAATATTTACTTAGGTTTTCGTCAATTTGTATTCTTCACAGTTTTTCGTCACCCACGTAACGTAAACACGTTGGTGAATTGTACATAGGTGTCAATTATTTGAATAATATAGTTAAATAAAGTCCTTTTTTTAGATAGAATATAATTAATTGATGTTTTATCGGATCACGAAAATTTCCTAGAAAGACCGGAAGTCACGATACATACGACAGTTAAAAATAGAAGATAAATAAAAATAATAACGTTGTGTTTTTTTAGTGTTCCGCACCAGCAAAACCGGAACGGAACATTAAGGGGATCGTCAAAAAAAACGGCAATGTCGTGTTTGGTGCACGTTAAATCACAATACGAGTAAAAGTGAAATTTCTTTGCGGCGTTTATTTCTTATTAACATTTAAAGAAATGGTGGATGTTAATCTGAGGTGTAACTACAAATTCTGCGCCCGGGGACGATTCAGCGCCCTTTTTTATCTTGCAAACTTGCAAGCGCAAAGAAAAACTAAATTATTTCTTGAAAAAATTCTGCTGGCGAGCAAAAAAAAAAAAAAGAAATTTTTTTGCAAGCTTAGGAACTATTACAATAAAAATCACTTCCCAATAAGAAATTAATTTTCCTTCTTACTCCCTTTTTCGTCGCCGTGTGCCCTAGAGCGACTGCTCCACTTGCTCCATTGTAGTTACGCCTCTGATGTGAATATCAAAAGTACCCCTGTCGTAGCATCTGCATAACATAGCGAATTTCCAAATATTGGGCACTGGCGGATCTCATCTAAGACCTGTAGCGGAGACAGGGGCTAGTATTAACGGGGGTAAGTATTAACAGGCCATTTTCCGCCAAACTACGGACGAAAAAATTAAGTACGTCCGGTTGCTGTCAACAGTAGATGACCACGGACACGTTGTGACCAATCAGTCTTCGGCCGGTTGCCGCAAGATAAAGTTGTGGGTAAGGGATAGATTTTATTAGGTAAAAGAACATTTTTAAGTCGACGGTTTTTTGATTTGAAGCATGATTGTATACCTAAAAGAGACTAAATTTATTTCAAACGGTAGCATATTCCATCTGGTATTGTATTTTGTTTAAATTTTACCACATTATCAACGTATTCTTTTTAAAAATTTAAATTTGTAAAAAATTTACCTTCGGGGCAAGTATTAACAAAATGCATGGGGTAAGTATTAACATGTTAACATTTACCTCGTTTAAATTTTATGCAACAAAGACTATGTTTTTAATTTCCCTATAAAGAGGTTATTGTATTCATCCCGATTTCAAAATCCAAATATCGTCATTTTCATGCTTCGAGGTTACCAAAATTTTTTTCGTGACATTGCCAAATATGTTTGCATGTATGTGTGTGTGTACATATGTGAGTGTTAAATTTAAATGATTTTTATTTCCATCTTTTCTGCAGTGAAGCAGAGGAAGAGTTTTGCTTGATCTGAGTTATCATATATTTCAAGAATTATAATAATGTTAAATAAGACGAAGACTAATTTTTTAATAAGTAAATATTTTTAATATAGAAGATATTAAACGATTGTGGTTGTCTATCGAAGACTGAAAATTTACCAATTTTTGTTTCGTTATCAAGGTCAAAGTGACGTAATTTGCTGCTTAATAAGGACTGACTAACTATTGCCTCAGAAAAAAATTAAAATAATGATTAACTTTAACTAATTAAGTAAAGATAAATCTAAAATAAGAATTTTCTATGTCAAATTAATTCCTTTCTAATAATAAACACGTTAAATATGATACTTTGTTTTATTTCCTATAAGTACATATCTACAAAATATCATAATCATATTAAATCTCTAATGTTAATACTTACCCCAACATTGTTAAAACTTGCCCCAAAAGTGGGGTAAGTATTAACAAACACATTTTTTAAGAAAATGGATTTTTCCATAGAAAGTACAAGGGATATGTAAGTTTTTTTTACCAAAAATTATAGACAGATAGTTGATGCTTCATAACGTTTACAAAAAAAAATCGCTAACTAGTTTCATTTCCGTTTAACACTTTCAGTCCCACGGCTTCGGCATCCGAAACCAAACAAAACTTCCCCAGAGACCGACCGCGATCAATGATTAATTGATTAGTTGATTACTCATTATGTGTGCGATGATTATCATGTTTATCATTCTTCATCACACGGATGTGTTCCCATTGACACAAACACATACATACCAACAAACACTACTCTCTTGGTTTCTATGTATAAAAAATTTTAAGATAAACAAAAAATACATAAAAAATATAATTTATATTTTTAAATAAAATTGATTTGAATGCCAGAGTATAAATCTAGTATGTATGTACGTATCACGTAGTACGTCTGTTTACAGTTTTACACATACATACGTGTGGAACTGTGTTGTGTGTTTGAATCATTTTATTTTATGTATTTGTTTATATAGTTTTTTTTTTAAATATTGCCGGCTTCCGGGGAAATTTACTATGAAAGTGCTCGGGCCTCATAGTGTTAATATGTAAAAAAGTAAAATCTGTTAGTACATGCCCCTGTCTCCCCTACCCATTTAAAATAGTTTAGCTTTCTAACAGTGAAACAATTTTCAAAATCAGTTCAGTAGTTAATTTTTGGCGCTTTTGGGAGCTCAGGACCCTAAGGGATCTCATATAATGTAGGGATCTCATATAATGTAGAGATCTCATATAATGTAACGGATCTCATATGTTATTACATTACATAATTTCAGTTTTCGATTTTTTTTTCTAGGTATGCAAATATATATAAATTATATTTTCTCTCTAAAGGAGGACATCATACAAAAATTTCCTTTCCAAACCGTACTCTTAAGAAATCTGGCTAATTTTGATGAGATAGTGCTATTGTTATTATAATACATACCTACATACATATTGAATAACTAACTAGCACTTGCATAAATTAGTCAGGCCTGTATTTAGAAAAATTTGGATACTTAAAATCTTAAACTGTTAAATCCGAAAAAATTCCTGTGGTTTTAGTGTCTACAGGGTGTTCTGAGTCACCCCTGAAAACGACGAGCGTTATTTACCTTCCACCCTGTATATGTGTGTTCTTTATCTTCTATGTCATCAACTGATTGAAATCAAAGAGCTCTCCTCATATATGCACTATTATTGTCATCATTATCAGATATACAGACATATGTACATAACAATGAGTTCACTTCCTCATTTTGTGGGAAACATATTCATTAGATAGTGCACAGGTCAATAGATAGTTAAGTGTAAATCATATTTTTAGATCAGTCTTTGCGTAGGTGCAGAGTCGGATTTACATAAGGGCACTTGGGGTACGTGTCCCGGGGCCTCCAAATAATAGAGGCCTCCATCAAGTCGAATAAAATTTCAAAATTACGAAATAGAAAGGATAAGTGCTTTTTGTTTTTGTTTTTTTTTTCTTTGATTGTCAACCCTATTTTTCGGGAAAATTTTGGTAATTTTGCAAGGGAGCCTTCACAAAAGAGTACTTAGAGGTCTCCGCATAGGAAGTGTTCAAGGTCTACCACATTAGAAGTGCCCCGGAGAGGTAAATCCAGCCCTGCGTAGGTGATGTTTATTTTTGGGAATTTTAAGAAAAACTTTCGGAACCCTTATTAGTTTCGTCATACCCTATCGGTCTTTTTTTTGGTTCTGAATCGCCAGTCAATCAGTTAATTCAACAGGGCTGCCCGCATTTTTTTTTTTTTTGAGGGTCTATTTTGTCCGTTAGCGTATAGTAAAATAATTAAGTTATGTTTATACATAAGTCGCTTTCAAAAATAACAGAGAATTTAGTAAAGTTACTGAAAAAATTAATTACAGTAGAATGCCCGTTATAAGACTAGTCTAGGGGACGTAGGGGAAATTTTTTTCGAAAATTTTTTGTGCCCTCACTACCATGCACTTAATTTTGTCGCTCGAATACTCCTTATAAGACTATTTTATTTCAGTATTGCATTCCTATACGCTCAATTGTTTATGATTTTGACATAGTCTTCTTATAAGGAGTGGTCTAGCACAAAACTCGAAAAAGTGATTAAGTGGGGGAAGTTTCAACTGCTGATTGAGAGGAAGAGTCTTATAACGGGTATTCGACTGTAATTCTGGACAAAAGCAGGCATAACGTCAGCTGATAATTGGTTTGTTCCAAGTCTACATTTTAAAAATTTTTTCTAGATGATTATTTTGTTTAATTTTGGGCGTTGACAAAGTCGAAACTACAATCAGAAAAAAATTTCTTAAAAAATGGACTTCGTTAAAAACCAATACTCAACTCAGGGTAAGGTAATCCTAAATTGTTAATTTCAAACTGAAATTCCAAATTGTAATGTGAGACTAACTTTATCAGTGTGCATGAAGATAATATGTTTTCAATTTTAAACACTGTTTACGAAAACTTGTACACATACAGCTCTATGCCACTCTCGGCATTAAGATAAATCTAATGACACCTCGTAGGAATCCTACGTACATTGATAGTATAAGAAATACGAGTATAACTCTGCTTCGCTCGTCGTGTAAAAAATGTACTTTCTTTTGACTTATATCGTCCCTCCAATTCAACGGTGAGATATTGTCAAAATAGCACTATTGAGAAAAACAGGACAGAAAGACAGAAAATTTTCGAGTTTTTTTCAATTTATAACAGCTTCTACTTAAATTAATTTTTAACTATTTTAACGCTTTTATAAAGACCAAAATTATATTTTCTACTGTCTTTACTAGTTTTAGGAACATAAATTCGAACCTTTAAATAATTATAGCAATTTTATTGTAATTTTATTGTAAATGTCCGAGTGTTACATTTTAAAAATTTACAAAAAATATTAATTTATAAGAAAATATCCCAAGGTTCTCCTAACTTATATTAACAACTTCAATACAGAAATTTAAATAAACAAAAAAGTAATAATTCTAATTTAAAAATATAAATTATTAGTTACTAATACTAAATTATTAATCACTATTACTATTATCATCTTACAACTCATTCTTAGATTTACTTGTTGTTATTAAAATTTCATAAAAATTGAGGTATACGCTTGGTAGTCTGATTTGGCTAAACTAGGGCTAAATTTAATATTTTTTTACTACGAGAAACCATTTTCGCATGATTTTTAAATTCCTGTTTGGTTATAAACTGGTTTCTTAAAAATATTGCTTAATGCTAAAATAAAATTTGTTAATTTACCAATTTTAATGAAATATTCTTCATTTATGTTCTACAAGTTCAAAAAACTTTGTTGTATTACACAACAATATCGTGTAAATATCTCAACGTAATACCAAATAAAAATATGTAATATCATTTTCTCCAATCGAACATTGAGATATGGTCAATATCTCAGTGTACGACTTAGAAATATGGACAATAGTACTTCGTTGAACACTGGTTTTCTGGCATAACTTTTTAAATATCAAACGGACAACATTCTTCAGTATCTACAGCATATTAAAGTACTCGAAAAATGGATTACGACAGTGTCAATAACTCAATATGGCAATTTTTGAAGATATCCCACACGGAGAGAAAAATCATATAATTTTTGTAGATGAAAATTTAAAAAAAATTACCATGCTCTCTTTTAATGCGTGTGCGATCGACGACCAAAGTAAACAATATATTATAGCATGGCAAAATTTAATGTGGTAACACAACTTCTATCACACTCTTATGCATATATGTTATAGTTTAATTCTTGTTGTCGTACTCTTTCATTTGCGCATCTGACCCGCAACCTTATGTTGCTTCGGCTGTACCCTTAAAAACTTCGAAGATGACCGATCTTTTCCGACCTTTGATTCTTTATGATGCATACAAAAACGATTGGCAACAATATATTCTAATACTGAAGATAGTGAAGTAACAAAATGATGAATTAAACGATGACCATCCGTCAAGACATTCTAATGAACACTGATTCGGCACCACACGACACCACACCAGCTAACCAGCTACTTGCAACACCAACAGTCCTGCTATGTGACCTTCATATATGATTGTGTTGATACTTTCTGCAGCTTGCCTCGCTATGTGACAGCGTTGATACCTTCTCTTTCTTTCTTTCTGCTATTAGCTTCTTTTATTCTTTTCTACTTTTCTTCTATTTTAAAACAGCATGGTAATTTTTGTAAGAAAAACAATTAAACTGTCGGCAATGGAACTTTTTATTGTGCTGTTTTACAAATTTTACGGAGCTAATATTACGGAAACAGTATTCTGTCCTTTAAATTTTCTATGATTAATTATAATTTTTATATTTTTACCGTACAAAATTGAATATGTTCGCCTTTTACACGTCGATTGTAGTGCTGAGCACAGTAATTTTTATATGAATTTTCTCTCTGTGCACTGTAGCATTGGAGAAACGATATGTACTTGATTCATAATTATGGATCTCGATAACTCCCAATTACGCCTTTATTGAAATCAAAATCTTTCGAAACATGTGGTCTATAAATGTGGTATATGTATTTTGTTATTCAAGAGAGTGAAATTGGAATAAATTTTCCAGTTTTATGTGTACAATGAAGAATGGTCACTCCATTCGTATTGTCGTCAACCTTCCACCAGCAAGCAGCAGTTGTCTGTCCCGTATTGTTAATATTAACTTCTTTTCTAACTAACTGTCGTTCCGACTGTCAGCGACAATATCATCATCGTCGTCGTCACAGCAAACATTTGGTCTGTTCCCGTTCCTGTTCCTGTTCATCCCTCTCTGTTTGTTTGTGTGTTCACTCACATATGAGTGACTCACACACAAGCCAGTGAGTGAGTGAGTGAGTGAGTGAGTGAATGCGGTATATCGTATTTTTTTCTCTTTTCAACTTCTTGTCCATTGAAAAAAGTGATTCGAGTCGTCATACGTAATATCCATCCATTCATATTGTACATCAGGTGGATGTGCTGGGTATAGTAGTGATACGTGGAATACAGTCAAGTATGTGGCTATATGTATGCACACAATTTTAAATTTCCCCAGAGTCGAACTTTTGTGTTAGACACATTATATTATTGTATATTAAACTATGTTATAGACTATACAGTGATTATAGATCGTAGATTGTAATACGGCCCGAAAATGGATGCCATCACAGATTTTATAACTATAGTGTCCAATCGAAACAGGATTTGCAGTCGAAACCGAAACCGAAACTTATTTAGGCATGTTAAAATTTCAATTGTATACTGAAATCTAGTGTACGAGTACGAGACACGAACTCGCCCGAACGAAGCGCGACAATTCACGAACACTGAGTTTCGGTGCGACCGAAGTTTCGGCTGATTTTTTGCCCGAAACTGGTCGAAACTGGCCGAAAGCGAAGGTTCAGTCGATCATTATTTATATCATTTACAAGCAGGGCCATATTAACCCAAAGTGCCACTCTAGGCACCGTGAAAAATGCCGCTCCTAGATTTTGCTCAAATACAAGAAAATCGTAACTTTTCCAACTTTATTTTGACTTTCCCCTAAAAAAATTATTGACAAGAAAAGAAAACCTCTTTTTACAACTTTTACCGCCCTGTTCTAAAAATCTGCCGTCCCTAGACCAAAGCCTACCTTGGCCGATTGGGTAATCCGGTCCTGTTTACAAGTATGTATATTTAATCGTTTTAATATTCCAATATTCATAAATTATATATGTATATGTTGAAATTTTAAATTTTCAATAATATCAGAAACGTAACATTGACAGAATCCCCCTGTTGCAGTATCCTACGTAACAGCGAATTTCCCTTTTTGGAAATAAAAAATTTTTTAAGCAAAACTTGATCGGTACATGTTTACTAGTAAAACTCGCCCTCTGGATTTCGAAACTTATTTTCCTTACACCCTGTATAAATCTGTATAGATAAAATGTAAACAAAGTAAAATCAGCTTTTTAAATTTGTCTCGAAAATAAGTTTACTTAGAACAATGCTTCAGAAACCCATTTTATGTAAAAAAAAAAAAATTGAAAAACTTTTGCAAGGTAGTAAATTTTGGTAAATTTCGAATCTTTCTTGGCGAAAAATGCCCAAAAAACCATGATTTAAGCATCGAGCGTGGCTGGTTAAAAAATTCATCCAAGAATTTGGGATTTCTAATATATTCCTTAAATTTCGTAAAAACAGAATGTTTTGTTCGAGAGTTATGAGACAGTCCCGGGCTATGACAGTGACTGTAATAGCTAAATTTTCCTTCTAGAAATTCGGTAAAATCGAATCTCAAAACGAAAATTAATTATTTTATGAGAGGACCATGTTAGGGGGTGATAGTTTAATTTCTAGACTGAATTTCAATATTATGATCGAAGGAATAAAAAACTCACATTCAAATTGTCATAATTCGACCGAATACTTCAGTTTAAGGTATGCTTAGATAACTGAGAATCAACAAGTCCTTGAACTCATTTTACATAACTCCCTGAAACCATTTTACAAACTGTGACCTTTAGACGTTCTGATACTATATTCCTGTATGTACGTCTATTTTCTGGTATTTCTACAATATTAATGGTATACCGACTATATACTTAACTATCAACAGTTATATATGATACGTATGTTTTTGGGAATGGGGTTCAGAAAGTGGCAGGTTGTAGCGAATAAGTCCAGAAAATTAGAGGGCTATTTTATTTTTATTGTAAATATGTTTTTGTACAATGGAATGGATATATACAACTTCTGTATACGCATATTCGCAAATGGGGCGTTTTTTACTATGGGGCATTAATAAGCCCACATAAATTTTTTATATACATATAAATACATAAAAATAAAAAAGTTATTTCTGAACTGGAAAAGAAAATCCATTTTTATTATCAAACAAAAACAAAAATACCCCTGTCGCAGCATCCTGCATAACATAGCGAATTTCCGTTTATAAAAATCCGTTTTTCTGTGATTTTTCACCCTTTTAAGTGATTTTTCCTCCTCTTTCTAATGGTGTAACTAAATGTCAAAAAAATTTTTAACTTTAGAAAATTTTGGCAAAAAACTAATTTTTTTCATGAAAAATGGTCAAAAAAACCATGTTCTAGGCATCCGACATGGCTGGCTAACGAATTTGTCCAACGGTGTGGGACTAAATATAAATTTAATACATAAATTTTAGTGAATATTATTTTTGGTTTCTAGGGACGCCAAAACAAATTTCTATTATAGTCTCGGGAGATTTATTTCGGAGCTCTAAAAAATAGAACTTTCTTCGGAACCCTAAAAAACGGCATATAAGTAACATACAAACATATACATATGTACAGTAGCCATCCAATGGTACGTACTCCGATTTTACGTAGTGACGTCAGCGATTTAGTGGGGTTCTCCTCTCACAGATATGTTGTTATTTGTCTGTGTTAGTGAAAATTTATGTACCAAGCCAGAGTCAGGGCCGTAGGTAATATTGTCTGAGGGTCTCCTAGCCTTTAAAAATTTTAAAATTTAACTGCAGATATATATGCACATATTCTGTGTACGTAATATGCAAAATGCAAATGCAAAATGAGTAACGTAAAATTCTAGAATATTCTAATCGTCAACTAGCAGAGATATCAAAAAACAGACTTCACCGTTGAATTGGTCATTAAAAATGAGATTAAACATTGTAAATTGACAAAAATTCTAGAATATTCTATTTGTCATCTAGCAAAGATATTGAAAAATCAATTGTACCATTTCATTGTCCATATTGAAAAAGAGGTAAAATACACATTTTGACAAATGTTCTGGAACATTCTATTCGTCAACTAGCAAATATATTCAAAAACAGACGTCGCCATTGAATTGGCTACCAAAAAAGAGACCAAATAACACATTTTGAGAAATGTTCTAGAATATTCTATTTGACAACCAACAAAGATATTGGAAAATTTACTTAATTTTCCAACCGAAATTAAACTAATATAAACAAAATGTCCGATTTTGACAAATAATTTTTGCTATTTGACGAATAGAATATTCTAGAACATTTATCAAAATGTGCTATTCCGTCTTTTATTCGATGACAAATTAAATGATGCAATCGATTTTTCGATATCTTTATTAGTTGACGAATAGAATATTCTAGAATTTTTGTCAAAATGCGCTGCTTAATTTAACTTTTAGTGCGCAATTCAATAGTGAAGTTTGTTTTTTGGTATCTTTGCTAGTTTACGAGTAGAATATTCTAGATAGTGAAGTTGATTCTTCGACAGTTTTCTAAAAGTCGTCACTCATATTCATTAGTATGACATTCGATTTTCTTTGTCTACACAACCGAATTTCAGGTATAAATTGTCTCTTAAGATAAAATTGTTTTAAATAAATTCAGATAAATAATATTTACCAACCCCCGAAACAAAAGTTTACCGACGCCCCTGATCTTCCGATTTTACGTACTTCCCCTTAAATTTGCACCGACCACTACGTAAAATTGGATTTGTGGTGTATGACGTATATGACTTATATACAATCTATCTTCCTGTACCACAAACACATTCTTTCATATAATTATGCATATAGGTATACCCCTGTCGCAGCATCCTGCATAACATAGCGAATGCCCTTTTATAAAAATTAAATTTTCTCGGAAACTAGTTGACATAGAATAATAGTTTAAAGACCTTTTTTATGTAATTTTTTTTCGTCGTTTAAATGATGTAAAAAAATTTCGCAAAAATTTTTAAATAAGTGGAAATTTTGGCAAAAAACTAATTTTTTGCAAGTACAAACACCATGTTCCTGGCATCGGACGTGTCTGGCTAACGAACTTGTCCAACGGTTTGGGACTTCCAACATTTTCACCAAATTTCGTAAACCTAGGACATTTCGTTCGAGAGTTATCGTGCGGACACATATATATATATATATATATATATATATATATATATATACATATATACATATATATATATATATATATATATATATATATATATATATATATATATATAAATTTTGGTGAATATTATTTTCGGTTTCTAGGGACCTCAAAACAAATTTCTGCCATGGTCCCGGGTTCAAGTCGCGTCATGACAGTGGCTGTAATAGCTGAATTCCATTCTGGAAATTCGCTAAAACAAAAAAATGATACGAATGTAATTAAGAAGACTGTATACAGCATAAACTCTTTTAATGCAGTGAATAGGAACCGCATAAAAAAAAACACACACACACACAAAAAAAATATTCAAGGACTCCATAAATCGTTCGTTGCAGATCGTAAAAAAAAATTATATGCGGCGAATTGGGACCGCATAAAAAAAAGTTTCATAGAGAAGATACATAACTCAATACACCTTACGATTTGCCTCAAATAAAATCAAAATTTTAGCTTCAGAAACCTATTACGAGATCAAAGGCAGGGGGGCAAGGGCCCGAAACGCCTAACTACTATTATGGTAGTTAGCATTCTGACTGTAATCAGAATTTTACGTCATCAGACTTGGCAGAGAGGTGGGAGGTTATATACGTATTTAGAGTTTGTGTGGGTATGTGTAGGGTAATGGATGTTTGTATGTATGATACTCTGTATGTATGTAGCGTGTGGTCCAAGGTGGGAATGGATACGTATACTAGAACATCCGTATGCATGTACCTGCTGCTAATGATGTAACAGCGAGCAGCCACCACTGTGGCCACTACTTAACAATGCATATGTACGCTTGAATTGAGTATGACGAATCCACAAACGGATTTGACGAACCGAATAACCGTTCCGTGGTTTCGATTATGGAATTCTAAAAATAACTGAAAGTAATTATTTTTCTATCCAAAATATTTTACAATTTTGTAAGAGTGAAATATTTTCAAAATCGATCCAGTGGGTATATTGAATAAAAAGAAGCATTTACTTTTAATTCCTATTTTTTAAGTTTTTACTTCAATAAAAACATAAGTGAGTACTTAAAAAAAAAGTTTACCTACTCTTTTTTCGAGTAAAATCACTTATATGTTTTTATTTAAGTAAAAACTATAAAAAAAAAAATAGGAAGTGAGAGTAAATCCTTTTTTTTATTCAATAGACCCACTATTAGGTATTACAGCACTGTCAACTAGCAAAAACACGACAGCGTAACAATTTATATTATAATGTAATATTTCGTTACTATGGTTTGTGAAATCAATTAAATTTACCAACAAAAATTTTCGTTTCATTTTTATATCGTGTTTATTTATAACGAAATGACCAATAAAATATTTGTACCATTGCTTTCGCTCTAAAAATCTGTACATTTTTTTCATGGTAAAAGTGAAAATACCCCTGTTGTGGCATTCTGCATAATATAGCGAATTTTCTTTTATGAAAATTAGTTTTTTTCGGAAAACAGTTTACATAGGATAAAAGTTTAAAAACCTTTTTTATGTGATTTTTGATCCTATTTCCAATGGTGTAAAAAAATGTTAAAAAAACTTTCGGAATTGGGGGAAAAGACTAATTTTTTTACGAATAATGCTCAAAAAACCATGTTCCGAGCATCGAACGTATTTGGCTGAAGACCTCATCCAAAATTTTTCGATTTCCAATCTTTTCATCAAATTTCATAAAAACAGAATATTTCGTTCGAGAGTTATGGTGCTGATACATATATATATATATATATATATATATATATATATATATATATATATATATATATATATATACAATATAAATTTTAATGAATGTCATTTTCGGTGTCTAGGGTAAAGTGTCCACATTTTCATTGAGACAAAGCGGGACAAATCATGGAATAAAATGAGTTATGAAAGCGGGACCGGATTAACCCTGATTGCCTCCCTAGGCACCGTGAAAAATTCCACCCCTGCCTTTTGCCTGAAAAAAATAAAATCTTAATTTTTCCTACTTTTTTTTCGAACTTTCTCTTAAAAAATAATTAACAAGAAAGAAAAAAGGTAATTACTTTACTCTGCATGCATTTTATGTGTTGTTTTTTTTTTCTTTATGTATTTTTTTATTTCTTTATATCCACTATAATAATTAATAAACAATAGGTAATATATTTTTCCAGTACATTTAAAAAAATTTGGGGGACAGATCTACCCACACTGTCAACTTCCCATTGGGTGTCCTTAAAGACTAGAGACAACTGTACATAAATAATTCTTCTTCTATTTCGGGCAACTTCTCCCCTGGGCCCCCGATAGAGGGTTTGCTCCTTGCACCATACCGGGGGCTTCACCTTCTGTACCTAAGGGTGGGGGCTGCACCCTTATCAAACAAATGATAACATCATTTGTTCTCAAAATATGCGAAACAAAATATATTTCAAAAACAGTTTCTTATATTGTTCTTTTTTTTTAAATTTTATAATAAAATACTGGCGTTTTTAACATCAAGGAAGGTTCTTAGGCCATTATATAATAATGTTATGGTAAAAAATCCATTTAATCTATGTTATCTTAATAAAGTTAATTCTGCTTTTTTACCACAAAAAACAAACCGCTAATTCGAATTTGCTGAAAACTTTACCCGGTCTTCGTTTTTTGATTACGCATCTAATGAAATTAGTCCGGAGTTGATATCATCATTTGTTCTCGAGATATGTGAGACGAAAAAAAATTCACGAACGCACGCACAGACATCACGCTAAAAACGATGGATTCGGATTCTAGTGACCTTGAAACGTGGAGATACGTCAAAATTAGCGATTCGTAAAATCGGACCCATTACAATAACTTTCTATGGGAAGTTAATAAGAAATGCAGATATTTTCTAAAAAGCGGGACATTTTTAAAAATCGGTGAGACGCGGGACAGTCTTCCAAAAAGCGGGACTTTCCTGCCAAAATCAGGACGTGTGATCACTTTAGTTTAGGGACCTCTATTATAGCAAGTAAATAGCTGATTTTTCGATACGAAAATGCGCTCAAAACTACAATTTTCTTACGGGACCCACACTTTGCTTTACAGTATTAGTGTAGATAACGTTTTATTTTGATTTTACTGATGGAAAATCCTCTTCTTAACCATGCTTGTGGAATATGGTTAGAATAATTATTTTATTTACAAATTTCCTATATATGATTCAGTTGTACTGTTTTCATAATTAATTAACTAATCTAATTAGTACTTTATTATTTTTGGTAATATCATAATAAAGTAAACTTATGCAATATGTACATTATACAGTGTTAATTTTGTCGTGGTTATAATAATAATTCGATGCACTTCTAACTCCCAATTCTAAGCAATAGCAGTAGTGACATAAAATGCATACCAAATATATATAATATACCAACAATATATTATACAGCGTTAGTCAAAAGTATGGAAACGGTGAAATATCTCAGCGGGAAAGCATTTTTGGGATAAATGATGATAGCGCATCCGATGGTGACCTTGACTTTGACCTCAAGGTCAAGTATCAAGGTGATATCAAGGTCAACCCCCCTTTTCGACCTCGGAAATGGAAAGAGCAGAAAATTCTGCATCCGAGTATGACCTTGAAATTAAGATCAAGGTCAAATTAAGATCAAATGCTGATTTTTACGGTAATTTTTAATTAAAATTTCTACTGTAATTTTTTTTAATTTTGATGTTCCATAGTAAGTGTAGACAGGATGTAGACCTGCGCAGTAGGTGCAGGTACGATGTCGACATGTACAGTAAGTGAAGTTGGTAGGAATGAGGTTGAAGGAAGAATAAAAAAATGAAATATTTCAAAATTTCCCCATAAAATTGTAACTTTAAAATATTGGACTCTATAGGTTAACTTGTTCGTCTAATATGTTGTAAGGTTACAATTTTATGTGGTAACTTTGAAATATTTCATTTTTTTTATTCTTCTTACAACTTCATTCCTACCTACACGGAGAGAAAATTCCTATAAAAATTACTGTGCTCATACTACAATCGACGTGTAACAGGCGAACATATCCAATTTTTGTACGGTACAATTATAAAAATTACAGTTATATTATTGTAATTTTTATAATTTTGCCGTACAAAAATTGGATATGTTCGCCTGTTACACGTCGATTGTAGTATGAGCACAGTAATTTTTATAGGAATTTTCTCTCCGTGTACTTCACTTACTGCGCGTGTCTACATCCTATCTGCACCTAGTGCGCACGTCTACATCCTGGCTACACCTATTTCACAGGCCTACATTCTGGCTATACCTATTGCGCATGTCTACATCCTGTCTGCACCTACTGCCGAACGATAAAATTAAAAAAATTACAGTAAAATTTTCAGTTAAAAATTACATTAAAAAGCATTTGACGTTGATCATTGACTTCAAGGTCATATTCGGATGCAGAATTTTTTGCCCTTTCCATTTCCGGGGTCGAAAAGGGGGGTTGCCTTTTGAAAAAACCGATTTGACCTTGGTATGATCTTGATCCTTGACCTTGAGGTCAAAGTCAAGTTCACCATCGGATGCGCCGCAAAAAATGATGGAACTTTTGTCACCATCATTTGTCCCAAAAATGTTTTGCCGCTGAGATATTTCACCGTTTCCATACTTTTGACTAACCCTGTATAATAATACCACCAAGAAATTGTTATTTTAATATAACACGTCTATAATAATATTATTAACAAGATAAACTTTATATCTATTCAACATCAACGTTCAATAAATACATAAGTGTAGTGACGTAGAAATTTCCAAAAAAGTTTCTTCATCGCTCTATTTTGTGAATTTTTCGAAAAATGCTTAAGATTTCATCCAAAACATAACACTGATGTTGATATATATGAATTTTTTGAGTAAATTTTTACAAGAAAACTATCTAAGAATAATATTTCTTTTGCATTTGTGCCGTTATTGTATTTAAGAAATCGTAACAAGAACAAAATTGAGTTAGTTGATCTTTGCTTTCGAAAGAGGCTGCAGTTCTGATATTTTAAAACGTCGCGATAGATAATAAAAAAGAAATTATAAAATGCGGAAGTATTTTAAAAACCGTTCTGAACCAGGTTTCTAAAACGACTTCGACCGGTTAAAACGTTCAGAAATTTACTAGTACAGGTTATAGTTATATTTCCATAAATAATTTACAGATGGCATTAATAATCGTTATAACCGTAGATACGTTTATCTCGAAACTACATTTTCTAAAACGATAGGCAAGATAAGTCCAGCTGTGCTCATTTGATTGATTCGAAATTTTACCTGTTTTAACGTTTTAGATACACGGAATTTTTTGAGTTTTCGAAATTTTTAGATACACGGGAATATGGCTTTTGAATAAAGAATTTAAAGCTAAAAGTACGCTTTAAAAAGTATTAAACATAATCATTATTCTAAATGAAAAAAAATTTCTGGCTTTTGTGCATGACTAAAGTAGGAAGAGGAAATTCTGAAAATAATATTACCCTGCAAAAAAGAATTTTTGAATTTAACCCTTAAGATGAATCTATCACTTGAAATTGTCCAAGTTTAGAATTTGAAATTTCTGTATATTATAGAGAAAGCTATGATGCATTCACTGACACTATTTTGAATGATTTCTGACGTGTAGAAGAAATAAATTTTCGAAGTTAGAATTTTTCACGTACGAGTAAATGCCAAAGAATGATTAGAGATGAATCAGTGGTATGTATTTAAGTAAGTTGTGTCATTAAAAACCAACTTTAAGATTTAAAAAAAACTGAAAATTATTTTCTATTATGTTTTTGAATCATTAAAAAAACTATTTTTTTTAATATTGGACGTTTAGTTATTGTAATAAATAGAAAAAAAATTATAAAAATGTCATTTTATACTAATACACCCATAATATATTTGTGTACGTGTTAGTGATTATATGTGCGTACACGTCACTACCAGAATCAAATTCATTACTTTTAAAATTATTAAAATTAGAAGATTAGACAATAATCAAATATTAATACTGTTACATGTTTTATAAAATTTAACTTATTTTTCTACACATAAATTATATTTATTTATAGAGAAAAAAATAAACTTAGTAATTCATTTGTCACAAATTTGTCAGTACTGATCGATTCACCTTAAAAGGGAGACGATTGAAACTTTAAAATGTTCTTTCTAAAGACACCGTATAGAATCATTTTTGACTGAGACGCAACCTTTTGAAAAAAGGCGAAAATTTTTTTAATTATTTAGATTTCCTTTAATTTTCTAAATGAGCAAATTTCTAGTATTAAAAGACTATTCACACATTAAATTGAAAAGTAATACATCTACATCTTTTCAAATGGTGAGTTGGGGCTGAGGGATGGGATTATTATCGCCATGGGGCCTATCTCGAAGACCGTGTTTTAGAACATGTCTGTTTTCAACAAGATCAATCTGTATTATTACTACACTATAAAATATTCCTTCCCCTAAGGCAGTTCCAAAAGTTATCAAAGAATGGATTGGACAAAATTGCAATTATTCGAAAATTGTTTCTTGGCAACTGTAAAAACACAGGGCAATCGCTGAGTGTATATGCAACTAGCAAAAAGTGAAATACCTCTGTCGCAGCATCCTGCATAACATAGCGAATTTCCGTTTGTAAAAATTAGTTTTTCTCGGAAACTAGCTGACATAGAATAATATAGTTTAAAGACCTTTTGCTTTTTTATGTATTTTTTTATATCGCGCGGATATATATATATATATATATATATACATATATATACATATACATATATATATATATATATGTATATATATATATATATATATATACATATATATACATATACATATATATATATATATGTATATATATACATATATATATATATATATATATATATATATATATATATATATATATATATATATATATATATATATATATATATATATATATATAAATTTTAGTGAATATTATTTTCGGTTTCTAGGGACCTCAAAACGAAGTTCTGCCATAGTCCCGGGCTCAAGTCGCGTCATGACAGTGGCTGTAATAGCTGAATTCCATTCTGGAAATTCGCTAAAATACAAAATTAAAAGTGAATATTGCAATGCTTTCACTAAACTATCCTTCTCAAGAATTTTCTATTAATATTCAAACTTGTTTCCGTTCACATTTCGTGTCGAATATTTGTCAGTGTGAAATATTACACCATGTCGAATACGTCGAATCATCTCTGTACTACATTTCGTTTGTGTAATATAAACAAAAGAAGAAAAAGACAAATGAAATAACTATAAAAAAGAAACAAAAAGCGAGAGGCCCGCAAAGGGGACTAAAAAAAGAACATTATATATTACAATAAAATTGAGAGAATGCCACTGCTGAATAATAATGGACAAAAGAGGGATGTGTATCAATCGAAAAAAAAAGGTTACAAACACCCCAAATTCTTCTACTTTGAGGTCTACTATTGATCACTTCGGAAAGTTCGATGTTACTTCGATGGTTATTATGTGTTAAATAAGTTTTGTATAGCCATCAATAAGACACTTATAAATGGCACTCACGACGCTTTAATTCAAATAATTCTTTTTTTTTGTACAAGTAAAAACAATATTTTACTGTCTGTACAATATTAAATTCTATTTATTACAACAAGTTATGTATAAATTTCAGTGGCGGACTGAATGTATATATACATCGAGTTTTGCCATATAATTTATTTTTTATAATAATTCCACTCAACGTTGGTCCTGAGAAAAATTGTCTGATCTTACCACTATAATTTCGGGATTCCGACTAACATTTAATTAAGGTGTTTTGGGATCACAAGCAAACAGATACGAAACTACTCGGTCAGTGTAGTCACGCAAACAGATACGAAACCTGTATACGAATAAATCATCTATATCAAAATTTGTGGCACCTTTTTTCTACGATTTTTACAAATTTTGTTATTTGACACAGGAACGTAATTTTGGTTTCATTGAAATTTATATTGTATTAATCCGGTAATTTTTGAAATAACTAACGTTCGAAAGGTTTACTTTGTGAAATTCATATTAACAATAAGAGATCTTTTTTAAGATTTTGAATTTTCGGAAGCTGATTCGTTAATTTCGTGTGGTCGCTCTCTTTGTAAACTTACAGCGTCACTGTTTAAATTTTCCTCATTTTTTCCACATTTTATTAAATGATTAGCTGATGGTCGTGATTAGCAAAATTAGTCTTGGTCTTGCAGTCTTGTCTTGGTTTTGCATTTTTTGCAAGACCAATACCAAGACTATAAGTATGGCTGCAAGACCAATACCAAGACTCAAGTGAGCAAGACCAAGACAAAAGCAAGACTCTTGCTGAACTATTTAAATAGTTTGAAAGTATAATTAATACGTAAAGATAATAAAAATTTTGATTTTAAAAGAAAAAAATTCGCTAATAAAAAAATGCAAGAAGTAAGAATTGTTATAAAGAACTGACTTACCTTGCGTTCTTTGAGTTTTTCATAATAATATATGAACAAAATCGTTGTACATAATTTTTGACGATTTTCAAATATTTTAAGCTTCAGTGGAATTAAAATATTGATTAAAAAAGTTTAACAACTAACTCTGATAAATCAGAAAAATTAACACAAAATCTATGTCCTCTTGTGCGTTGAAATCATTGACACAAATCTTGTGTATAGATTTGACACATATGCTTTGTGTTAAAATAACACAAAAAATTGAGTGGACCGTTCTGGACATGTGTAATGTGTTAATTTTAACACAAATTTTTCACTGTGTAAGAAACAGTTATAAGCTGAATTACGATAAAATATGGACTTGGCGAGTTTTAATTCTATATACTTCTATAGGTACCGCATTTGTTTAAATCTGATGTTTAGTCGTCTATGCGAACCCCAAGCTATGACGGCGCTGCTGCTCAAAACCTTTTTTTTGTAGTCTTTAAAAATTTGTGAATTATTCGACTTTAACCAAAAACCAACACTCTTTTTTTAGGGCTCTGAAGAGACATTTCTTTCGGTGTCCTAATAAAATTGATCGTCAGTCTGTTCGTATATTCCGTTTCGTAGAGGGCGTATTTTTTTGCATACTACATAAAAATTGTTACACACCACCACCGGTATATAGTATACTATAGTATTATCCCGTATACATATTCCATTCATACGTCCATTATATATTATCTTTGCGTCTCTCTCTCTCTCTCTCTGTCCCTCTTTCTCTCTTGCTGTCATGTCGTATATGTATTTCGATGTCTCTGACAAACGTGATACGTTTAAAATGTGTCAATAAATCAATAGGAAAACATTTATATTGTTTTCTACATACAACATGTATGCATATGTACATGTTGAATGTTTCTTTTTTTGTTTCTTTATCTTGACATGACACGATACGGCCGAAGCCCGCGCGAGTGTAGAGCGTTCGGTCGGTCATGTCAATTTATTATACCCTAATACATTATATCACGTATTAATAATAATCGAGGAGATTGCATACTTGTTTGTTCCAGGCTACTCAAACTACTCCTACACAAATAAATAGTGTCATATCAATCACAAAAAAAATATTGTTGTCACTCTGATCAATATTATTGACAGTAAAAGCTTGGCTTTTTCTTTTTTTTTTTTTTGATTGACCTGTTGCTAACAATATTGTGATATAATCAAATTAAATATAATCCGATTAATTTAGCCCTAAAAATAGTAGTAAAGATACAAAAATTAGGGCAGAGCTGAAAATTGGTATAAATGTTCGGAACATCATTGTAAATAAGTGTTGAAAAGTCCTCATCGGTCCTGTACGTGGAAAAAATTTTATTCAAGATCAAAGGTGTCAAAAATGGGTTTTTCGCGTTTTTCAGCAAAACGGTAAATTTTGTCATAAAATTAGGTCAGACAAAAATTGTAAATCACATAGTTATCTATAAAAAATATCTCAATACTTTTTTTCCTAAAAGGCACCGTTTCTGAGATATAACTATTATAAAAAATCTCCCACTTGCGCCGGAAAAACTCCCAAACACAATTTTTTGTAATTGTAAAAACGGATGTAGTGCAAAATGTGGCTGCAAAAAAGTCGGATTGTTTTGTTCTCTTGCATGTACTAGTTGTCCTTAAGGCCAGTCGTGCTCTAATGTTGAATCATCAACAGAAGAGGTTTCGTATGATACAACGAGGAGACATGTGATGCATCTCTATTGAGGCAATTTATTTGCACCCAACAAGAAGAACAAGAAGAAGAACAAGAACAAGAAGAAGAAGAAGAACAAGAACAAGAACAAGAAGGAGAAGAACACGAAGAAGAGGAAGCTGAAATTTTAGACGATTATGAATCTGACGAATAATTTCCCTCACTTTTTTATATCAATACCGCTTTCATCATTTCCAATACTAATATTTTTTATTATTCAATAGTTTTCAATTAAACAGAATCACGATAGACCGTGGAATAGGCCTACCGGGGAAACCCTTTAAAAAAACTCGCTAAGTACACTACCTCACAGTGGCGTGGAAACGTGTGCATATTATGAAGATTACAACTTTTTTAATAGTTATATCTCAGAAAATGCCTCTTAGGAAAAAAATATTCAGACATTTTTTATAGATAATTATATGATCTACAATTTTTGTCCGACCTAATTTTATGATAAAACTTACCGTTTTTTCCACGTACAGGATCGATGAGGACTTTTCAACACTTATTTATAATGGTGTTCCGAGCATTCATACCAATTTTCAGCTCTCCCCTAATTTTTGCACCCTTGCATGTTTAAATTGACCGGTGTAATAAGGCACTTGCATATAGTACATTTCAGTAGGTAGAATTTGGAAAAATTTTCGGAATAAAATATTTCTTGCCTTTATTTAACATTAAAATGAAATTAGCGGTAAATTTGTTAATAATATGATTATCTAAACCAAGAGTCGGCAACCTTTTTTGGATGGCGGGCCATTTTAAAAAAAAATAATTTTTAGCGGGCCGCACAGTCAAATATTTTTCAATGTAGTATGTGGCTTAAAGTAAGTTTTTTTTAAGGAATTTTTGAATCAAAAATTCAGCTATTAGAGTCACTGTCTTGATGCTACTTGAGCCCGGAACTATGATAGAAATAATTTATTTTAAAATCTCTAGAAGCTAAAAATGACATTCATTAAAATTTATATAACTCTCGAACGAAAAATCCTGATTTTATGAAATTTGGTAAAAATATTGGAAGTCCAAAAAGTCAGACACGTCCGATGCCCGAAATGGATTTTTAGGCATTTTTGCCTAAAAAATTTTTATGGAAAAAGTAAGTTTTTTGCCCAAATTTTCTCAAGTTTTTGCCACATTTTCTTACACCGTTTAAGAGAGGAGAAAATCATCAAATAAAAAGGATTTTCGATCTATAATTCTATGTCAAGTAGTTTTCGAGAAAAACTAATTTCTGTAAACGGAAACTCGCTATATTATGCAGGATACTGCGACAGGGGTATTTTTTTTTCTAACACAAATTAATATAAATATTATTAAAAATCAACATGAGAAAAAATTTTAAATCGGAAAACAAAAAAAGTATAAAGTATGCTCAACTCTGCATAAGCAGAGCAAATTGTTCGAAAAGTTGTATTGCTTGGCCGGCCGCATGAAAGCTTCCAAGGGGCCGCAGGTTGCTGACCCCTGATCTAAACCTATTACTTCCTATACGAGTTAAAAAATTTCAATAATAGTTTTTAAATACTGCTGTCGCAGCATCCTGCATAACGGAGCGAATTTCTGTTTACAAAAATTAGTTTTGATTCAGTATTCGGTTTACATAGAATAATGATTTAAAATGTGGTGATTTTTCCTCCTCTTTCTAATGATGTAAAAAATGTCACAAAAATTTTTGAAGTTGGGAAAATGTTGGCAAATAACTGAAGATGCCCGAAAAAAACTATGTTTCGGGCATCGGGCATGGCTGGTTAACGAACTTGTCTAATGGTTTGGGATTTTTAACATTTTCACGAAATTTCGTGAAAATTGGACATTTTGTTCGAGAGTATCGTGGTACATACATACATGCTGTCACTTAAATTACGTAAGATCCCACACTGACTAATTTAAAATGATCAAGTGCGGGTAGACCATCTGATATGACGACACAACGAAATGATGAAGTCATAAGGAGTTTTAAAATGTTGATGAATAAAGTACTAAAAGATATAATACCATCAAGCGAGGGTAGACACAACACAAATTTTGAAGAAATTGCAAATACATAATGGTTCAGAAATATTTCTTCGGAACTCAAATAAAAAGTCGGCTAGATCGCGCACTTTATCTCTTACCTCAAAATTATTCGTGGACGTACACAGAGATTTTCCACATCGCCAATGGTAGTACGCCAAATCTGTGCGTTTTGGTATTAATTTCCTTTTACCGGCGAAAAATGGTAGCCAATCTTCACGTTCCAAACGATCTAAATAGTCAATATATGCCGAAACTTCAAATCCCGCTTTGGTGGTGACTCGTAAAAATATAATTGTCTGAAAATTGAGAAAGCAAAAAGTAAGAAAATTTTCTCCGCTCGCCCCCGGAAAAACATTGAACCCAAATTTATATTTTCTATACAGTGACGCCATCATACTCCCATAGCGTAATATACTTTTAATGCCAAAATCAACTATCAAAATAATTTACGTTGTCAACTTTTCACTATATTTAATTGTTTAAATTATGAACCGGTTTCGAGCGATTAGCTCATCTTCAGGTATCAAAAAAGGCTGAGAGTTATCTTTTGGATTACAACTCTTTAGGTATAATACACCCTGATTAGATAAAAATGCAATTATATTTCTACTTCTTTTTAAAGACAAATTCGAAATATACAGGTCGATAACTATGAATTGCCATTTCGATGTGTATAGAATACAAATGTATATGATAATTGTTTGCAATACATTTTAGTGCAAAATATTTAATAATCAGTCAAAAACTTATACTATTATAAAAAATAAATGTATTTCGTATTAAAAATCCATTTCATATTTAATACATGAAACATCCTGTATACAAATTATATATTTGTAGTGCATGCTTAAAAGAATAAAAAATATATTTCTTTCTTTCTTAAAAAGATTACGAAATATGTTTCTTTCTTTCTTGCACGTGTATTATAAAAAAGATCATTCGTATATCTGTCTCATGAATACACAAATCTCAATTTTTATAAACACCATTTTTATGCGTCACAAAACATATCCGATGTTAAAAAATAAATTTTTCGTAGTCAAAGGACACACGTAATAAATAATTTTATAATACCTAACATATAATTTCGAATTGATAACCTCGAATCGTTGTTGTGACAATAGTCGATAATTAACATCGAAATATCATCCTATTCTGAATGTTCAGTCCAATTTTCACTATCGAAATCGTAATCAATAGAAGGGGGTGGCGGCAAACAGATTGACCGACAGACGGATAGACACACAGTATGTGTACTTATTAATTTATTGATATACATATGTACCTATATGTAATTTAGAATCGTACTGATTAATTCTTCTATTCATAGTATTAATATTATGTTTACAAGTAGAAATCAATATACCACTATGATAATCCAAAAGGGCAATTCGTGGAAGCCCAGTGGTTACTTACGTACGTACAGGTGTATAGCGGGTGTCCAGAAAAAAATTTTCAACACTGGTAAAAGGGACGGGGTATTATGACGTATGTATATCCACCGAACCCGTTTAGGGAATAAGTCACATGATATATGAAATAAGTTGTATCATTTTCCCGTTTAAGTTGCATCATTTTTCGTTTTCAACAATTTTTTGTCGATAGTCCCAGTAGAATTGGAGATATTTATTGATTTTAACATCAACATAATACGTATAATTGATTTTTATCTAAAATGGAACGATTTTTACGAGTGTATGAGGTAAGGGTCGTACACATAAAAAATGTCATATACACGATCGGTATATCGATTATATGCGGTTAGTGATAAGAAAAATTAGTCTTGGTCTTGCATTTTTTGCAAGACCAATACCAAGATTATGTATACCAAGAGCAAGACCAAGACCAAAACTATATGTATGGCTGCAAGACCAAGGCAAAGACTATAGGACCAATACCAAGACTCAAGTGAGCAAGGCCAAGACAAAAGCAAGAAAGAAGCAAGACTCTTGCTAAACTATTTAAATAATTTGAAAGTATAATTAACACCGTAAAGAGAGAAAATTCTGATTTTAGAAAGAAAAAATTCGCTAATAAAAAAAATGCAAGAAAGTGTAAGATTTTTTAGCAATACCAAGACTCAAACTGCTCTAGCAAGACCAAGACCAAGATTCTTAATGCAAGAACAAGACCAAGACCAAGACTGCCAAGTCTTGGTCTTGGTGTTGCATTTGCTCATCACTATAATACAGTATACGTTCCTTTTTTTAGCAATCGGAAAACATTCGGAATCCGGAAAAATTTCGTGCGATTCTTGTCGCTTTTTGAACTTCTACTTAAAAAATTCGTCAAGTGCGTGTTTTTGACACGCATTAAGTAATGTCACCTCAGTGAAAGTGTTAATTTATGATTTTTTGGCTCATTTTTTAAGTACAGTGAGAATACAGCCCTCTTGCGTTTATTCAATATATGCATGTACATCTCTATAATTATTATATTATATATTATAATTATTATTATTATTATTAATTTTTCCCCCACTACAATCACACAACGAGATTAATATGTCATCCTTCGGTGACATAAAAAATGACTTCAAAATATGCAAATTTTCTTTAAAAATCAAACATTTGAAAAAAGTAAAATCGACTAATTAAGTATAAACGCTGTTCCTTTTACCTTTATCGTAATGTCTGTATTTAGGGCACTAGGGCACCTGTAGAGTGTGTCTACTACAATATGCGATTCACAGAGTAATATCTAGTGGCGTGTTTGTTAATGAATTACGATTCAAAGTCAATATAATCCATTCAGAATCCATGTTGCATGAACCAATCGTATTGAAACAGATCTATTTGTGTTCATAATCTACACATACATATAATACAAGTAACGAGACCATTTCTGTACATGGAATATTTTTTGAAAATTGTACTGGTACTGTAAATAGTTATCGATGTAGATACCAAAACAGCGCTTTTTAGAATTTTTGTCTGTCTGTCTGTCTGTCTGTTCACGCCTCACGCAAAAACTATTGGACGGAGACGAAAAAAAAATTCACGAACGAACGAACGAACTAACGAACGCACACACAGACATCACGCTAAAAACGATGTTTTCGGATTCTAGTGACCTTGAAACGTGGAAATATGTCAAAATTAGCGATTCGTAAAATCGGACCCATTACAATAACTTCCAATGGGAAGTTAAAAAACTGAAATTTATTTAATAGAATCCATACATCTACTCATTTTACCCCTTAAAAATATCTTAAAATGGAATCGTTTTCAATAATTAACTAAGAAAGAGTACATAGGAGGTAATTTTTATGATATTTTTTTGAAAATTTCAAAATAAAGTGCCGTTTAATAGGTACCTAGTATGGTTTCAAATAATTTTTGTTTTATTTTGTAGAATCTGGTAAACGGACATCGTAATACCCAGTGGCGTAGCTAGGCGTGGGCGATGTGGGCGCACGTCCACGGCCTCGCACTTAAAGGGGCCTCGAGAGTAACTTTTTTTGGATTGTTGGATTGAAAAAGAAAATTGAAGGGGGCCTCGCAAAAATTATCTTGCACACTTCCCATTTTCGTCTTGCGACGCCACTGGTAATATACCTAAGTACTTGCTTTGAAAAAATCAAACACAGTATTTAAAAATAAAATACTTTTTCTTAAAGAAAATTTAGTAAAATTATGCACAAATATTTGTCCACTTTGAGCGCTCTAGTCGAATTTCGCATGCCCTCCAGGTAAAAGCTCGTAGTGAAGATTTGTTTATACCATTGTAAAGAGGGGAAAAAAATCTGAGGGGAAAAGTTTTTAACCGAAAGTGTTTCCTAAATAGTGGTTAATTTGTGGCAGAATTTTGTTTTTTTGTTACAAAATACTTAACGATTATATTATTATCGATCGAGTTGAAGTGTCGTTACCTTGAAGAGTCCTACAGGAAGAGATAAAAAAGAAAAACAATTCATTAAGATTTGTTCCGCATATATACATAGGTACATGTAATCTTTTAAACATTTACGAAAAAAAAACCTCTCGAAAAATTGCTTATCGGGAGATGTGAGCGTTGATATCATCATCAACGAATATCGAATTTGTCTATTATCGAAACAAAAAGAAAGAAAAAAATAATAATCAAAAGACGATTATTATTGCTGCATAATAATAGTAGAAATAATAGGGTAATTGACCCAAATAGCTAAGTAAATGGCATAATGCTATAATAACCGATCGTTTTTTCCAGTGCCTGACTGCGTGCCTGACGCAGTAAAAGATCAATGTCTTTTGAAACATAAAAAAGAATATTGTTTTCGAAAAAAAAAGAACACAGAATGTAAAAGTTGTTTATACCGTCTGTTTACTGAAAAAGAAAAGCTGACAATGTTGTTGGATTTTACTGTGACGTTTGTTTATTTTTTGGAATTGCTGCGGGGGACCGTTGGAATCAGTAGCTGGTAAGGGATACCCCTGACGCAGTATCCTACATAACAATTTTCGTTTACAAATCTGAATTTTTGTTTACAAAAATTAATTTTTCTCCGAAACCAGCTTACACAGAATAATATCTCAAAGATCTTTTTAATGTGAGTTGTTTCCTCTTTCTAATAATGTCAAAAAATGTGGCAAAAACTTTTGAAACTTGAGAAAATTTTGGCAAAAAACTATTTTCACAAAAAATGCCCAAAATGTTATTTATATTCGAGACATTGGACGTGTCTGGCTGAAGAACTCATCCAAGATTTTTGAATTTATAACGTTTTCACCAAATTTAATAATGTCGCACCATGATAGTGGTTGTAGTAGCTGCATTTTCGATTCCAAAAAAATCTAAAATCCATTCCGTTCAATGATTACAAAGATTCAAAATTTATTTTGCAATTTTAGAAGTAGATGGGTGCATTATTAAAGGAAGTTGCAGAACCGAAACTGTTGCAAATTCCCATCAGGGGTCATATTTAAAGTTACCCTAACCCACTGGGACGCCATTTTGAAAAAAAAAACCGATTACCGATTGAAAGGATGCTGTGACTATATTGTGACTATTATCTTATTACAAAATTTCAAATTTTTCAGTCGTTCTCAAAAACATGTTTCGAAAGTTTGTAGTTGGGTGGATTGAATTTTACAAGATTTTTAATGTTTATTCTACAGGGTGTAAAACAAATAACTTTCGTCCTTTTGTGGGGTGACTTATAGCACCATGTAGACACTAAAACCGCAGGGATTTTTTCGGAATTAACAGTCGCGTCACCCTTCAAAAGGATAAGAGTTATTTCCCTTACACCCTGTATATATATATATATATATATATATATATATATATATATATATATATATATATATATATACAGGATGCAAGGGAAATAACTTTTATCCTTTGAGGGGTGATGCGACTGTTAATTCCAAAAAAATTTCTGCGGTTTTAGTGTCTACACGGTGCTATGAGTCACCCCACAAAAGGACGAAAGTTATTTGTTTTACACCCTGTATAGGAGTTTTATTAGCGGGTTTTATTTACAGGAGTTCTATTTTATGGTGGAACAAAGCTCGTAGAACAAACATTACAAAACAAGTTTTGATAAATCTTTCAGAAAAAAATTTTGCCCTTAAATTAATTGGAATTTTTTGTTATACCTTTTTTACTTTTTTAAATATAACCAAGGTTTGGAGAAAATTGAAAAAACCAAAATTTCTCAATTTTTTCAGGAAATTGAAAATAGCGATTATTCCAGTACTATTGACGAAAATGTGTCGAAATTTTAGTCCTTCTAATGCCCCGTATATACAGATTTATTTTGAGTCTAGTTTCATTTCGTTATAACCCCTATTTTCATTAATTTAAATGCCCACATACGTACATACATGCGTACGGATCAGGCCCGGAAAATTTCCATCCGGAGTTTTTATTTTATGGATTCCTCAGGGCCCCGCAAAACATCAATACACGATGAAAACCACATACATATACTTAAATTGGTCTAATTAATACGTTCTCTTCTTATAGCCCGGGGCTTCTTAAGGGGGGAGGGTCCTCCAGACAACAGAATTTTTAATAATTTTTTTTTTAAGAAACTGGATACATTTATTGTATCAAATGAAGTTACATAGTATAGTACATGTTATGATGTATTCACTCATAAATTTATATGCAAAAAAAGAAACAAAATGGCGGCGTTACAGCTGTTCCAAGTTGACTCTTTTAATTTGCGCCGTGGAATGCCCAGCCTCTTGTAATAAACGGAATTCAATCGGACAAAAAATTTTTATTAAAATAAGTCATTACGCTTTGCATATACCTATTTCTGATGAGAAATTTTTTTTCACAATTTAAAATCAAAAAGAAAAAAAATTTCACTTTTTTTTATAGACAAATTGTTATAAACAATATTTATAGTAATAATTTATGCAAAATTTTAGGTATATGCAAAGGCCAATATCTTAAAAAATATCTGTACAAAATTTCAAGTTAATACCTTAATGACTTTTTAAGTTATGTTCCACGGCGCGGAAAAAACCTGTATTGAGAAGAACGCTATTAAAAAAGTTTTCGTTCTTGAAAACTAGAGTTAAAAGCAGTTTATCGTTATCTAAGATAATGTTTCTGTTGGAGTTAAAACATTAGAAATATATTCCTTAAGGTTCAAGTGAACTTTTAAAGGAAAACAAAAAATGAAAAATTTTAAAGTTCTGGAGGACTCTCCCCCCTTAATCTATTTATATTCTAAACATGTTATAGTCTCTACGGAGGAACCAGTAAAAAATTTGAAACCTTACTGCAATAACACCAATCCGATTTAGGCGTTCACGTATGGCCAATTGTTGTTGAAGTGGCTCGGTGGGCGAAAATCCTTCACTAGCCAAAATGTATGGTTTAATTGTGGGAAAGAGTACTTCGTACAATTGATTTCGGCGACGGTGAAAACTTTCTTCATCCAATGTTTCACTAGAACTTCTGTTTAACAAAAGAAAATCGGGAAGAATTTCGAAGTTTGAAACACATTTAAATTTAAATATGTATACCTATAACCAAGCGTTGCTAAATATTGTGCCGTTTTTGTACTACGCAAAAGTGCCAGGTCCTGAGACGTGACCAAAGAATCCAAATAATCTTGATACGTTGCAAATTGTAGTAGTGCATGATCAGCTTGTAACTGTAAACTCATAACCATTTTGAATTCTTTTACGTGTTAGCTTCATCCAAAATATAAACCAAAACAGCTAATATGTAATTTGAATTTTTAAAAATGTCAAAAGTGTCATATTTGTGGATATGTCAAGGTAATATTTCTATAGCGACTAAATAAATAAGTGTTTGTTGGTAATTAAACGATGTAAAGACGCTCAATTGGCGACGAAAAAATTATATACGCGTCTCTGGTGGGGAAGTTAAAAACCATATTCTATAAAATATTCGGCCGCTCGGTGCCGCGACTAAATAACCGCGACAAAGTAACCGTGGACAAAATAACCGAACGACAAAATAACCGCACGACAAAATAACTGAACGGCAAAATAACTGTACGACAAAATAACCGAACAACAAAATAAACATCGTTAATTTAGTTAGGATACATGCGGTTGTGATATGATTAAGATTTTTTTGCTCCCAATACACCAATACCTCGCTTTGCGTCGTATCGGTTTGCGTTTTTTCGTCGCTGCTGAATTAGAACTAATTTTCACTGTGCGTCGTTAGATTTTCGAAGTGGCGTTGTTTTGGGCTCGAGTCTTTAATTTTTTTTCCAAATTTTTTGAAATTTTTTTTTTCCAAAAGATGCCACGACTTTGATCATAATTCACTTTGCGTCGTTTCAATTCGCGTCGTGTTTTTTTTTTGGAACGTAACCGCGACGCAAATTGAGGTATTGGTTTATATAAAAGATGGCTAAATTGCAGTAAACGTTAGATGTTGGCATTTAAACTATTGCATTTAAAAAAGAACGTAAATGGGTGAAAAACTATTGTATTTAAAAAGTTAAGCTTGGGAAACATTAGTTTGAAAAATCAAATAGTAGATGATATAAAACTAGGTATGTAGTAAGATTATAAGTTAGTTAGGTTAAGGTATAAGATTTTTTTTCAAATTTTAGGTAGTGATATAAAAACTAAGTGGTGAGGTTAGTTAAAGTTAGGTTAGTTTAGTTAGTTTTGACAATATACTTCGACTTTGACATAAAAACTAGGTGGTGAGGTTAGTTAAGGTTACCCTTTGCCCGAAGGTTAGGTTAGTTTTGACAATATACTTCGATTTTTTATATAAAAACTTTCTAAGAGGGTCGCATTCCTTTAAAAATAAAACCACTCTAGTTCAATATATGATATTTAATAAAGAGAAGGTTAATTAATGGTGACATTAATATGAGAGTTTCATACTTTTGCGCGATAAAGTTTCAAAATTGCGACTTATTTTCAATAAACAGTAATTTCGAATTTTAAATAATTGTCGTCATATAGACACTTTTTCTTTGGTTTTGTTTTATTACTCTCATTGGAACTTGAAGTTGACGGTTGTGCATATGTTTCCAAAAACTTATCCATTTTCAATAATTACAATGAGCATAGAATTTTGAATATTAGACAATAATAAGTGAGCAACTACTAAACAAGGCAATTCAATAAATTTAAACACTAACAATTCAAAGAATTCAAATGGATTACTCTCGGAAGTGTTAAACGGTGACGACCGTCGTGCGTGCGCATGCCATTTTTTACGCCACGTGCGCCTTCAGAAGCTACTATAAGTCGTCAATTTTGATGTCGATATAAAAATACGCCTGTCTCAAGTCCTTAATTACGTACTTAATCGATACCTAACTATGAAAATAATTAATAATGATGGACGGATTCGATATTTATAACATAAAAAAATAAAAGTTGGTAATAGCGGGGGGTAGGGGGTCGCGAAATATTTTTCCATACTAAGGGGGTCGTGCCATGGAAAAGGTTGAAAAACACTGATATAAGGGATATGTATAGTTTAAAAAAATATCGCAATAATTTGACTACTCCAAGTAGTGTCGCTTCACCGAACGATCGGACAAAAACAGCTTTACATACCACAAAGGACAAAAAAGCTGTTGTTGTGTTAATCGATTAATAACAATTTGTATACAGTGAACAGCTTTTGTGGTCAGCAGTTGTGGTTTTTGTACCCACCACTCGGCCGACTAGATCGCCGGACTTGTCACCTCGCTACTGTTTATTGACAAAGTGTAACTCCATACATTGATAGACAAAGCAATGGTGTTTATTTTATCATAATTAACAACAATAAACCTAAAAGATTTCAAACGATAGTTTGAGGTGGAAGCTAGGGGAAGAGAAGGGTACGGTAGCTTGCAGTGAAAGCTACGGGGAGGGTACGGTTATGTCGGCATCCAGAGTACACTGTCTCTCGTTATCTTTTTATATAC
The DNA here is from genome assembly GCA_035578155.1 of Brachynemurus nebulosus. Classification (NCBI taxonomy): domain Eukaryota; kingdom Metazoa; phylum Arthropoda; class Insecta; order Neuroptera; family Myrmeleontidae; genus Brachynemurus; species Brachynemurus nebulosus. Next base: position 11,047,618 of record JAPWDM010000012.1, on the reverse strand, counting down.
GGCACGGATTTCAGCGAACAATTAATTCATTTGTGTATTTATTTATCGGCGGTTGGAATCCGCCCGTTCGAAGAAGCTATTATGGTTGTTATGTCAATATCGTCTGTCGAAACCGATGTGCAGTATACACCACAGTCGAGTCCGGACAGTCAGTGATAGATATTTATATACAACAATTTCTCGATGCGGTTCATTGATAAATTGTATTATTTCAAAATGTTTATAGTTTACAGTGTGTCGCGAAAATTAGGGCCATTACAGTTGATCCTTTTTTTGTGCGGTGGATGGGACCGCATAAACAAAAATCGCACAAACATGTATTACCACACCCAATGTGTAAATTTATTCATTTTCTTGGTCAAATCTACATGTCCCGTGCGTCACGTGACGCACGGGACATTTTTTAAATTAAAAATTAAAAAATTCCAAGATTATGTAAATTTAATGTAAACATATTTTTGCATTTGCACTGTTATTCTACCTTTGCAACCTACGTTCAAAGAAAATTCATTTGTTAATTTCAAAGATAACTTGAAAAAAATCGTATTATGCGTGACGCACGGGACAGGAGATCACACTTATGAAAATAGTTGTTTTTTATTAAGAAAAAACAATGCAGCTTAAAAAGTCGCACTGCTATGTGTACCTTAAGCCTAGACTTACCCTTTCATATGATTTGAGTTTGTTTAATTGTATCACAGTGTTAAAAAAACAATACTGAAATTTGTTTTCAAATTAGATATTGGTGACAAATTACAACGGGTCAACTTTTCGGTATTATGCCGTAAAAACCAATTATATTTTTTCAAAAATTTTACTTGTATGATAAAGTTTATATGTTTTTTTACAACAAAAACTAGATTCCAATCAAATTATTCCATTTCGAAAATTTCATTTTTATTCACCACTTGTCAGAGAATCGTCCTTACAATGAACAGATTATATCGCCTTCTTCTTTGTTAAAATTTGTTTTTCAAGGTACAAAAATTAAAAAACTGCACTATTCTTATGGAATTTAATCATCAAAAATTCTTATGAAATTTTATTAACTCTAGAATCATACGTACTCGTCAAAACGACGAACGAACTTCTCTACCTGCTCCAATACTGGGACTTGTCGGTACCTGCTCGCTGTGAAACTTCTATTATCTAATTTATTTGTTATTATAACACATAAGACATATAAATTTTGTTTATAGCTATTGTCGTTTTTTTTATACTGAAATAGTGTGCGTCAAAAGGACGACGATGTATGATTAACCTATATTTTTTTTTAAAGATTTTGTACTCCACATATAAAAGTTTTCCTAATTTTTCTAAAATTTATTAAAGATATGGATGTTATAATTAATTTATTCAATGATTATGATAATATGAAAGATGATTACAGCTGTTTGACTTATAGAGACGACATAATACTGAAGTTTGAATATATTGAATCGAAAACTAAAGAATGCGTTTCGAATGACTTAATAAAAGATTAACAATTTATTTTGTGGAAAATATTTTAAATTTTATTATTTTTTGGAATCTTATTCGAAAAATTACTAACAAATTTTAAAAAATTTACAAATGTGCCTAATAGGGAAATAACTATGCATATCTATAGGAATATTTATGACTGAGAAATTTGACATTCTGTAAAGTCACACATGTCCACTGATTCATAATAGTTCATAAATTAATTATTACAATTGATGTATTTATATATTTTTTAATTTTTATAATGAAAATATGCTTTGATAAATAGATTAAAAAATTAATAAATATATATATTAAGAAATTTTTCCAAATCCAATTTTTTTAAATATTTTGTTCGCTTTTATAGTATTGTTACGTAAAAAAAATGTTTTTTGCAAATAAACTCTAAAACTCCCCGTAAAAAGTCCATTCGTCGAAACGACGCCGATGTATGATTAACTTGACTCGTAGACCAACGTATGATTCTAGGGTTAAAAATTTTTAATTTATTACCAATTGCAAAATTGATTCGAATGATTTAAATAAAAATTACGATCCCATATAAAAATTATGGTTTAAAAAAAAAAAAAATCCATACGGATTTGATACCATAAAATCATTATGTTTAAAATGGTTGATGTAATAATTAATTTTATAATTATTTGTCATTATTTAAACAAAATTAGCAATTATTATTATTATGAAAAGCTGTGTGTGTACATAACAATTTCACAAGTGACAGAGAAACTAAATATATACAACAAAAATAAGAGAGAGCTAGCAAAATATTAATAGGATAACATATTGAATGGTATTATTCAAATACTAAATATCCAATTACGTGTAAAATTTTCTATTTACTCAAAAAATAGTTGGTAAATAATAAAATTAAATAATAAATCCATTTTGGATTTTTTATCAATTAAAACTATTATATGTACAGTGGTCGGCAGTGAATTTCCAGAAAATTTCATTATATTGAATTAGTTATTTTTTGGATCAAAAAACACCAAATTATTGTCATATTTGAATTCAACAGTTTTGATACTTTGTGATTGCAATAGAAAATATACCCCTGTCGCAGCAAATTAGTTTTTCTTGGAAACCAGTTTACATAGAGTAATGGTTCAAAACCTTTTTCATGTGATTTTTTCTCCTCTTTCCAATAGTGTGAAAACATGTAAAAACTTTTGAATTTGGAAAAATTTTGGCAAAAAACTAATTTTTTTCACGGATAATATCCAAAAAACCATGTTCCGGGCATCGGACATGTTTGGCTAACGAATTTATCCAACAGTTTGGGACTTTCAACTTCAAAGTGAGACTTCAAAGTTACTTTTGCTTTCTAGGCACCTCTCTTCTATTACGGAATGATACGAGTGATACGGACAAAGCGAAAAAAAGAATTTTCTATTCTAAACAACTTTTTCCAATAAAATTTTTGTCAATTTTCTTGGGCCATTTTTACATTTGTAGTTCCACCCTGTTTAAAGACATATATCAACCTTTAGCAAGAGTAAATTTTCCTAGGAAATTAATATAAAAAAAATTCCCCTATATATATTGGGTATACTTATTTCAAGGACACTATATAATAATGAAAATTACAGTAGTGGGAAAAACTATGTTAACAATGTTTCATTTTTTTTCAGCCAACACTATGTTCCGCACAAACATGTCTGGGCAGTCTGATGGCCACCGCTGGACGTGGTCCTGGTGAGCCGCGTCCTCGTGCCGAAGTGTTGCGACATGCAAAAGATTTTTTCGATCAGTACTTTACATCAATTCGACGGTGAGTTATTTTTTTCATTTACTTTTATTTATTCAGAAAAGAAAAACAATAAAAACGAATGATGGTATTTAGATAAAAAAAAAAATTGCTCAGATATCTTTTCGTGATCTGTTTTTGGCAGTATTATATTTTTTTAGGATTACTTCTTCTTCGGCAACATACCACCTATAAAAAAAACGATCCTTTAAAGGCTTTATTGAGATAAGATTGAAATTGTTTTAACTGGTTTCTTCCAAGAGGAGATTGGAAAATAGATAAATTTTTTATTTAAACCTATTCAGTTTAAGGCACCATTTACTTTCGTTCGAATTATCCTTGAAACATTTAAACGAAATAAATAATTTTATTAATGGTTGTCTTTAAAATTCCAAACGATTACATCGACATTTCGATATTTTTGATATTAAATTCGAGTAAATATCAAAAGAATATTGTAGTATCAGTACAGATAAGAATAATGTTACGTACCTAAACCATTTTAGAGTTCTATACTAAAAGAAATCTACAAGAACTTTCCCTACTACCTGGAAAAATATTAGTTATTTAATTAGTCAAGTTATTTTTATTTAACCCTTAACCGGTAAGGTGAATTTTTATAATACTCGCGGTAAAGTGATGTCTGAGAGACATCAACAAATTAACATACCGCGGGCTGGTAACATAGATAACCAAAACTGGAGACCACACGTATGTGCATGTATCAAGCACTCCCCTTACGTCAGCAGGGTAAAATTTACCCTAACCATAAAAGAATACACAGACATTCAGTTAATAAAAACAAGCAGGGAGGAAGAAAACTGAAAGAATATTTGCATACGACTCACAGACATCACCTTCCCGGTTAAAGGTTAATTCTTAAGGAGGACCACTAGTGTGACCGCCTGAAAAAAAGGTGATTTTCAGGAATTTTTTCAAAGAAAACTACTGTATGGAATGTTTTAATATTTTAAGGATATATTCCTTGATATATAATAAATATATGATAAAATTTTTGGACCAAAAAATTGAAAATTCAGTGAGTTATTTGCGATTTCCCAAGGCTCCAAAAAAAAGTTCCCCCACTGCTGCAGTGATAGCGACCTTCACAGTGCCTGAAATAAAAAAGAAAAAAAACGAAAAACCTATTAAACTAAAAGTATTACCCGTTCCATGAACCTCAATCGCAAAAATAAAGTTGAAATTTAACAAAATGACGGTGTCTTTAAAAAAAAAAGTTTCAAATTTTATGGGAAAATTTGATGATTTTTGGCCTGCAAAAAGTACATTTTTTATTCGATCGGAAAACTGGAGATTCATGGCACGAAGAAACGTATATAAAAGAAGCTTCAATAAAAATCAAATCGATCGTATGATTTATCTTCGAGTTATAACTGCAGCAAATTTGAAAAATGTATTTTTTTTACCTTACCTTTTAGTTTTAATCACTGAGAATTTTTACTAAAATTATTTACGATATACTCGTTATAAGTAAAACTCATAGTAAAACTAGATGAGTCGTTTAAATGTGTCAGGGTCTAGCTGTTCCACAACATGTGACTGGCAGCCACGACCAGAAACTCCCGAACTATTAACCTTCATACATTTCTCAATACCTCAATGAAAATCAGAATCCGCTCTTCAGATGGCTGTAAGTCAAAAACTATTTGAGATATGCACTTGAAATTTTAGTATGTTATTTTTAAAAGTATAGACTATCGAAACATGCATTTTCCAATTTTTTCAAAATGTCACACTAGTGGTCCCCCTTAATAACAGGCATTGAAATATTTTAATTGCTTTCAAACCAAGCTTTATGGAACTGATTTGCATGAGGGTGACTAGTCGAATTGGAGTAATTTCGGTGTAGACTTTTCAGTTTTGTTATCAAAATGAAGGAATCCGTTTTAAAAACAAGTCTTTTTTCTAGTTTTCTAATTTTCATTTCCAATTCAATCATGCAGTCATTTTGTTTGTGATTTTTAGTGCACAGAAAAATTTTAATAAACATGACGTCATTAAGTTAAAAAAATATTTTTCTCAAATCAGGCTGGATGAAAGTGGTCTGAATTAGGGTATGAATTTTCCTGTTTTGCTATCAAAATGACGAAATTCTTCCTAGAAATATGACTGATTTGACAGAAATATTTCTTCTAGTAGGTAGTCCTATACATACACTGTTAAAAAATTTTACCACATTTAATGTTGGCATTTAATTGCCAACATTAAATATTGTAAAATTACATTTCGAAATGTTAGGAACATTTTTCTATGTAAAATTGTATTGTAGAATGTTTTACCTTACATTTCGGATGTAATTTTACTCCACTCAATGTAAATTAATTACGTACGATATGCAAAATTACACTCTCAACTCAACTAACGCCGTCAGTTGCGCAGAATCAATTACGTGATATCGGTAATTTACATCCAAAAGATCAGTAATTTACAGTTAAATACAATAAATTTTCGTTTCGAAATGTAATCTTACTATTTTAGCATGTCAAATACCACTTTTATATGTAATTTTAGTATCAAAGTATTTAAAATTACAGTGAATATCTATTTTTACACAAAATTTCATATTTTACAATTAAATTATTTAAATTTACTGATACATTGTAATTTTCAAGACACACATTGTAAAAAATTACCATATTTTTTATTGTAATAATACATATTTTTTTCCAATATTACAACTTTGGTAATATTGGAAAAATTGATTTCGAAAACTTTCAATTTGTATCCAATTTTTGTCATTCAATTATTTTATTTACGATTTTGTAGGCCTTGAAAAATTTTAGTAAACCTGCGATGACGACTCGTCATCGCCTCTTTCCTCAAATTAAGCAAGTATTTTGGCTGTAAACTATAGCCAGTTTTAAAAGTAAAAACTTACATTACGTCAAATAAAACTTGCCTGTACAAATAATATTTATTTTTAATAAAATACAAATTTAATAAGGCTCGTTTTTTTCGATAGTATCTATTTGATTTGTGGTTTAGAATTATTTCAGTAATAAAAATTCTGGATTTTTTATTAAAGTAATCTACGTTGATTACGAACATTTTATGTCACATTTTTTTTTTTCATTCGATTAATCTCTTCAAGTTGACTTTTTTTTTTAATAAAAATGAAATTCTGTTTGTTTGTAAAGTAATATCAATTGCAATAATAATAAAACGTAAGAGATTTTTTTTAGTGTTCCGTACAAAAAATGATAAAAGGGGGAATGATTTTGGTGTTCATACAGCTGTCCTAGACGATTTTCTCTGAGAATATTTGACGTTAAAATTGGAAAATTTTGTTGCAAAGTTGCATGATGGACCACAGAAATTATGATAGTGATAAATTATAATAAATATACTTAAATTTCCTACATTTTATTCCGAAAATTGTGAAAAAACTCTAGCCACTGTCTACGAAACCCTGATTTAATGCGTATCCATGTGTATGCATTTGACGAATTGTTTTGAAAAAACGTCAGAAAAAGGAACTAACTAAAGAACTAAATTAATGCAGTTCATATTCATCACTGTTGATTCAGAACTGTGAACTAACGAACTAAAAGAACGAACTAGTTCATTAAAGAACTATGAACTAAACTGAGCGCTCTTACAAGTGAACTAAAATGCGCAAGCCTAATAAGTATGCAAATTAGATTAGAATATATATCTACCAATGTATATATAATAAAAAAGATGAGAGTAGTTCTTATTATTAAACGAAATCGAAAAATTATGTTTTTTCAGTTACTGACGAATATAGTTTTATTAAACGTTTAAAAATGAAACAATTTTCTTACATTTTAAGGTTATTTTGTTGCAGATTCAGTTACAAAAAATCATGTAAGCTTACTTACATGTAAGATTGTATATTAGATAATACAATCTACTTAATAAATTTGTAACACTGACTGACTGACAGACAACGTACAGCCTAAACCGTTGGGTTTAGAAGAATGAAATTTTGCACAGGAGTTCCCTATGTAACGTAAGTGACCACTAAGAAAGGATTTTTGAAAATTCGCCCCCTAAGTGGGTTAAATAGGGAATGTAAATTTTTATGGAAATTCGTTATTTTTGAAGTTAGAAAAATATGTTACTATGACTATTAAAATAAAAAATATCTTATTTAATGAATCTTTAACTTTAACTGACAGACAACGTACAACCTAAACTGTTGGGTTTAGAAGGACGAAATTAAGCACAGGAGTTATGAAAATTAGCGTTTAGGCTTCTACTATTTATAAATAAAAGTCAATTGTTTCTGGAAATTTATTCCCTGAGGAGTTAAAACAGAAAATGAAAGTTCGTATGGGAAGTTCGTCATTTTTGAAGTTAGAAACGTGAATATTGATTTAGGCTTTTGAAAAACATTAAAAGTGAGCAGAAAGTGAGTACCTAATAAAAAGATGTTGCCGATAGGAAATCCCATCGGGCATACGGCTAGTCTCAAATAAGCTTACATGATTTTTTTAAATTTTTTTCGGTTTTGTTTAATAATAGGAACTACTCTCATCTTTTTTATTATATATATTTTGGTAGATATATATGGACATAAATAAGAATTGTTCCAAAGAACTGTCTTTGCGTTCTTTCAGTCTCATTTATTACGTATAATATATGAATAAAATCGTTATAATTTTTGACAATTTTCAAATATCTTAAGCTGCAGTGAAAGTAAAATACTGAATAAAAAAGTTTAACAACTAACTCTGATAAATCTGAAAATTTAAATGTATGTCCTCTTGTGTGTTAAATCATTGACACAAATCTTGTGTAAAGATTTGAGACATATGCTTTGTGTTAAAATAACACAAAAAATTGAGTGAACCGTTCTGGACATGTTACCAGAAATTTTTTCACTGTGTAGTTTTGTTACTATATCACCGGCATAGGTATACTATACGTGCGTACGTATTAGCTGATCTGTTGATGTCAAGACTATCGACTACATGCTATAGTATAGAAAAAAAGTAACATCAACACTCTAAAACTGATGTTAAGCAATATTAATTGACAAATTTGTATACTTACATACTATCCCAGCAGAAGTATACTTTAAATGCTAAACCATTGATTTCAAAGAAAAAGTTTTTCTACAAAAAGTATTTCTCACAATTTAAGGAAAAACGGTTTTTAAAATTTTCAAATACTTTTATATCAAATGCTTTTCTTAAAAACAATTTATTGTTTGGAATACTATTCGGGCTAGTACCATTTACACTTGACCGATTTTTTTTTCTTTTTTTTAGAAAGCAATATGTGATTTTTAAAGTTGAATTATCATTTTTATTTTTTAATAACTGTTCATTATTCGCAAACGGTCGTTAATGGACCATACAACAGTTCAGTTTGATGCTTGGTTTGCGTAATAAAATTGACATTAGAAAATTTTTCATCGATGGGCATTGAATTAAATTTTTTTTATTGCCATATATATTGTCGGGGATATATAAAATTTAATTTTTATTCGAGTATATTATGTAGAGCAGTCGAATGTTATTTTAGGTTTTTTTTTAATTGAAATTTGTCAAGTTTTGCCAACAATTTCGAAATTGTTTGAATGTAAATTTTATGGAAGTTGAAAAGTGTTTTTTGATTTGAGGCGAAAATTTTCTGAATGTTGTAATTTCTTAATTCTTTGAAAATGTGGTTCTTATTTTGGTAATGTGTTAAATATAATTCATATACAGCATAACTTCTTTTTATGCAATCTTTATTGAAATGCATAATGTGAATAAAACGTAAGAGAAAGTACGAAATGTGCATTTAACTGTGATAAGTGTAGTTGCTGACTATTTTTAACGCATTTTGTTGCGTCATTCAATTTTTTTTACATAATTGTATGTATGTGTTTCAATTTTTGCAACAAAACAGGAATGAAATAAAATATTCAAAAAAGGTTTCCATGTTTAAATTGCGTCCCTTTATCTTTTTTAGAAAAGAAATTTCTGTGAAATTGTGAAGTTCTGAGTTATGTATTTTCCATGAAACTCTTTTTATACAGTGGAACCGCATAATAAATTATTTTCTAAAATTTGTTGCAAACTATACATTTCATCTGACTATTTATAAAGTTTTTGAATATTTATTTTTTTTGTACGATTTTTTTCTATGCGGTCTCTATCCTTCGCATAAAAAGAGTTTTCGTTGTACTAGATAAATACCCCTGTCGCAGCATTCTGCATAACATAGCAAAATTCCATTTAAAAAAAATTAGTTTTTCTCGGAAACTACTTGACATAGAAAAATAGTTTAAAGACTTTTTTATGTGATTTTTCTCCTCGTTTCAATAGTGTGTAAAAAATTGTCGCAAAAATTTTTGAATAAAGGGAAATTTTGGTAAAACACTAATTTTTTTTCACGAAAATTGCCAAAAAACCATGTTCCGGGCATCGGACGTGCCTGGTTAAGTCCAACGGTTTGGGACTTCCAATATTTTCACACAATTTCGTAAAAATTGGACCTTTCGTTCGAGAGTTTATATATATATATATATATATATATATATATATATATATATATATATATATATATATATATATATATATATATATATAAACAAATTTCTGTCATGGTCCCGGACTCAGGTCGTGTTATGTCAGTGGCTGTAATAGCTGAATTCCATTCTGGAAATTCGCGAATAAAAACAGTTTAAAAAGTTACTGTAATTATACAGTACCTACTCTGTCAAAAAGTAGGCTAAAGACAATTTCAAGAAAGTTAAATAATTTATCAAATTTATTTTAAGATATTTTCGCTTTAGTTCAATATACATGAGAGTTGTTATTCGATTTATTCCTAAAATATTCATCTAATTCTTAAGTTTCTACAAAAATATACCTACTAAAGAAGGATATCGAAGAAATATATTACCAAATTTCTTGAACTTACGGTTTTTTTTGGACTTCTGGGACTAAAATACATACTTTAATTTCTCCTGTACGAGAGACTCTTCATCCGACATCTTTTTTTGAAACCAACTTTACATAATTTTCTCATTGTTAGAATACTATGGGGTAATATTTTTGGAGAAGACTTGTACACTCTCAAAACGGTTTCTTTGTACAACGATTAAAAATTTCTTTGAAATTTTTTTCTTTGAATCAGAGCAATTATTTCTTTAAATCAAAGAAATATTTTTTTGACTACTAAAAAGAAAAATATTTTTTTGAATCAAAAAAATATTTTTTTGATTCAAAAGAACAAATTTCAAGAAATTTTTAATCTTTGAAGAAAGAAATCGTTTTGAGTGTGTACACGTGTTAGACTACTATGGCATAATATTTTTGGTAAAGTCTTGTACACAATTAAATATAAATTATTTGAGAATTTAATGTAAAAATATGTACATTACTCGCAACGAACTGTAATTCGAGTACCTTCCTTAGCGCTGGTACAGTAAATATGTAATACTCTCGATGGTATTTCAAATAAAGTGGGCTAAAAGTGATAAAAAAGGGAAATATTAAGTATAGTGATCGATCTAAAAACTTCACCTCCTGAATTTCCGGAATTAATTTTGTTAAAATTATGAAACTGAAATGATTTATAATATTTAAGTGACATTATCAGTAGACATTTTAAAAGCATCAAAACGGTTTAAAAACATTTTCAGAAAAGACGATCGAAATTTTGTGGTAGAGGGGAGAGACTTAATGAATGGGACATTTTTTTAAAAATCGTCTACTTCAAAACGAAGTAATCAAATATTTTAATTCTTGCGGCATAAGAAAAAATCGGAAAAATTAATTTCAGCAGGCTTACACGACGAATTTTTCGGGTGGCTTCCGTTACCAAAGAATTACTCCTATACATTTGATAAATTCACTACACATTTGAAACAAAAAGTCTCCATGAAACATTCGACAACCTACACATCTTTTGTTGTTAGCGAATTTCCAGAACGAAATTCAGCTATTACAGCCAGTGCCATGACGCGACTTGAACCCGGGACTATGGCTTGGTTTTGAGGTCCTTAGAAACCGAAAATAATATTCACTAAAATTTATATATATATATATATATATATATATATATATATATATATATATATATATATATATATATGTGTGTGTGTGTGTGTGTGTGTGTGTGTGTGTGTGTGTGTCCCCGCACGATTCCTATCGAACGAAATGTCCTTGGTTTATGAAATTTGGCGAAAATGTTTGAAATGCCAAACCGTTGGACAAGTTCGTTAGCCAGACCCGTCGGATGCCAGGAACATGGTTTTTGTTCTTGCAAAAAATTAGTTTTTTGCCAAAATTTCCACTTAATCAACAATTTTTGCGAAATTTTTTTACACCATTTAAAAGAGGAGAAAAAAATACATAAAAAGGTCTTTAAACTATTGTTCTATATCAACTATAGTTTCCCAAAAAAATTAATTTTATAAACGGAAATTCGCTGTGTTATGCAGGATGCTGCGACAGGGGTATTTAAATTTGTATTTTTTTAAATTTATTTTTTACACTGTTACACTTCTATAGTTTTTCGGACGACTCCCGTTACCAAAGAATTACCCTTGTTCGTTTGATAAGTTCACTCCACATTTTGAAACAAAAAATCTCTCTAAAATATTCGACATTTCTTTTGTTTTCACAAACATATACATTTCTTTTGGTTTTTTAAATTTGCATATTTTCTTGTTTTGAAACTATAGGCCTTTTCATCATGTGACGAGCGCAAGCACAGCCGCCATGTTAAAATAGTGGTAATTCAAAAGTTTCGTACTGTTTTGGTCAGGAATAGCCAGAAAAGCAATATTATCTCAATAAACAAATGAATTATTGGAAAAAATTGTCGATGGTGCTTCAATTGTTTATAATTCAGTTGAAGCCCATAATCACCCATAATTGTGAACAATTGAAAAAGTGGCTGAAATGTTATGGACGTCCGCAAAAACGGAAAAAAAGTGAGCTGATTGAGAGGTTAGGCATCCTCCATACTACTTCTTTACTATGTCAAAAATAATAATAAAAGCAAATAATATCTCTAATTTTATTCTAATTAATAATGTCAACCAATTTTTAATACAAATTTAAGTGATTTATAGCATGTATCACCCTTACAAACTCCATAATAACACCGTTTCTTTGCTCCTTTTCCTACAGTTAACATTATAGTAATGGATTGAAAAAATTTAATTTTCAATTAAAAACACTTATTTTTTATTTTTTTTACTTTTTTTCAATAAATATTCTTTATTTAATATTTTTTAATTTTGATTATTTGTAGATGGGTACTTTAACATGGTTGTTTACAAAGAACAGTACGAAAAAAATGGCCGATATTGACACATGAGCACAAAAAGAAAATTGTGATGAAAAGGCCTATTGTATAATGAATGTAAAAAATATCGTAACAAGTATCCCATTTTATCGACAATATCATCCGCGAGAATTTCATCATGTACATACGGCACGTTTTGAATGTTTTTGTCGGGCACCTACAATATTCGCCCGAAAATCTTCAACGCTCCCAGCACTGACGAACACACATAATAACAGTTTAATTCTGCTATTTGAACATTTATTTTGTCTCAAATTGTTTAGTAGTATTATGTGTTTATTTTTTCCTTTTTTGGGCGGGGGGGGGGATATGTAACGATCCTTCTGTGCTGTTGTACTATTACGTAGATGAGACGGTATGTACTCTGTCTACTCTGCGGCATACATAATGAAAACTGTTGTGTTTGTGAAAATATGGTGACAATTTTCCACATGGTAAAATACTAAATGTATCTCTTTTTGGTGTGCTTTGGTGGTTATGTCATCACTTTGAAAGAGATTTTATATTTTTTTTCTTTTTGTGCACGTCTTTAATGTTTCTGTTTTGTGCTTTCTTTTTTTTCGTTCGGTATTTGTTTAATTTTTTTTTTTTTCGTTTAATTTAAATAAAATCGGTTTTTTAAATTTATAAAAAAGGAAAGAGAAAATTCTTTTTTTTTTATTAAATTTGAAAGATTTTTCCACTAAACAGTCCATTAGGCTTTTATTTTTATTCGTTGGTGTGACGCAAATTAAAAGAAAACATATTAACACTATGAGGCCCGAGCACTTTCATAGTAAACTTCCCCGGAAGCCGGCAATATGAAAAAAAACTTTATATAAACAAACACATAAAATAAAATCATTCAAACACTGAATAGATTCAACACAGTTCAACATGTATGTGTGAAACTGTAAACATACGTACGTGATACGTACATACTAAATATACACTGACATTCAAATCAATTTTCTTTAAAAATATAAATTATATTTTTTCTGTATTTTTTGTTTATCTTACAATTTTTTATACATATAGAAACCAAAAGAGTTGTGTGTGTTGGCATGTATTTGTGTGAGTAGGAACACATCCGTGTGACGAATGATGATAAACATCGCACACATAATGCGTAACCAACTATTCAATTAATCATTGATCGCGGTCGGCCGCTGAGGATGTTTTGTTTGGTTTCGGATGCCGAAGCTATGGGACTGAAAGTGTTAATAGTGATAAAAAGGAAGTTTATTGCTTTTTTTTAAATATGCCATATAAAAATTTTTACGAAATATTTTAAGGATTTTAACACGTTTGCTAATGTTACACAGGCTATATAGGCTATGGAACCCCGGGCTGTAGAGAAAAATAGCGGGCCCCAGGAATAAGCTGCATTCTATACACCCAAAAATATTGGTAGTGAGCAAAAAAAACTTTTTTCCCGCGCCCTCTATCGACGGCTACGGGCGCCCGCCTCAAACTCGGAACCCAGGGCTGCAACCTCGACATTTCCTCATTGAGCCTGATGGGATCACACCAGAAATTTTGATTCGATTTTTAAAATAGAATATGTTGTAATACTGTGGTTTGACCAAGTTTCTTTCAGAAATAACTTCATTAATATGTAAATGTCAAAACTGTTCCAGTATTAGATACCGTTCCATAATGGGGGATTTTAACCCTAAAAGCCCCCCTAGTTACCTAAATGGGGGCTTTTAACCCTAAAAGCTTCCCTAGTTACTCGTCCAGAGCCAGTTTCCGTCCATTTTACTGTACAATAGCATATAGAATTATAAAAACAGATAACCGAGCAAGTTTGATTTTGTTACATTCCTGACTCATAAACGGTAACAACACAGATAAAAAATATTTACTTGATAGTTGCGTATTTAAAAAAAAAACGCCGTGAGCAGCGGAGCCCCATCACGGAAGTCGAATTTTTCCTTTCATCTTCGGTATTGAGTGTCTACAAGCGAAATATAATTGAAAGTCCACAAGCGATTTGTATTTTTGGTGGTTTCAAAACTGATGATGAGTGTCCGGTTGATCAGGGCTTTAAAAAAAGGTTTTAAGTTTTTAAGGGTTGAATCTCAGTAAATTTCAATTTTGTGCCGATAGCAGTTTACAGGGAAAAAGCCAACACAATTCGTACGAGGGAATTTCTATCCATGCTTATCCGCCAATTGCCTTTGTGTTTTATTTTTAAATATTAAAAAAGAAGGAACTTAAATAGTAAACTAGAAGGCATTTATGAAGATATTTTTTCTTTCCAAATAAATCCAAAATTTCTATTTTATAAATAATAAAAATCCAAAATTCCTAATTTATAAATAAACAGTGACTTTAATAACATTTTTAAATTACTTATATGTATGTATTTCATTTGTTAAAAAATTGTATCCACTTTCTTTTAAATTTTTTAAAATTACTATTCGCCTACTTGTATTTAGAATAAAAGTAATGCATTTAAAACACATTTAACAATAGCATTCAATTCCGATGTAAAAATGGAAGAAGTGGGGGGAAAAGTAATGTGGACTCCCTAAAAGGTACTAGCTGGATACTAACTGAATACACGTACAAAATTTCAGCCCTCTAGGTTTCCTTAGAGAGTCTCTAGACGTGTTAGAAAACAAGCAAAAAAATTAAGGAAATATTGGCGTAAAAATCGTGGGGGTAAGGGTTAAAAGTTGAAACCCCCAAAAAACAGTGTCTGGCCATTAGCTTAACCTGTACACAAAATTTCAGCCCTCTAGGTTTAATTGGGGAGATTTTGACCCGAACGAAACTGTTAAAAAACAAGAAAAATCATGTTCTTTTGGGTATAAAAATGGTGGGGGTAGGGGTTAAAAGTCGAGACCCCTAAAAGGCACCCCCTTGATACTAACTCAATCCAAATTCAAAATTTCAGCCCTCTAGGTTTATTTGGGTGACCTGTGCGAGTGGTACAAACTTCGAAAACGTCGAAAATGCATGAAATTGTAGCTTAAAAATGAGGGGGGTGGAGGTAAAATATTAAAACCTCCAAAAAGCACAACCTAGGTAGGAACTTTATCAACACACCAAATTTCAACCCTCTACGTTAATTCTGGGGGGCTGGGGGCCTGTTAGATCCAGCGAAAATAGTTTTTCCCCCCTCTACTCCCACCAAATCATCGTAGGAAGCTGAATTTTGGATATGTTGTAGATAATTGACCGAAACATTATTTAAAACCGGTTTAGAAAAGTTTTATTGCTTTTCCGCCCCCCACCACCCCCTTAAAGGTCGGGTCAGAAAAAAAATTTGCCCAAAATTTGACCCCACTTTGATAGTATGAGGTGCCTCGAAAATGAGCCCCATTTACCAAATTTCATCTCTTAACTTCCATAGGGGGGCCCTACACAAATTAAAAGGTGGCGGGAATATATATATATATAACGGATAGCGCCCCTACTCTCGCCTCTCGCAGCTCTTATCTTATAGACTGAATAAGTCTAATTTTTCGGAGAAAATTCGACTAAAAATTATTAATTAACCAGTTGTTTTCATGTTGGACAGACAGTGTGTAAATTAACAAAAAGACTAGTGACATGATGACATTTCACGGTTAGTTTTAATACTGTTATGGCGTGATTAAGTTTTATTTTTTGTTTTTATACTAATATTTAAGAGACATTGAACGTAATTAGAAGTGAAAATTTTTTAAAAATTTAAATTGAGTTGTAAAAATTTAATGGACGGATATTAAGTAATCAATTCCTTAAAAACTTCAGTTTTCGTCCACTTGGACGAAAACTGAAACAATCAAATGAAATTTATTTTATTTCTCAGTCTAGCTAAATATTGTGCAATAGTAAAAAGCTTTATTTTGGACAATTATCATTGGCTGCTTGATTAGAGATTTAATTTTCGTCCACTCAGTTATTTGCGTAGAATGAATTACAAAAATTTAAATTACATAAATAAATTGTACTTTTCAGTTTTCGTCCATATATTTTTCTGTATGTGAATTATATTTTCAATCTTTTAGATAACCTCCTTAGAATCAAAAAAGTTATAAAATAAAATAAAATAAAAAGGTTTAAGAAGGAAGATAAAAGGTTCTGAATACATATAAGCATTTGCTTTTTATTAAAATTAATATTTTTATGACAATTTTTAGCTAAATGGTGGTCGAAAACTAGTCTACATGTGAATGAAAACTGACTTTTTTGGACGAAAACTAGCGAAATCTGTATATTTATCATTATTATTTTTTTATAAAAAAAAAAAAAATAAAACAAAAAAAAACAGTGAACGTAATTAGTTATCATTTTATGTCATCTTAAAATAGTCTATGTAAGCAATAAATAGCAATAGAATTCATTAGCATTAGATCAGTTGAACATATTATTTTTATGTCGCAAAGCTATCAACTCCACTAATTGGACGAAAACTAGCGAACCTACCCTACGTTACTCAAAAAAAAAAAAAAAAAAAAAATTAATCGAAACAAAAATAAATGTATACATAACCCGTTAAAAAATTGAACGTACATGTTTTTGCAATTTGACCCTTATTTTCCTGTTAACAATTTTGGTCTAATATCACAGAATACTTGTTTGAAGTTGATGAAAATTGACAAATGTGAGTAAACCTGTTATATTAATATCGATTTTGGACAACATGTATTGAAATATTTATCTGGTTTCAATGAAAAGAGACAAGATAGTGCAACAGATAATAGCAAACTCTTGTTATTTCCGTCTTTTAATGTAATTTTTTTTCTATCTAGTTTTATCGCAAATCGAAACGATAGTTCAAATGTTTATGTGCATGTACATACACACATCGATACATACATGAAGTACAGTGTCTTACTAAAAGACACAAATGATATAATATCGTATGTTTTAGGTACAATCATTATTAAAAATTGATATTATATATGACTTAGTACACGCGAGCACTTCAGTAGTCCAGAAATAAAATTTTATAAATTAATAACAATTTCGCTAGTGGGCGTTTGTACAAGAAAAATCTCATTTTTAGTAAAAAAATATTTTTATGCATTAGGCTTGTCACGAATACCCAATTCGGCCAACAGCCGAGTACCGAATATTCAGCTGAATTTGGTATTTTGTATTTTTTATGTTTCCTACAACAAGGCCTTTCAAACGACACCCTACTAGCCAAACGAAAATTCTCAACATTTTTAATTATTTAAAAAAAATTTAAATATACTAAACGCATAATATGACTATATAGCTGTATGTGTGTGTAATTGTGCATACATAATGTATTAGTGACTTATTCTTAACTATGTTATTATGTTATTATATACACTTACTATGTTATTGTAAGTATGTATGCATTACCAACCAGTATCTACACTGAACTCGATTACCGTAAAACCGTCTAGACCCGGACACTTTGCACCAATCTTCAAAGTAAATAATTTCTACATTAACCTGTAACAATAAACATTTGTTCTTGACGTCATTAGAGAGAGAAAAACATCCTCTAAACAGCTGTACCAATAAAAACTACGGATTTCAACTTATACTATCTCATTTTACAGGATTGCTATCCTCCAGTTTTTCAAAGAAATAAAATGTGTGTCTAACTTAGACATGTAATTTTCGTCATAATTGCCATATTGTTTTAGTTTTGACATGTATGTGTTCAGAGTTTTATCGCGCATCATTTAATGATGTTTGAAGTTATATTCGATGTGTATATAAAAAAAAAAACATGTTATACATATATATCCGTTTAGACCCGGATACATCAGTTTATTACACTATGGCCGCGATTCGCACTGGCTGTAACTTCCACTATCCATATGTTAATATTTCCCCCAGAATTACGCGTTTTATTCCTCCTTCTGGTATCATATCGCATGTTTACTTTATAGAGAGGCATACTATGCATTGCAACCTTTCCCTTCCCAAAAAATATTTTGAAGTCTTTGTAGGGTTCAAAGAGATCAGACGATATAAAACACTGTCCTAACCCCGGCGGGAGAGCTTAGTTTGCATGTTATTACATTATTTAAGTACGTGTCCGGGTCAAGACCGATTTAGGGTGTAGACCCGGACACTTACTAATTATTTTTTTATTTTTTTATTTTTACTTATAATGAAACAAATGGGTCAGGGATAGATATAACAAATAATATACACTCTTTCTAATGGTAATACTTTTATTGGTGATATCTATGAAGGAAACATGTATAAACATAAAATTAATCAAAAAATGTAAGAAGGTGTCCGGGTCTAGACGGTTTTACGGTACGCGATAAGTACATAGTTATTTTTAAGGGCAAAAAAAAATATCCCGTTTATGGACATAAACAGTTCGTGATTCAACAAAATGCTTTATTGGTCTCATCGACATAATTCGACAATTATTAGGTGTTCGACCTGTTCCCCCGAATATCAAAAATAGCCAAATAGGTTGAATACCGAATTTTTGGCGAATATTCGCTGCAATGTATGTATTTCGCAAGTTACACAATTATTGTTGTATCTATATACACACTGAAAAAGCAAAAAAAAAAAAAAAAAAATTATGTCCTACAATTGTAAGATAATTTACTAGATGTCACTCCGTTAAACTTGTTAACAAAAGTTATTAAATTCTGAAAAACAAAACAATTTAACTTAAATAATAAGTTAAGATCTTTATATAAAGAAACAATTGTTTATTATTTAAATTATAATATTTTCAACAAAAAACACCGGAAGTTTTAGTGAAAACAACGAAATTTTTGATAAAACAACAATTTTGGTCGACTGTAGAAAACGGGGGATTTATTTTCATCAAAAAATTCATATTTCAACAAAAATGTTTCTGTGATGAAATAGGTACTTCATAAAAAGAAAAGTGGGGATAATGGAAACGTAACTTTTTTGGTAGTAAAAATTTGTTGGTGGTATCAATTCATCAACATTTTATCCAAAAGTAGTATTACCTACCTACGAAAGTAACGAAAACAACGATGAAAAAGGGTTTTGCATCAGTTTGTAAGGTTATCAGTTTTAGCCCGAAGATGAAGATGAGAAATGAGAACCGTAGTGATTTACCATTGTCAGTACAAATCAACTTTTTTACTCTTCTCGGTATCAGTTTTGATATAGGGTGTTTCATTATTAATTATCGATACCATCTAGCATTTTACGGTAGGTCGTCATACTAGTAATTAAACAGTTATCTTAAATGAAGGTTTTATTATTTAAAATCTAATTCGATATTATCTAATTCGATATTTTTTCCATAATTTTCTTCGTTTTAGAGATATCGAGCGCTAAATTTTGAAATATAAATATCAATGGGATGCTGTTTTTAGAAGGTAATAGTTCACAATATCTGTGCATACTGTCTCTTTTGAAATTTTGATTTTCTAGTATTTTCCTTTGTCCGAATTTTCATAACGCTAAATAACCTACGAACCGCGTTAAGGGGGGAGGGTCCTCCAGAACTTTCAAATTTTCCATTCTTTGTTTTGCTTTAAAAGTTCATTTGAACCTTAAGGAATATATTTCTAATGTTTTAATCCCAACAGAAAGATTATCATAAACTGCTTTTAACTCTACTTTTCAAGAACGAAAACTTTTTAATAGCGTTTTTCTCAAAACAGGTTTTTTTCCGCGCCGTGGAACATAACTTAAAAAGTTATTAAGGTATTTACTTGAAATTTTGTACAGATACTCTTTAAGATATTGGCCTTTGCATATACCTAAAATTTTGCCTAAATTATTACTATAAATATTGTTTATAACGATTCGTTTCTAAAAAAAAAAAGTGAAATTTTTTTCTTTTTGATTTTAAATTGTGAAAAAAAAAATTCTCATCAGAAATAGGTATATGTAAAGCGTAATGACTTATTTTAATAAAGTTTTTTTGTCCGATTGAATTCAGTTGATTACAAGAGGCTGGGCATTCCACGGCGCAAATTAAAAGAGTCAACTTGGAACAGCAGTAGCGCCGCCATTTTTTCTTTTTTTTGAATAAAAATTTATGAGTGAATACACCATAACATGTACTATACTATGTAACTTCATTTGATACAATAAATGTATCCAGTTTCTTAAAAAAAATTATTAAAAAACCTGTTGGCTGGAGGATCCCTCCTTAAGAAGGTAATATAGTTAATTTTTAATCAGCTATTTCACAATATCTGTGTATACTGTCTCTATTGAAATTTTGATTTCCTAGTATTTTCCTTTGTCTGAATTTTCATAACGCTAAATAACCTACGAAGCCAATTTTTAAAATTTCCGCGCTCAGTTTCTGAAAAAGTAAGCCAGGTACCGTAATATCTCTGTAGTTTTGAAAAAGTGTTTATTTTGAAAGGGACATCTGGAATCAAAAATTCTTAGTTAGTCTTAATCTATAGATATGTCATTCTGGTCGGAACTAGAATTAATTTTTTTCACCCCTAACTTTCCATTTTACAACTCTTTTTGTGCTACAAAAAAATGTTTTTTTTTCGAAGTTCACCATTTTGTTACCTTTCGATAAAATTTTATAATTCTAGTTCCGACCAGAATGACATATCTATAGATAATGACTAATTAAAAATTTTTGATTTCAAATGTCCCCAAGGGTCAAAATCACTCGGGCCATCCACGTGCTTTATTTTGAGGCGCCAACTTCAAGTGATAATAATAATAAATCAAAATTTAATTTATTGAAAAATAGTATATTGTGCAATAAGTGAGGGAAATTGTCGATTGCCCACTAAGGCGAAATTGAGTTCATTCGCTTGAGTGGACCAATCGACAATCCCGCACGAGTTGCACATACTATTTTTTATTACGAATTTCACATACTTTTTTCTATTATTATCACTATTTTTGACATTTTTATTACTTTTTAAAATAATATTTTTAAGTGTTCGTCTTCTTTTTCTGAATTAATATTATCGTTTAAATTACTTTGTTGGTGGTTTCTATAGAAATAATTATGAATATTTATTAAATGAAACATTAAGAGGCGACTTTGCGTGTTTTGATTAAATTTTGCGTGTTTTATTGTCAATTGGCGTGTAGAAAGTTACTTTCCACACGCAAAAAAGTATGCGGGAAGAATACAGTGGGTAAACAGCTATTTTGCGTACAGAAATGTGTGCGCTAAGTTAGTATTTCTCCCGCATGAGTAATAAAAAATTTTTTTTTTGTTACCTTAAGATGTAAATAATAACATATTAAAAATTCAAAACTTTTCATTTTTTCTTTCTCAAAACAAGAAAAAATGCCCCTAATATTAGTCATGAAAAACTACGCGAGTTACTAGATTACTACCTTAAAATTTAGACAAAAATTTACGTAACATAATAATTATATTATAGAACTTATTTAATGTGGCTGTAGGTACTTGTGAATAGGTTAGTGGATATTATGGAGATACTTGAACGGTACGGTCTTAGGTTCGAATCGTGGTATTATCATTGTTTTTTTTTTCTTTTTATTACAATAATATACTGCAAAATTAGTGTTTATATAAATAATACTCCACTCCTTGTCAGATCACAGCATCCAGAAAATTATAGTTATATTCAACTTTTACACTAAACACTCGTTATATTTCAACATTTTTAAACTCTTCGACAAAACAACTGCGTGGTAATCAATATTTTTATCGTTCGATTTCCCCCCCCCCCCACTATTTTCGTCGACTTTTGCTCGCCTTTTGCCACATTTACTCATTGACTCACTATCGCTATGGGAATATTATATTCCGTACATGAATTCCTACAATAATATAACAGAAAAATGCTGACAAAAGAAATCGACGTATGTGTGGATATCAGTAAAAGAGAATTTCTTCATCATTTTTCCGTTCGGACGAAAATTATTCGGTTTTATGTTACACGCACAAATTGTTTCTAATTATATTTAATATATGATGCGTAATGTAAGTAAATATTTCTGCATGGAAAAAGAATACTGTGGTGAGGGGCGAACGAACGACCTGAAATGAATGGGAAGGAAAGCTTTTAATGAAATTGACAGAAATGTCTAGAGAGTTTGAAATTGATTCGTTTTTTTTTTCTTATTCTTTTTGATGCGCCTACCTAGTTGATTAGTTAGGAAATGGGAAAAATAAAAATTATTTTTTGTATCGTTAATAATTTGAAATATAAACTTTAAAAAAAAAATAACAAAAGGAAAACTAGAGTTTTGTACATACATTAGTATTTCGGACACTTAATATTTTAATGATTTTAACCGTGGATAACTAAACCTGTTCTATTGTCTCGTTGTTACTAAGCCTTCGTAAATTTGACGACGACACATGTTTTAGCCAATTTCCAGAATGGAATTCAGCTATTACAGCCACTGTCATGACGCGACCTGAGCCCGGGAATATATATATATATATATATACAGGGTGGGCAATTTTAATCTTTGCATCTAAATATCTCGCCACCTATCAAAAGATGACCTTTACAAAAATTGTTAGGTACGAAGGGGGACATTAAATGGTGACTTTAAATTTGACCTTGTATTTCATTTTCAAGGTCATTTTGAGGTCAAGTCAAATGGAACGACCTACTTTTTATTTCGGATTCTGAAAGAGCGTGAAATTTCATGTCGAAAATGCTATAAACGAATTTTTTTATAATTGACCTTAAGGGGTGTAAAGACCACCAAAGAACAATCAAAGATTAGATTTTAAAAGAGAAACCTAACTTTAAAGTGTCGGCATCTTTTGGAGATGTAAAATAGGAGCTTCTGATCGTTTTTAATGATCTGTGAAGGTCATTCTAAGGTCAAAATCTAGAAAAAAATGACACTAAAAGTTTATGAAAAATTAATTTTTCATAACTAATAAATTTTATAGCTAAAAAATGAAAAATTAAAGGTCAATAAAAAAAATTCGTTCATAGCATTTTCGACGTGAAATTTCACGCTCTTTCAGAATCCGAAATAAAAATTAGGTCGTTCCATTTGAAAAATACGATTTAACCTAAAAATGGCCTTGAAAATGAAATTCAAGGTCAAATTTAAGGTCACCATTTAATGTCCCCCTTCGTACCTAACAACTTTTTTAAAGGCCATTTTTTGATAGGTGGCGCCTCTGGCAAGATATTTAGATGCAAAGATTAAAATGGCCCACCCAGTATATGTGTCCGCGCGATAACTCTCGAACGAAGTATCCAATTTGTACGAAACTTGGTGAGAACATTGGAAGTCCCAAACCCTTGGATGAGTTCGTCAGCCAGACACGTCGGATGCCAGGAACATGGTTTTTGTTCTTGCAAAAAATTAGTTTTTTGCCAAAATTTCCACTTATTCAAAAATTTTTGCGAAATTTTTTTACACCATTTAAAAGAGAAGAAAAAACTACATAAAAAAGGTCTTTAAACTTTTTTTCTATGTCAACTAGTTTCTGAGAAAAACTAATTTTTATAAACGGAAATTCGCTATGTTATGCAGGATACCGAGACAGGGGTATTTTTTTTTATATATATTCTTAAAATATCAATAAATAGACAGTCAGATAGTTTTTCTTAGAAAAAAAGCCGAAATTTCTGTTCTCTAGGCAGAATAACCCCTTAAACATGTAGAACCGCCAAAAAAATAGCTTCTGTCGACTCATTCGTATTTCTAACCGGAATTACATTATTTTTCACAATTTTCATATTTATAATTAAAATTTCCCACTTTGATATTGTTTCGAACCAACAATTGTTATCTTTTACTATGTCCACTTGTCCACTAATATAAATTTTGAAAAAAAAAAATAAATTTATACATAAGTAAATAAACAAAATTACATATTTCGACGGTCAAAAAATGTCCATTTTAATTTTATCTATCACTGGCAGAAAATTATCAAAAAAAATCCATTTGTATGGAAAATTATGTTTGTTTTGATATATGGACAATTGTATGTACAGCTAAACTTTTTTTTATGCGATCCTCTTTGGTGCGATCTTTTTTATGCTGTTTTTAAAAAAATGGTCATTAAAATGTATAATGCAAATCAAAATCAAGAGAAAGTAAGAAATAATAAACAAATACTAACAGAAGTTTGAAAATGAACTAACGGTTCGAAACAATATTGCCAGTTTCAAAAATAAAAGTGGTATTTTGCAAAGTAAAGTATTTGTTATTATTTACAAATATGGAATACCATAAAGTAACGCTCAAATCTATTAATATTAGAAAGTAGGAAACTTAAACGTTAACTATAATAACTTTCTTTGATAAAAATACTTTTTAATGGTTTTTAAGCATTTCAACAAATTAGTGCATTGCATAAGAATATAAATTATTGCATCATTTAGTTTTTTTTACAGATGTATTTTTCACAATTTTCATAATATTATCAAAATGAAATAACATATTCCCACGTGTTAATTAATACTTTACCTTGTTTAGAAAAACAATTTCTAAGGAAATCGTGAGGTTTTGAGCGTTTTAAGTTATGTATTTTCGATGAAACTTTTTTTATGCGGTCCCGATCCACCGCATAAAAAAGAGTTTACCTGTATATATCTTATAGACACAAATAATTATCAGCCCGGCAAAATATAAACAAACTATAAAATAAATAAATAATTTTGAAAATTTTATTTATTTTATTTTATTATACAAATAAATATTTGTTTATTTGCATTATTTACGTTAATTAAGCGAATTTGCAAAATAAATATGAATATTTAAAAAAAAATTTTTAGTAAACAAAATTATTCAGTTTAATCGATTAGTTAATTAATTTCCTATGAATATGATTATTGATTAATGATTGATATGCAAAATTATTTAAGTGTATACTAAATAATGATAAAAATAATAATTAATTTTTAATGGGAACATAGTTACTACAGTTAAACCTTTTTTAGTGCGGTGGATAGGGACGGCATAAAAAAAATGGCACAAAAATATATTTAAAAATATCATAAATAGCTATAAAAAGTTTAGTCCGGTCCAAATTGTAAAAAAAAACTTTTTTTATGCAGTGGGTCGAGACCACATAATAAAAGTTTAATTTTAAGTTCAAAACGCTCAAAACCGCACGATTCCTAAGAAGTGACTTTTCTAAACAAGATAAACCATTAATTTAGACGTAGAAACATTTTATTTCATTTTTATAATATTATGAAAATTGTGAAAAATACATCTGTAAAAAAATTAAATGATGCAATAACTTATGTGCTTATGCAATGTACTGATTAAATGCTCAAAAACCATTAAAAAGTATTTTTATGGCACATTATGCATTTTAATGGCAATTTTTTTTAAAAATCGAATAAAAAAATCGTACAAAAAATTCACATAAAAAAGGACCGCTTAAAAAAAGGTTTAGCTGTATAGTAAATACTTGGCTGTTCAAAGAGAGTGGTTCTGATAATGCTAATTGTTTCAAAACATGAACATTCAAAGAGACAGAAAATGGATATATTTCTTCTGTGGTACCTACCTAGTTAAAGGCGTTCGTGCGCGTCCACAAAACACTACAGAATAATGTTATGTAGCTACCACAAAACACTGTACCTGTATGTTATGCATACAGAGCTTGTGCTTGTTCATGTGTCATATCGTGTCGTGTATATGGGTGATTGCTATACGTACCACCTATGTACTGATCTATGATATCAATGCATACACAGTTGTTGATTGAAATTTAGTAGTCTGATTTGGCCTTGTATGTATATTATGTACGTTTACACATCAAAATCTACCCGAATATTAATTTCAATAATTAATATTTCATTCTAACGTTCGTCAACACGATGTTTTTGTGCAATTATATAAATTGCATATTTCAAAGAATATTTTTAAACATTTTTTATTATGGTATCTACTCTTATAATATACTTACTATAATTTTTAAAATGAAAAAATATGCTGTTTAGAATATTTTTTCCTAATAGCTCTGTGTTAAAAATTTGATTTTTAATCGTCAATTACTTTAAGAAATGATCTATGAAGGCCTTAAAATCTTTGACGGAAGATAACTATGTAACTGAACTTGTCAATTCTCTAAAATTAAAATTTTTATCTACTATTAGGTTTGACGCACGAACGTCCTTAAAGAAATTGTAAAAACCAAAAAGGTTTGGTAAAGTGTGAGTCTCACTCGCGCACCGTGAGTTACGTACAATATTGAAAATAAACACAATTAGCGAAAAAAACCGATTATTGTTCAGCAATTTAATAATTCTACCTTTTTTGGAACATACACGATTTTGGAAATTATTTGCTTCCACCGATTTCGCTGGGCACATTTTGGTGTGTCAGGATCTTGGAAAACTGTAGCAAAATTTCTCCAATCTTCTTCTTTCTTCTTCTTTTGGGTTCTGGCAGCCTGCAGGCGAATTTTTCACAAATTTTACATCCTCGTTATATTCGTGAATTTTTAGCTCAAAATCTTTATTAAAATTTCTTTATTCTTTTAAAACGAATGTATTTCTTTCAAAACGAACACAACACAATTTTCCATGAATGATATTCAAAAATTTCCATGTCAAAATAATAATACATATTATGCATTTTGCTACATAGTATTTTGAATTTTATAAAATCCATTGAACAACACAACGATTGACTTGAGTATACTTCATTCGGCATTAGCTACGATCTATTGAGTATTAGCGAATTTTCGAATGGAAACTTCACCTATTACAGCCACTGTCATGATAAAACTTCAGTCCGCATAGCTATTCTTTAAATGTGCTGTGCTATGTTATGATTAGTTCGGAAACAAAACACAACGAAATATATTTTTGTAAGTTGGTACGTATGAAATATTGTGACAATGGTCCTCAATGTCGATGAAATTGATTACTAATAAGGGATAGTTATTATTTATAGTACACAGTTTTCATTTCCGGTTAAATTGTGTATTTAAAAAAAAAAAATTAGGGTAAGTGCGGGAGAGATGCCGCAGTAACCATAGTTCGTCCGTTGATTGATTGACAGCGTTATTAATGGATTATATGTTTAAAATAAGTTACTTATTTAAGCTGTATATGATAACATTTATGATTAGTCCATCAGTTTAGTAATTATCCAACTTTTTATTATTGAAAAGTAAGTTTTTTAACATACTATTTTATCAAGCATTTTTTTTTTTTTTTTTTTTTTTATTATTATTAAGCTGCATTTTTAACAACTGTGGTCAAATCAAGCATTTAATTCATTAGAATTTAATATATATATTATTGTTTTAATGAAAATGAGTTTTGTTATTAATTTAGGTATATTTTAAAAGTACTGTATAAAATTTTAGGTTAGAATTCCGCACTATGCTTACTATAGCAACAGGCGGCATCTATCCCAACAAAAAGGAGAGATGCTGCATTTAAAGTTGGTATAGATGCCGCATCATATTACATGTTAAAAACATAGACTTACACCTTAATTACGCAATTTTTGAATATAACGAAAATAACGATGATTGCGTGTATATTGACTGTTGACTGGTTAAGATATAAGATATGTGAAAAGTACTCAGAAACAAAAACAAAAAGGTTGACTGGTTAAGATATAACTGCCTGTGTATTGAATGTTTTGAAAAGTACTCAGAAACAAAAACAAAAAAGTTGACTGGTTAAGATGTATAAAGTGCCAAAAATGGTTACATATGGCATGCATCATGTATGGAGATGTGTGTAAAATACAAAATTTTTAATATGAACTATGTGCGGCGTCTCACCTTCTTTGATGCGGCATCTTTCCCATAGGTGTGGGAGAGACGCCGCTTTGCAGGCTCTACAAAAATGTTCATTATGAATCCTTTATGACTCAAAATTTTAAAGAATAATGTTTACATTTATTGTGTACCAAATTTCAATTCAATTAAATGCATACTCTAAGAATTATCAAGTGTTTTCAAAATGTGCGGCATCTTTCCCGCATTCACCCTATACCATAAATAGTAACTTATCTATACATATAATAAAACTGTAACGAGACCATTTCTGTACATGGAATATTTTTTGAAAATTGTACTGACACTGTAAATAGCTATATCGATGTAGATATCAAAACGGCGGTTTTTAAAATATTTGTCTGCCTGCCAATCTGTCTGTTGACGCATCACGTAAAAACGATTGGATGAATTTTAATGAAATTTGGTGTGATCATAACTTATTACCGGAATCAACACTTAGGATAATTTCTATTCCGGAAAAATGTCTCATTCCCACGGGAAAATAGAAAAACTAATTTGAGCATGTGTACACATTACGCAAAAACTGTTTAACGGATTTTGATGAAATTTGGTGTAGTGATAGTTTATTACCTGCGTCAATACTTAGGATACTTTTTATTACCGCAAAATGTTTATTTCCCTTCGAAAAATACAAAAACCATTTTGAGAATGTGCATACATTACGCAAAAATTATTGTTCTATGCAAGTTCTGTATAATTATTGCACTTATACACTTCTCATTGACTTTATAACAATGCGTTGCGCGAACTACATCGTGGGTACAGCTAGTTAGTAATAAATTTCGTCGACAGAGCACAATATGATCACAGTAATGCATAGGTATCAACTTACAAAAATATATTTTTTTGTGTTTGTTTCCGAACTAATCATAGCATCATAGCACATCACATTTGAAGAATAGCTATTCCGAACTAAAATTTTAATTAAAACATCTTATTTGTACGAAATTTGGTGAAAATGTGAACTCTCGGATGAGTTATTCAGTCGGACACGTCCAATGCCCAAAACCTCAAAAAAAATTTACCAAAATTTAAAAGTTTTCACAATTTTTTTGAATCATTATCCTATCCAAATGGGTTTTGTAACCCGAAATTCGCTGTGCTATGCAGGATGCTGCGGCAGGGATATTTTTGTATATCTACATATTCTTCCTTGGATTTCAATGTTTCTTTCTCTGTATGTATTTATATTAGAACATCAAGACGTGCTACTGAACATATCGTTTCGAAATACCTTATTTTATAATGTTATCGTTTTGTATAATTCCTACGGGAATACTATACCAGGGAGCAGTATAATACTCTTAGTGTTGTTACGGCCACGGGAATAATCTAGACAACTCTACAACTACACACACACATCCTGGTGATGGTGACTCACAACGAATGCCGGAATTTTGCGAACACGGAAATTTGCGAACAGTTATGATTTTTATTACTTGAGATTGACCGGGTAAGATTATCTCCATATTTTAATAGCGGAAATTTGCAAACACTTTTAGTTTTTTACACTTCCACTTAGAATATAGCAAAATAAGGTGAACACCCCTTTTTACGTATTTAAACAAAATGTCTTTAATATTATTTTTGTAGAAAATGTGCAAGTAAATATGTTACTCAAACTGCATCCGAGGCCATAAAGCCATTCGAAAACAAAATTTCCTGCACACTGTCAAACATGGTCATATGTCTATCATGAGGTAGGGGTGTAATGTTATTGGAAATTTACATTTTTTGAATCAAATTAAGGATAAATATGTTTATCGGAATATTTTTAAAAAGAACTTACGTACAAACACCAGAAAATTAAATTTATCAGAAAGCTTTCCAAGAACTAATTTATCAACAGGACAATGACCCTAAACATTCGACATTGTAGTGAAGCAGTATTTCTTATATTACGTACCTCATTTACTTCAATCACCTCCACAGTGACTAGATGTAAACCCTATCGAACATCTATGGCCAATATCTAGGTGTTCAAGTAAGAAAACGTAATATTTCTAATAAACAGGATTTAATTAAAGCATTAATTTTAATTTCAAATATTATCGAATGCTTGTGAGACATTACTACGTATGACAGACTTTTGTCTGCATTTAAAACACACGTAGTATTCATATGTTCACTTATCGTTCAGCTAAACTGAAACTTTAAGCACTCGACTTCCTTTGGTTAACATGACCAAAAACCATATATGTAAATTAAAAGTCACAAAGTGATTGAAAAAATTATCCGGATCGGCCGGGAATCGAACCCAGGATCTCTTGTGATTTTTAATTTACATATGTGGTTTTTGGTCATGTTAACCAAGGCAGTCGAGTGCTTAAAGTTTCAGTTTAACTGAACGATAAGTGAACATATCAATACTGCGTGTGTTGAAATGCAAACAAAAGTTTGTCATACGTAGTAATATCTCACAAGCACTTGATAATATTTGAAATTAAAATTGTAACTGTTTCTCGAATCAGAGAGAGTACTAATACACATAGGTGATTGAATGAGTGTCCGGCTCGGACGCCTGTCGAGCATATAGGATCGTTGGTGTAATGATTAGCACGCCTGGTTAGTTACCAGGAGATCCTGGGTTCGATTCCCGGCCGATCCGGATAATTTTTTCAATCACTTTGTGATTTTTAATTTACTTAAAGCATTAAATTGATGAATAGAGCTAAATCAGTCCGGATTTTGCAACAAAATTAATGGCATCAATGCCCAATCGCTTGCAAGCAATAATTAAAGCAAAGGGATGTGTTACGAAATTTCAAAAATAGTTATTATCCTATGTTCTGTCTCTCTAAAGACTTTTGTGAGTGCTATAATACATTTCTTAATTTAATTTTATTTTTTTAAACAGAGTTATAATATTTGCTGTGATTTTAATTAGTATGATTTTGTAGTACAGATTTTGAAGCATTTATTTCCCTTCTTTTTAGTCGAATTTTCTCCGAAAAATTAGACTTATACAGTCTATACGATAAGAGCTGCGAGAGGCGAGAGTAGGGGCGCTATCCGTTTTCGGACTCGTAGAACACGAATATGTAGAAAAAAAATGTCTGATATATATATATATATATATATATATATATATATATATATATATATATATATATATATATATATATATATACATATATATATATATATATATATATATATATATATATATATATATATTTTCCCGCCACCTTTTAATTTGTGTAGGGCCCCCCTATGGAAGTTAAGAGATGAAATTTGGTAAATGGGGCTCATTTTCGAGGCACCTCATACTATCAAAGTGGGGTCAAATTTTGGGCAAATTTTTTTTCTGACCCGACCTTTAAGGGGGTGGTGGGGGCGGAAAAGCAATAAAACTTTTCCAAACCGGTTTTAAATAATGTTTCGGTCAATTATCTACAACATATCCAAAATTCAGCTTCCTAAGATGATATGGTGGGAGTAGAGGGGGGAAAAACGATTTTCGCTGGATCTAACAGGCCCCCCGCCCCCCAGAATTAACGTAGAGGGTTGAAATTTGGTGTGTTGATAAAGTTTGTACCTAGGTTGTGCTTTTTGGAGGTTTTAATATTTTACCTCCACCCACCTCATTTTTAAGCTACAATTTCATGCATTTTCGACGTTTTCGAAGTTTGTACCACTCGCACAGGTCACCCGAATAAACCTAGAGGGCTGAAATTTTGTATTCGGATTGAGTTAGTATCAAGGGGGTGCCTTTTGGGGGTCTCGACTTTTAACCCCTACCCCCACCATTTTTATACCCAAAAGAACATGATTTTTCTTGTTTTTTAACAGTTTCGTTCGGGTCAAAATCTCCCCAAATAAACCTAGAGGGCTGAAATTTGGTGTACAGGTTAAGCTAATAGCTAGACACTGTTTTTTGGAGGTTTCAACTTTTAACCCTTACCCCCACGATTTTTACGCCAATATTTCCTTAATTTTTTTGCTTGTTTTCTAACATGTCTAGAGACTCCATAAGGAAACCTAGAGGGCTGAAATTTTGTACGTGTATTCAGTTAGTATCCAGCTAGTACCTTGTAGGGAGTCCGCATCACTTTTCCCCCCACTTCTCCCATTTTTACATCGGAATTGAATGCTATTGTTAAATGTGTTTTAAAAGCATTATGTTTATTCTAAATACAAGTAGGCGAATAGTAATTTTAAAAAATTTAAAAAAAAGTGAACTTACTTTTATGACAAATGAAATACATACATATTAAGTAATTTAAAATAGCTATTTATGCAACAAGTACATAATGAAGATCTTTATGAACGAGCCGTGTTTATGGCCGAGCGAGCTTGCGAGCGAGGCCAATAAAAAAAGGCGAGTTCATAAAGTCAAATTATGTACAAGTTGCATACAAAGCTTTATGTACGACTGTTAAAATTCCTAAATATCGATAAAAATCTAATTTATAAACCTGGCGTCTACACTCTAAATAAAAAAATTATTCTATAATATAGTCGGCATAGAAAAATTTATTATATGTTAAAGCATGCTTTGGTTGTAATTATCTGTCATCTGATGTTAATATAATACTGCGACATTTTTAGAAGATTTCTCAATAAAAGTTACTAATATTTAAAAACGAGAGGAAGAAATTGCCTGAAATAAATATTAATAGTAGTTCAGATTGTGTAATTAATATTAATTATATATGTAAAT
The DNA here is from genome assembly GCA_035578155.1 of Brachynemurus nebulosus. Taxonomy (NCBI): domain Eukaryota; kingdom Metazoa; phylum Arthropoda; class Insecta; order Neuroptera; family Myrmeleontidae; genus Brachynemurus; species Brachynemurus nebulosus. Next base: position 11,014,804 of record JAPWDM010000012.1, on the reverse strand, counting down.
ATTTGTAAATATGGTATACAAAATAATACTTCAAGTTAGTGTGTTTTTTGTTTATTGTAAAATTGAAAATAAAATTTATCAAGTAGACTATTCTTTATGGCACTTGTGCTTTTTGCTTTTCATTATGCAACTAGTGCCAAAAAGTACTACTTTTCATATCTCTTAGCAATGCAATAAAATAGGCTTTTATGATTCAGTCGTACATAAATGTTATTAAAGTCACTGTTTATTTATAAATTAGGAATTTTGGATTTTTAGTATTTATAAAATAGAAATTTTGGATTTTTTTGGAAAGAAAAAATATCTTTATAAAGGCCTTCCAGTTTACTATTTAAGGTCCTTTTTTAATTTTTAAAACTAAAACATAAAGGCAATTAGCGGATAAACATGGGCAGAAATGTCCTCGTACGAATTGTGTTGGCTTTTTTTCTGCTACCTGTTTTCGGCACAGAATTGAAATTTACTGAGATACAGCCCTTAAATATTTAAAACCTTTTTTTAAAGCCTCGATCAGCCGAACACTCATCACCAGTTTTGAAACCAACAAAATGACAATTCGGTTGTAGACTTTCAATCACATTTCGCTTGTAGACATTCAATACCGAAGATGAAGGGGAAAATTCGACTACCGTGATGGGGCCCCGCTGCTCACGGCGTTTTTTATTTTCTTTTGTACAAAAGATCTCGTAAAAGATTAAATAAAATTTTTAAGGAAACTTTTTTCTAAACACTTTTGTGAGATACTGTATAAACAAAAACGGAACGTGTCGGGTTTTCCAAGCTGATATAATTAAATTCAATCTGTAAATGGGCGTTTACCCTACTTTAACAAATTTTAAAAAGAAAAAAAAAGAGTGTTCGCAAATTTCCGCAGCCAAAATATGCCTGTAATCTTGTCAGGTCAGTCTCAGGTAGTAAAAACCTTTACTGTTCGTAAATTTCCGCGAATACCATATGTTCGCAAAATTCCGGACACCGTCACAACAGTATTAATATAGACAGGCTTCAACAAAGAGTTGTAACAGAAAAATGTATGATGCTAATATTCCTCCTATTTGAGTGTGCTTGTTTCATACAATAAATGTTTCCAAAGAGTAACTAAATATGTTTGAATAAAACTATTAAAAGGTCGCTGGTTCGATTGTAATGTGGTAAGAACGTATACAAGGTGGCCATTTTTTATATGAATAGAATAAGGTAATGGGTTTGAGTTTCTTTGAATGATTTTTCAAATTGCTTTCAAGACTCCGAAAGTGGCGAGAGTATTATTGTAATCACTTTTGAAATTCGACGTTTTAAGAAAATATCAGTTAAAATATCAGTTTATATTTATAATATAGTTGTTTATTCAGTTTACTTACAAATGAAAAGTTGTTCCAGTTTTCAAATTAAAGGCGTTTACATCACTTTGGGAAAGAAAATTTTCCCTATTTAATTGGTTTAAATCGGAATCTTATTTCCATTTCCATTATTATCTTATTTCCATAAATAATTCAAAAATGATATGTAACACATATACAAATTAATTTTTTCGTCAATTTTTAAAATTTTTAGCTACTGTTTGAAAATTGTTACGCTGTTCACCATGAACATCTTCGAAAAAGAAAGGTCTATGTTCGATCGGTACTCGCGTCGTCATTTCGCTTTGTAAATTGGGCGTAAAAATTTTTTAATGTATCCCAAATTACATATAATACACTCTAAAAAGTTTTATATTAATTGCGTTATTCGTTATGGAGAAAAAAATTTTTGAATGTAACCCTCTTTTCTGACGTTTCGTAGTGACGTAACACCTTAAGTTGTAATGCAAAAATATTTCCTAAAAAAAATTATTTTGTCATACTAATGCAATTAAAACGATAGTAAATGATAAACATACACTGTTAAAAAATTTTACAACATTTAATGTTGGCATTTAATTGCCAACATTAAATATTGTAAAATTACATTTCGAAATGTTTAGAACATTTTTCTATGTAAAATTACATAGTGAAATGTTTTCATTTCGGATGTAATTTTACACCACTCAATGTAAATTAATTACCTACGACATGTAAAATTACATTGTCAACTCACTTGCGCAGAATCAATCACCTGATACCGGTAATTAACATCCAAAAAACCGGTAATTTATATACAAATACAGTAAATTTTCGTTTCGAAATGTAATTTTACTATTTTAGCATGTCAAATACCACTTTTATATGTAATTTTAGTATCAAAGTATTTAAAATCACAGGGAAAATTTATTTTTACACAAAATTTCATATTTTGCAACTAAATTATTTAAATTTACTAACACATTGTAATTTTCAAGTCACATATTGTAAAAAATTACCATATTTTTTATTGTAATAATACATATTTTTTTAACAGTGTATCATATCAAAAAATAGCTAACTATCGTCATACTATGTACCATAAGATCATTAAAAACTTGAAAAATATACTCTTTCATAGTTGAAAACTGTTGAACATGCAAGAAAATCGTTTATTGTTTTTGTTTACAAACGAAAATGCATAGTATAAATACTTCTTTGGCCTATTATCGCACATTTAAATATGGCACATGCGAGTTATGACTACGTACAACGTTTATGGTTGTAAATAAATCTGTTAACATCACCCATTTTATGTTAATTATATTAATTTAGTAAAATTAAATTTGTAAAATTTTAATTTATTCCGTTTGTACGCGTTCAACAAAACATACATACTTACTCGGAAAGAAGAAACTTATACTCTTCAACAGTAAAATTAATTTATAAGTTTTAAATAATAGAGACTACACGCTACAGTACCGCAACAAAACTAATGAACTAGTTTGTTGTACAGGGGTTGAACAAAATGATATGGATACCCATAGTGTAAATACCCCAATGATGATTATATAGACTTGACTAGAGAACGAAATTTGTATATACTTTGAACAATTTCGGGGTAATACATCAATAAAACTTGGTATGTATTTCAAATCATCTCTTTTCAAATTGATCAGGGCTAATATTAAAATTCGCAAAACAAATTCTGCATAAGCATATTTTTCCACAATTTAAGAAATATTATCTTAACGTACAGGTTTAAAGAATTTATCATTTATTTGAATATACATATAGTGCATCTTTACCGATTGGGCCATAGAGCCATCAGTACTGTATGTCTGTTCTGAAATATACTATACTATAGTTACTTATGTTGTAAAAAATAGACTTTTTATGTCTCTATTCTCTTCAAGAATGGACAGAATAATTTTTTTGTAGTTTTTATTAAACAAAAATTAGAATAGATATGTGAAAAATAACTGATATCATAAATTTAATGAATAAATAAAAATTAAATGTTTCGAGAAATGAGAACAAAATGACTGAACACGACGGATATTTCATATTTATAAACTTATTTTAAGATTTAATTTTTTTTTCTTTAATTATTTTTTTTTTTATTTTTTTTTTATTTTTTTAAATATTTTGTTGCATCAACAAAAGTGCAGTTAGTACAGCAACTATCAATCTTTTGCTGTAAACATATAGTATCAGTTAATAAATTGTTTAATAAACCCTTTTAGTTACCACAATTAATTTTTTTTTTGTTTGGGTAATTTTATTTATGGTACCGTAAATTATAAAAAGTTGTTAGAGTAACGACACTCTCAAAACGATTTTTTTGTTCCAAGATTAAAATTTTGTTTGAGTTTTGTTTCTTTGAATCAAAAAACTATTTCTTTGAATCATAAAAATATTTATTTGAACCAAAAATTATTTCTTTAAATCAAAGAAAATATTTCTTTGAATCAAAAAAAGTTTCCTCAAATGAAAGAAAATATTTCTTTGAATCAAAAAAAATTATTTCTTTAAATCAACGGAAATATTTCTCTGAATCAAAAAAAAAAAAATTATTTCTTTAAATCAAAGAAGCTATTTCTTTGAATCAAAAAAAAAATTTCTTTGAATTAAAGAAAATATTTACAAAAAAAGATTTTCTAAAATCTTTTTTAGTAGTTAAGAAGAATTTTTTTAACCAAAAAAAAAATATTTTTTGGATTCAAAAAAAAAAAGAAAATGAATATTTTATTATTTAAACAAAGAAAACAAGAAAAAGTGTTTGAAACAGCAATTATAGTCATATTTGTTTCGAAGTTATTTAAGTGTGTTCCAAGTATTTTGTCCATCCCTGCTAGACGAATTTATTAAATCTAATTCAAAGCTTATTTTCCGGATATGATAGTTAAAAGTTTTATGTATCTTATGTTAGAGTATATCAAGACGTTATATTATATTTCGACGTTCTGTTAATGATTTAAAATGTAAAGTAGTAGCAAAACATCTAAAATTCTAAAACATTCGAGGAAGAACACACACGAAAATTTTAGATACATATATTATGCATACATATGTGTATCCGTTATTCGAAACTATTCCCCATTAATGGATTTCGACACTATAGAAATTAGAATTCTATGAACTTCCGTTGCTTTTGTAAGTACTTTTGTACAATTTACCGTATTTAACTTCTTATAAGGGTATTTACCCGAAGTTTTGTAATGGTAGTATACGTATAATATTCTTATATATACCTATTATATATGTTACATATCTTTATTGTATCTTGTTTAAAATTGTCATCACGTACTGGTTTGAAAAACGCAAATAAAATAAATGGCACACGTGAGAAAATTCGTATTTTCAGATGGTGTCACGTCGCGTCACGTCACGTTCACGTATTCGTTCGCGTCTTTTTCAGATGTAAACACCATATAGTTAAACACAAAAAGATTTTCATTGAATTTGTGAAAACTATACACAAAGAAATTTTACAAGATTTTCTTTAAAAGTTTCGTAACGGATGCTATTTTATGGAGTTTTATTCAGGGATAATATTACTCTATTTAGAAATGATATTCCAGAAGAATTATAGGTGGAAAAAATTTTTGAAAGTTATCAGTTTTTCCGAGATTACGTCGATTCGTTTAAGGGGTTACGGCTAGTCAGCAATCTGAAAAAATTGAGTATCTATTTTAAATAATTTTTTTTTTTTTGACGGTGGTTTAATGTGAATCGATCACTTGAAATTTTCCAAGTTTAGCATTTGAAATTTTAGTATATTATAGAGAAAGATATGATGCATTCACTGACACTATTTTGAATAATTTCTCACGTGTAGTTTAGAAGAAATAAATTTTCAAAGTTAGAATTTTTAACGTACAAGTAAATGTCCAAAGAATGATTAGAGATGAATCAGTGGTATGTATTTAAGTAAGTTGTGGCATTAAAAACCAACTTGAAGATTTAAAAAACTGAAAATTACTTTCTTTTATGTTTTTGAATCATTAAAAAACTATTTTTTTAAAATATAGGACGTTTAGTTATTGTAATAAATAGAAAAAAAACTACAAAAATGTCATTTTATACTAATACACCCATAATATATTTGTGTACGTGTTAGTTATTATGTATGCAGACACGTCATTACCAGAATCAAATTCATTACTTTTAAAATTATTACAATTAAAAGATTGAACAATAAGCAAATATTAATACTGTTACATGTATTATAAAATTTAACTTTTTTTTCTACACATAAATTATATTTACTTATAGAGAAAAAAATAGACTTAGTACCTAATTCATTTGTCACAAATTTGTCGGTACTGATCGATTCACCTTAAATTATTTTATAAACCAAATAATACGGGCTTATTATGTTTTAATTTTATTTTACAAATATTTAAAAAAATTATTTTTATTATAAACCACGTTATCGCCATATTTGTTGAATTGAACCCTGTCCTCATTTGCGGTGACCGTCACAACATTTTATTAGTTCATCTAAAATCAATCAAACAAAAAAAAATCATTAGTTTAATAGTTAATATAATGCTTGATCGAAGGATTTTTTTTAAAATCAAAATTTGTATTTTTTATAAACAATAAACTACGAATTTTTTCTTGAAAATCCAAAAATGAATTATCAGAGGCTGCCACTTTGTAATATTTTTACAAAAAAATAAAAAGCTTTGATCGGGCACTAAATTAGCTATTAAACTAACGATTTTTATTTATTTATTTATTTATTTATTTTTTTTTGTTTTGTTTGAGTTTAAATGAACCAGTGAAATATTTTAATGGCCAACACAAAGCTAACAAATATGGCGACAACTTGGTCTATCAGAAATTTTTTTTTTAAATTTTTGTTAGATAAAGTTAAAACATAATATAATAACTCTGCATTATTTATTTTATAACATAAACTACTGTTCCCTACCCCTAACTGACTACCCCTAACCCCTTAAGTTACGCGTCACACTTAAAATTTTATCTATGCTTTACGTCTTGATGTGCCGCATGACAGAAATTTAAATATTAATTTACAACAGTAAAGTTGCTTGTTGACTGTCCGAACTTATCCTTCGCACCAGGGCCGTAACTAGGTTTTCGGGGGCCCCGAGGCAGAAATTACATTGGGGGTCCCACCGTCGCATAGGGAAAAAGCGGTGATCTTTTTTTTCCTTTTTTTTGTTCATCAGTCGTTTGCCGCCCTTAAAATTCTGCCCCCTCCCCCGGCAAAAAGAAGCGGCGACCTTTTTTTTGCTTGTCAGCCGTTTGCTGCACTAATTTTGCCGAAATACCGCCCTTAAAATTTTCCAAGAAATAATTCTTGTATTCTCTTGGGGGCCGCCATTGATTGAGGGCCCCGGGGCAATGCCCCGGCTGCCCCAGCCTAGTTATGGCCCTCCTTCGCACCAAAACAGGTTTCAGAGTACTTTCATAATAAATATTTCGATTTTTTTAAATCTCTTCAGTATTGTATGAACTATATGATTGATATCTAATAAATTTCCGTAAAATCCACGATTAATACTACATTTTGGTTGGTGCATTTACCGCGAAATTTGATCAGTCAATAAATGTGTAACATTTCTTGAATTACATAACATATTATGTTGTATGTGATACATATAAATGATAAATTACTCCCAAATATATGCAATTGATATTACATTAGTGAAAATATATTGCATTACTGATTTAGTACATGGTCTGCCATATGAACCGTATTTTAGAGGATGTAGAGCAGTGGTACTGAAACTGCGTTCCGCAGAACACTGGTGTTTCATGCCGCAAAAAAAATGGCGCCTGGTATGGTTTTAAGTGTTTAAGTGGCTTTTTGTATTTGGAAAGTTAGTTTAAGTATATATACTTTATACTTTAAGTATATATACTTTATACTATACTTTAAGTAGTGTTCCGTCCAAATTTGAGAATTTAACCCTAGAATCGTACGTACTCGTCAAATTGACGACTCAACTTCTCTACTTGGTCCAGCACTTGCTATCTGCTAAAGTCGTTGCTTGGCTTTCTAAAATTTCTGTTATCTAATTTATTTGTTACTAGCCGTATACCCGATGGGATTTCCCATCGACAACATCTTTTTAATAGGTACTCACTTTCTGCTCACTTTTAATAACTTTCAAAAGCCTGTACTTTCATTTCCCATGCGAACTTTCATTTCCTGTTTTAACATCTTAGGGAATAAATTTCCAGAAACATTTACATAACTGACTTTTATTTATAAATAGAAGCCTAAACGACAATTTTCATATCTGCTGAGCTAAATTTCGTCCTTCTAAACCCAACAGGCTGTGCGTTATCTGTCAGTCAGTGTTAAAGATTTATTCAATAATATATTATTTATTTTAATAGCCATAATTACATATTTTTATATACCACTAACTTCAAAAATAACGAATTTACATACAAATTTTCATCCCCTATTAAACTCACTTAGGGGACGAATTCAAAACTCCTTTCTTAGTGCTCATCTACGTTACATAGAGAACTCCTATGCAAAATTTCATTCTTCTAAGCCCAACGGTTTAAGCTGTGCGTTGTTTGTCAGTCAGTCAGTGTTAGAAATTTATTAAGTAGATGATAACACAGAAGACGTATCAATTTTGTTTATAGTTGCTGTCGTTTTGTTTATATTAAAATAGTTGCGTCAATTTGACGACGATGTATGATTAACGTATGTTTTTTTTAAAGATTTTGCACTTGACGTATACAAGTTTTCCTAATTTTTCTAAAATTTATTAAAGATATGGATATTATAATTAATTTATTCAATGATAATGATAACATGAAAGATGATTACAGCTGTTTGACTTATAGAGACGACATAATACTGCAGTTTTAGTATATTGAATCGAAAACCTATGAATGCGTTTCAAGTGACGTAATAAAAGATTAACAATTTATTTTGTGGAAACTCTTTTAATTCTTATTATTTTTCGAGATTTTATTTGAAAAATTATTAACAAATTTTAGAAAATTTACAAATGTGCCTTATCAGGAAATAACTACCTATCTACGGGAATATTTGTGACAAAGAAATTTCACATTCTGTAAAGTCACACATGTCCACCGACTCATAATAATTCATAAATTAATTATTTGAAAGACATGTCTTATGAAACAATTGATGTATTTATCCGTTTTTTAATTTTTATAATGAAAATATACTTTGGTAAAAAGATTTAAAAAAAAAATAATAAATATTTGTAATAAAAAAATTTTCCAAATGCAATTTTTTAAAATATTTTGTTCGCTTTTGTAGTATTGTTATGTAGAAAAAATGCTTTTTGCAAATAAACTCTAAAATTCTCCGTAAAAAGTCCATTCGTCAAATTGACGACGATGATTAACGTTTCTCGTAGACCAGCGTACGATTCAAGAGTTAAAAAGTATTTCGCGAGAGAAAAAGTTTGGGAAATCGCGGTGCAGAGAATGATTTACATATCTCAATTGAGCAGGTATGCCAACCACCTATCCAGGTAATATTATGTATACATATTATGTGTAATACAAATTATTTAAATGTTTCCCCCAAATACAGATGGTTAAATAATCTGTGACTTAAAAACAATAATTCCATTACACGACCCTCTCCGACTCTTTTGTAACCCGTTTTAACCTAAATTCTTTTTTTTTTTTTTCAATCCAAAAAACTGTTATCAATTTTTTTTAGTATTCTCTATCAAAGCTATAGTTAAAATATTTTTTTTTTTTTTAAATCAAACAAAATTACTATTAAAAAAATAATTTTTTGTTATAACTAAATAAATATTTTCATTATGCCACAAAAAAATATTGTTTAAATTAAATGAATTTAAATTTTATTTCATTTCATGCGTGATTTTCTATTTTTTTATAGCTAATTTTTTAACTCAATGGCTGCCAAACAATTTTTGTTTGTAAAAGACAGGTTTAAAAACATTTATAAAGAGAGAAAATTGTTTACATATTATCTGCGTACTTCTGGAAATATTTTATTTTAATTGTAAAGCAGCTTCCACATTCTCGCCGAGGTTGGACGAGTCGAGAATGTAGAGGGTCATTTCGTTGTGCTTCGCGGTTGGTGTTTCAATGCTATTCTTATGCCTCGGCCAACCTCGCGAGGAACTACTTCGTCCAACTTCGGCGAGAATGTGGTAGCTGCTTAAGATTTTTGTTTCCTTCATAAAATATAAACATTGTTATGTATGTTTTGTAAAGTCGGTATTAAACTAATATTTGGAACATGTAATAATTTTTTTAAAATTATTTCAGATGTCATTATGATATTCATTTTAAGTAAAATACATTCTACAAAAACATAAGTAAAAAGAATGAAGAAACCATTACATATCTACCATTTTTATAATTTGACATTCCCACTTTGTGTGTATCACACAGTATCTTGCGTACTTTTAATTTTATTAAGTTATAATATATAACACTGACTTTATAAGAAGTCTACGTTGTTTTTATAGTTGACAACGTTGATTTGGGTAAAGAATAATTTATTGATTTTTGGTATTGGTACATATGTATGCAGTATGTGTATGAGTAATTCACTAGTATTAGTCAAAACGTCGAAAATTTTTTTGCTGACAATAATAAACAATTTTTTTTTATGTTCTTATAGTACACTATAAATTCAATTATGTTAAAACATTCAATAAAAATTATTAGAAGCAAATTTTATATATTTCTGTATATATCTATACCTATATATAAAATTATCCACAGTATTATCTTTTTATTATTATTTCATTTTAAAACAAGCCGGACAACTAGAGAGGTATCAATTTAACTTTAATTCATTTTTTGGGAAAAATTTTTATTAGAAAATAACCCAGTGTAGATTTGTAGTGTACTTGTAATTTATTTTTATTATTTATTTATAAATTATAAAACTGAGAAACAATATTTTTCAATTTAAACCATTTCAGTGCGGCTTAAAAATGTCAAAATGATTAATGACTTTAAAAATACATATAGTCTTGTCTTTTATTGCCAGATATATTTCTCTCTTTGTTTCCTTTGGCATGTTAACATGCCAATGGCACTGAATCGGTTAAATTTTCTGTTTTATATAAAATCAACAAAAAAACAAGAAAACAACAGGATTATATTTAAATTTTCAAATAAAATATTTTCGCATTAATTTACAAAAATTTTTATCATTGTTGTCCGTAAATATGATAAAATATAAACTTTTTTTATTATATCGAAAAAGGTCTTACTACAGTATGCGGTGTATCGAACTCATACTGGTAAAAAATTAATTTTTATGAAGTGAAGAATATAGTTTTGGCGAACCTTGAAAAGATATTCGGTCAGAGTTCACATATTAAGTTGGATGCAGTTTAGACTCTGGAATTAAAAGTGTAGGATTTTTAAATACCCACCCATTGCCACGAAAATAAACTTACGAGCCGAGTACGAGTAAATTCTATTTCCAACCAAAAAATAATTGTGATAATTTAACTCATGTATATCAGGTCTAATAAGAATATTGTAGTTTTTTCTCTTTTACCATGGAAAAAAGTTAGGACAGATTTTTACAGCGAAAAAAATTGGTACAAAACATTTCATTGGTCATTTAATTGTAGGTAAACACGATAAAAATGAAACAAAAGTTCGTATTGGTAAATTTAAATTATTTCAGAACCATAATAACAATGTATTAAATAATAAATTGTCTTACGGTATTACACTTGAGTTTTATATTTTTTCTGAATAAATTTGTGTTTTCTACAACTCAAATTTCTTGCCTAAAAGTAATTTAACTCAAAGAACTGCCAACTAACAAAAGCGCTTCTTCTCGTTAAATTGCTAGACTACAAATTTTCGTTAGACAAACCCAAATTTATTCGAAAAAATACAAACCTCTCGTAGAATAATAAGTGAATAAATTTTAAAAAAAAAATAATAAAAATGAATAGTAGGCGTCAACAAGTAACTATTTCCCACCGAAATCTGCTTACTAATTGGCGGTAAGCAAAGGTATGAACTTTTATGTAAAGTTAACCGGAAAATAGAAAGGTAAATATTTTATACTAGCCGTACCCGTGACGTTGTTCACGTGAAACGTTGAGTAGTTTCTTTTTCCAATTTGTAGTTTCTTGCAACACAAAATGCATTAAATTGTCTTCAAATTGCCAATTATGTATTTATTGTATTTTTCGGTAGACAATTAGCAACATTTTTTTTTGATTTAAAATTCAGAAAAAAATCCAAACTACAAAATTTATTTACAATTTTTGTTACTATAGTTATGAAATTTTTTATGAAATATGTCAATTGGCGTAATGTGTGTAGATGTTCAAAATAGGTTTTCCATTTTCCCGTGGGAATGAGACATTCTCCCGGAATAAAAAGTATCTTAGATGTTGATCCAGGTAATAAGTTATCATCACACCAAATTTCATTAAAATCCGTCCAGTAGTTTTTACGTGATGCGTGAACAGACAGACAGACAGACAGAGACAGATTTACAGTTTTATTATATGTATATGTGTGTCAAGTTACCTGTTATGTAAACTCCAACTTATGATTCAAATGGTTGAAAAATTGAAATCTACATGAGTTTTTTTTTTTTAAATTTAGAGATAACTATAACAGCACCAATATAATATTAAATTATTGATAAAACTATAAAAATTCAGTAATTTCATGTTTTATATTCAAAAAACTGTTGTGATTACTATTTTAATACTGGATATTAAAAATGATAATGAATTTTTCAAATAAAATCGTATAAAAATTTTAATGGAAAAAATTTTTTTAATGAATTTTTAACGATAGTTCATTTCATCGTTTGTGCTTTTTATGTATATTTTGTTTTTAATTTTCGTGGTCAGTTTTTGTTAGAAAGCAACAATAATTGTACATGCGCGGCCGATATTAAGGGGAGGTTTACTTGAGAGTCGTTAAAAAAAATCGATTTTTTTTTTTTGCAGAAGTTGGTAGCTAATTATGTGTAGAATATGTTCCCAAAGTTATTTTGCTGAAAGTAATTTAAGGGAAGGTTTACTTGAGATTTGATAAAAAAAAATCAATTTTTTTTTGCCGAAATTGATAGCAAATTATGTGTAGAACATGTTCCCAAAGTGGTTTTACTGAAAATAATTTAAAAACAAGATTCTTACACATTAACCGAATCCAGCTTACTATAAAAAAAAATTCAAAAAAACGTAGTTCACGCAATAATGAGTATTAAATATAAAATTTTGAAAATACGTTTCATTATATATATTTTATATCTCGGAACTACATTTTTGGAACTGGTGGACACGATAACTCAAAAAGTATTCGATGGATCCTATTTTTAAATTTTTATTTTAAAGATAATTCAATTCTTCGGCACCTCTCCCTGAGTTCGATACACTTTCAGTATTTTTTTTATTTTTAAATTTACTTTAAAGAGCGAAAAATAAGACAAAAATCGTAATCAAAAGTTCAAACATCCGCCATTTTTTTTTCTTTCAGCAATTTATTGATATTATAGGTAGAGGTGCCGGTACTCTTCATATATTTTATAAATGTTTTTTGTTTTTGGATTTCGGTGGTTTATTACTGGCGCTAGGATGTCCACCAACAAGGCATTGGATTTTCGGATCGTCACACTGCACTATCTGTAACATGGACACTTTTGTATATTTTTCCTTGAAAAATTTTGTTTCGATAGTTTAATACTTAATAAATATGTGCACAAAATTTGAAATTGATATTTACTTTCGTTCTTGAGAAAAAAATTCTAGAAAAATACATAATTTTTAAGGACTCTCGAGTAAACCGTCTAAATAATGTAAACAATATTACCAACAGAATATTATTTAATTAAGATACCACTACTACGGTTTACCTGACGGTTATTACGGAACTGAGAGAAGATTATTTAAACAAATTTAAAATTGGACACAAGGGATATGTTGTATTTAAATAGAAGGGTCAGTGTAGTACTAATATGGTTCCTGTCTGCCGATACGATTTTAATATAGAATGAAGAAGAGCTTGCCGAGCTGCTATGGACTTTATTAAATTACTGTAGATAGTTGAAAGTTAATATGAGCTAAATTAAATTTTTACATAATTAATATACCTAATTATAATGGAGCTATATGAATATGTAGGGTGGTCGCCCCTATCTCTGTGTTATTGATTTAAAAATGAAACTGAATGTTAACGTAGGGTACGTGCGGGAGAGATTTCGCAGTAGCCATAGTTCGTCCGCTGATTGATAGATAGCGCTGTTAATGGATTATATGTTTAAAATAAGTTACTTATTTAAGCTGTATATGGTAACATTTATGACTAGTCCATCAGTTTAGTAATTATCCAACTTTTTGTTATTGAAAAGTAAGTTTTTTAATATAATATTTTATCAAGCATTTAATTCATTAGAATTTAAGAATGTATTTTTCATTGTTTTAATGAAAATGAGTTTTGTTCTTAATTTAGGTATATTTTAAAAGTAATGTATAAAATTTTAGGTTAGAATTCCGCACTATGCTTGCTATAGCAACATGCGGCATCTATCCCAACAAAAAGGAGAGATGCCGCATCATATTACATCTTAAAAACATAGACTTATACCTTAATTATACAATTTTTTTTTAGACTGTAAATTATGCCACGTAAATATAAAAGATCCATTAATTGGATCACGAATAGCTCTCATGTTAGTGAAGAAAACGAAAATAATGATGATTGCGTGTATATTGAATGTTTTGAAAAGTACTCAAAAACAAAAAAAAGTTGACTGGTTAAGATGTATGAAGTGCCAAAAATGGTTACATATGGTATGCATCATGTATGGAGATGTGTGTAAAATGCAAAATTTTTAATATGAACTATGCGGCGTCTCACTTTCTTTGATGCGGCATCTCTCCCATAGGTGTGGGAGAGACGCCGCTTTGCAGACTCTACAAAAATGTTAATTATGAATCTTTTACGACTGAGAATTTAAGTTTATTTATAAATAATTTTAAAGAACAATGTTTACATTTACTATGTGCCAAATTTCAAATAAATTAAATGCATACTTTAAGAATTATCAAGTGTTTTCAAAAGGTGCGGCATCTCTCCCGCATTCACCCTATATTACTTTTTATTTTCAGAAAAAAAGAAAGGAATGCTTTTTTCCCCTTCTAATTATAGAATTTTGTGACAAAATAACTAGTAATTTGATTTAATTAGACGCGTACCGTATTCTATAAAAGTGTTGACAACTTTACAACTCTAATTTTACCCAATTATGGAGAATCAAATTAAAGATGTCTTTTTAAAAAAAAAAATCTGGCAAGGTTTTTCTTTGAAATATGTATATGAAATTTCAGTCGGTTCTGTTAAATTGGTCGGAAATGAAAAATACAATTACAGTTAAAAAAATGTCGTTCGATTTAATTCCGAAAAAATGTCTCGTAACCCCTACCCTTATCTTTCAGCCTGTGTACGTGGGCTACAAATGCAGATCTCAATTTTTCTTTGTGTCTTGAGGTTTTCCTATACTGTAAGGTGCGAATAAAATTCTTACCACGGCGGCAGCTTCTGTAATAGCTGAATTTTCCTAATTCAAAAATTCGCTAATAAAACAAAATTTACGAGTTTAAACTCATATTATTTATGTTATCGTAATATATTTAAAATATTATAATACAGATTACAGATTACTCTACTAGACCAGTTAAATTCTCATGTGAACCATATTCGCGTAAAATATATATTCATATAGATGCTATGTGATACGATTAAACGTGGTTATTGTAATATTAAACGCTATAAAAAGGCATAAAGAGATTGAAGTTTGTCCACTTAATTTTATGGCTACTCAACTATTAAGTATTTTACCTATTTTTCATTCGTCCAACAATTTATGTATTAAAAATATTATATAGATCTACATATTACATATCAGGAGTTTATTTTCAAAAGTGGTCAATTCCAAATTTATAATTTTTCAACTGAAAGCGGTAGATGGTACTTAATATCATTCTTCATAGTCTGTGACTTTCAAATTTAATAAAATCTCATACATGAGCATATAAAATATAACTCTTTGCGCTTATAAGACATGTACAGCATGACAAGGTGGTTTGTCCATTAACTCTACCATATTTAAAGGTGTTTTGTCTGTTGGATTATAAGACATGTACCACATGACACACTGAATGTTGAACTGTAATGACTGCTCATACTTCACATTACATGAATATTTTATTTAATAACTGCAAACACATTCATTTATTAGAAAAATTGTAAATAAAATAATACAAAATCACGTTGAATTATCTTTTTAAAATTAAAAACTAATAAAAACAGCATTGAGGACGTATTTAGCGCATTTAGTATTCAACTTTGGGGAAACAAGGTTAGAACGTCAAAAGAATCCGTCAAAAAAAGAACGTCGGTCGTTGTCATGTGCTACATGTCTTACCAGCCTATTTACAACTCACTTTTTTTTTTGCTTGAGTGCAAAGAGTTAAATTTATCTTTAGTTGATTTTCAATAGTAACCAAATCCAGACGTCTTTATTTTCAAAATGTATCAAGTCCATTTCAACCAATCCTGTAATCGCAAATGTGAGTGCCATATTTAAAATTTTGTATGTTACAACATGATTCAGACTTCTGTAGACTTGTTTTCTTTAACTCGTTTCTTTTTAAAATCATTAAGATTTATGCAATAAAATGGAAAAGTTCGTAGAAGAAGTACTGCCTCATCAATCCAGGAAAAGAACAGCAACATTACAAAATAATGAACGCTTTCAAGCAACGAAGGAAAGATACGTTATTTTCATGCACTTATAATAGGTTCAAAAGATTAGGGTTGCACTTTTCATAATGAAATTTTTTATTTTATAATAGGAATATAGTCATAATCATAAGTTTGTATATATTATTATATTATCATTAATTTGTATTAAAAATTGTTATCAATGGATAATAGAAGTAAAATAATTACCAGATAATAGATTAAATATTTTTTAATCTCTTATTATATTTAAATTTTTATTAAAAATTTCTTTTAAACTGTACAATATTCAAAAGTTAATATAATAAAAATGTACATGTACAAATTAAATATTTTCACTTATAAATAATAAACATTTATTTTACTTCGCAAAAATACCACTTTTATTTTGAAACTGTGACAATATTGTTTCGAACCGTCAGTTCATTTTCAAACAGAATAAATATTACATTCGAATTATAGTTCTATTTAGAACCGATAATCGATAAACAAGGATGTTAAAAAAAAAAAACATTCGTTACATGCCTTATATACTAATTTTATCTACCTGTACTTATTTTTTTTTTTTTTATAATATTTATTGTGTTTTTATCTGTTAAGATGTACAATATGTCAATAAAAAAAAAAGGAGGAGTGGTCTGTGATGTGGAAGTGGAAAGGGTGGGAGTGATAGGAGAATCCAAAAATTAAGAAAAACAAGATTACATTACATGTGACAAGAGGCAAACAAACACGTGGCAAATGATTGCAGTCACAGTTACAAAATAAAAGTGATATTTTTCCGAAGTAAAATATTTGTTTATTATTTACAAATATGGAATACCATAAAGTAACGCTCAAATCTATTAATATTATTTTCACTTATTTGTTTTAATACAATTTTTTACAACCCTGATTCCAATATTATGATATTAATGATAGTCATTCAAATATAGTCAAATCCTAATCGATCTACGTCATAATTGGTCAAATCCACTCTCTTTATTTTCAAATTTGTCTAAATCCCTATCTAATAAACAAAATTAGTCAAATCCAACTTTAAATTCCTTTTTTCTCCTGTAATCTCTCTAAATGTTTATTTTTTATAGTTCTTTATATAGTACTTGATGTTTAAATAACTCAAAAAAATTTTTACTAGCGAGCCTAATTTTCTTTTTAAAACTCGTACAAAAACTTGTGATTTTCTCTTAATATCATAAACTGTGGAGATGACCACTTTTGAAAATATGCTCCTGATATATATTTATAAGTGTACATGTACGTAAATGCTAGCAATAAAAGTGTGTTTATACTGGTATTAAAAGTACAAGGTGTACCGTGATAGCACAGCGTGTTCTACCTTATATATCAGTTCGTTATTTTCGTTGGCAATGGGTAAATACGTCCGTGGAATTTTTTTTAAAGTGTTTAAAATATTTAGTTTCTTGTAAATTAAGAATCACAAAGTAATTGAAAAAATTTTCAAACTGGATTGGCTGGGAATCGAACCCAGGATCTCCCGGTAACTAGCCAGGTGTCTTGCCACTAGACCAACAATCCTCTGTTCGACAGCCGCCCCAATTCGGTAAACATTCAACCATTTATGTGTATTGGTACTCTCTCTAATGCGAGATTCAATTTCAAATATTATCGAGTGCTTGTGAAACATTACTACGTATGACAAACTTTTGTTTGCATTAAACACACGCATCATATCAACTTATTATTTGAAATTGAATAATTGTAACTGTTTCTCGCATTAGAGACAGTACCAATACACATAAGTGGTTGAATGACTATCGAATTGGGGTGGCTGTCGAACAGAGGATTGTTGATCTAATGGCAAGATACCTGGCTAGTTACCGGGAGATCCTCGGTTCGATTCCCAGCTGATCCAGTTTAATAATCTTTTTCAATCACTTTTTGATTTTTAATTTACATTTGGATTTTGGTCATACTAACCAAAGAAATCGAGTGCTTAAAGTTTCAGTTTGGCTGAGCGATAAGTGAACATATAAATACTGCGTGTGTTTAAATGCAAACAAAAATTTGTCATACGTACTAATGTTTCACAAGCACTCGATAATATTTGAAATTGAATAATTTAGTTTCTTCTTAAAATGTTTTGTTTTATATTTTTAACGGTTTAGAAAGTTCTAACGAAAAATATATTCAAATACATATTGATTTTGTCCGACTTGACACAAATGTTTATTCTATTTGAAGGACCAGAAAGACTATTTCGAAGGAAACTTCTGAAAGTGGACTCCATCTTACATTTAATCTAGAAAGCTGTATAAAACTCTTATTACTGAGGAGCCATAACTTAATGCGTGTCCAATACGCGCTTTATAAACTTGTTAACAAAAACTTCGTTTGTTGGAAAATTATCTTTGGACAAGGAATATTTAATTAAAGCTATAAACTATATCCAACATGGCTATTGTATTATATTATTATTTAGTAAACATAATTTGTTTCAACAATATTCTTTTATTTTCAAATTAATATCTCATGTCGTGTTCAAAGGGTTAAAAACAAAAAACAAACATAAATTTGTACTGTGTTTTGTTTATTTATCTTACCTATTTACAATTACCTGTCCTTATTTATCTTGATAATACAATACAAGGGCATATAACAATATATTTTGCGTGATATCGCGTTAAGTGTCTCAAAGTAGGTACGTATTCGATATACGATACCAAAAATATATAAGTATACAGGGTGAGTTTTTTCAGAGTTGCCATTTTTATTACGATTAACCTATTGATTTACCTAATCAAAAAATTGTTCAAACAAGAGTTGCAGAGATCGCTGGGAGCAACTGATTGCTACAACCAGGAGCTTTCTAGCTCCCTTAATTTTCGAGTAGTGATACAAGCTTATACATTTTTAAATGGAACTATATATTCATTTGTTGGTAGAACTTCTTTAAAAAAAATAAAAATAAATAAATAAAAAGATTTTTAAAACGCAAGAACATGAGATTAATTAATAAAAATTTGAATATTCCCGATAGTTTTGAACAGCGCCGTGGATAAAAATGGCGAACCCCAAGAATAAACCGCATTTTTTTTAAACTTCCTCCAAAAAAAACTCTTAACTTTTTTCCCGGGCCCACTATCGACAGCCCCTTCTCAAGTCCTAGCCGCGGGGCTGCGACCCTGGCTACTCCACCCTCTTGTTGAGCTTGATTTTGAAACAAACTAATTTTTTTTAAAATTTTTGAATACACCTAAGTTCCCATAAAATAAATGGTATTTTTTTATCACAGCTCGAAAACTAAAGAGACTATGAAGCTCGCAGCTGGAGCAATAGAAACAATTTTTGGATTAAGTTATAATTTAACCGTAATAAAAATGGTAAGTCTCATAAAAACTCAGCCTGTATGTATCTATAATAATACCCTTTGGTATATTTTGGTATACTGAGGTAAGATAGTGGTATATGTACCATTGTACCTCGCTCGCTACTACCCTATTGCCTTTTACTTATGTGTAAATTCTTTCACGATTATTACACCGGATAAAGGATAGATGTGAAAATTGTTAAGAAAACAGGGAAAAACAGGGAACAGTACGAGACTGGCAATCGTTTTTTTTTTTTTCATTTGAATACCAATGTTGTAAGCGCGACTTGAATACAAAAGTATTATTTAGGTAGGTTGTTGTGATAATATATCGTGTAGTTCACCTAAAAATCGAATTTCGTTACAATTTTGGTTGAGTATAACATGTACAGCTGAACTTTTTTTTTATGCGGTCCTTTTTTGTGAGATTAAAATGCATAATATAAATTAAAATCCATACTATTAATAACTTTCTTTGATAAAAATACTTTTTAACGGCTTTTAAGCATTTAATCAATACATTGCATAAGAACATAAGTTATTGCATTATTTAAAATTTTGTTACAGATGCCTCATTTTGTTTATACAAGCAACTTCTAAGGAAATTTCTTTATGCGGTCCCGATCCACCGCATAAAAAAAGTTTTTTTTTTATAATCTGGATCGAACTATACTTTTTATAGCTATTTATGATATTTTTGAAAATGTTTTTTTTGTGCGATTTCTCTTATGTGGTCCCTATCCACCGTACAAAAACAGGATCAACTGTACAGTGAATAAATAAAACAGTTCTGTTTACTTTTCAAAAATACCACTTTTATTAGTGGTAGAGGACTTTTATCAGTGGACTCTAAAAGTCTTATGACATGTTTCAATCAATATGATCATTATTAAACAAGTTGTGGCATAAGACTTTTTTCCTCACGTGAAACCAATTCATAGAAAACACTAAACCAATCAATACACATTATTCGACGCTTCGAACTGTCAAATAATTGAAAAAAAAATTAAAATTAATAATATATTACGTCATTGGGGTTAAAGTTACATATTACACACGAATAAAAAAGTTACGCAAGTGCGGCGCAACGACGAGTGCGTAATTGCGCGAGTGTGTAATATGCCCTACCACCGAATTACGTACTATACTTTATCTACAACTAACATGAAATTCATAATAAACGATAAAAATTTGATACAAATACAATACATTAAAATTATGTCTAGGTAGAATTTGAAAATTAAAAACAAATGCAAACATTTGGTTGCTAGGTAAAATTTTTGTACAGATTTGAATATAATATACAATATACGAATTAATAAATTTGTAGTAAGCTGTGGTATTTTACGCATACATGCGTATAAAGAGCCATTTTTTGTAGAGTTACATGTAAAACATAGCTTACCTAGATAGTATATTTTGTACAATAAAAAACAAGCAATTTCATGGTAGTCGTAGATAAAAGTTTTTTTTTTTTGTTTTCGTAGTAACAAGAAAACCAAAAAGTTCATTCCATGCACTTAACGTTAACATATTTTGCGTTTAGGTATACAAAATAATTATCATCATTCTGTATTGAAATTAATAGAGGGCTATATATGGCCCAACCCCAATTTCTTTCAAAATTTGAACAAAATAGAAGAAACAGTGGTAAGTAAAATATCGACATTTAATAAGATTTCACGATAGCGCCGTGGCTACTATTATTCGGACTGCGATAAAATTGGTCAGAGATTATCCAGAAATTAAATCACACAATTTTTAAAAATTTTATCAAAAACTTGATGGAATCTTTGGACACACAGACACATAGAAACGAAACTAAAATTGTTCAGGAAGCTCTAAAACGTAAAAATCGTCACATTTCAAAAGTGATTACAATGCTTCTGTTGCTTAAGTATTCTCACAAGTAATAATATATTAAAACGAAATACAATTTAACCCACGATGTATTGTGTTTAGATATAATTTGAAATACTTACCCACATTTTGTAAAATTACTGTATTTACATATTCTACACATACTCTAAAACCATTCCAAGCGACTACCACTTGAAAATATTTTATAATAATTTTAAAATTGAGCATTTAATCTATTTTTATCAAATAAATAGATAATCTGAATTTAATTTGACATAATGAAAAATATCTACCAAAGCTCTATTTTAAATATTTAAAATAAAAATCTATATACGCTTACATATCATACTCTTGTACACAAAGTACATTAATACTTTTATAGGTACATATAAAAGCGTATGTATGTACCATCCTCCACAGATAACTTTAACCGAATAATACGTCGTCGAAATAAAACACTGGATTACAAGAACTGAGTTTATTTTATTTCACAGTAAGTTGGTATAATAAATTGATGTGCATTCATTTGTTTTAGCGGGGGGAAGTCCCGATTTGTTCATCGTCAGTCAGTACGCTGCCTGACATCGTTTTGTTTTTATTGGTCATTTTATTTGGGACCTTTTTTGTCGTATAGGTATTGAATGTTGAAAATAAAACTAAATCAGATATTTGTAAGGGCCATAAATAATCATAACCTTTTGATAACGTTATTTACTTTCGGTTTTCTTCGATGACTTTCTTGGTCGGTAACCACAATTGACCTCTTACAATTTTTATTGTGTTCGAATTTGGTTTATTACATTGTCCCCTTCCCTTACAAGAGAAAAATGTGGTAAATTAATCAAAACACGTATTAAATTTTTTTTTCTTTTGTACGAAATCAACATCTATTTGATTTTTATTATTCAGAAATTATGCTCCACTTGAGTTTGGTTTCGCATTAAGTAGCATAATTAAATTTTACAACCAGGCCGGTTAGCGATATGGGAAACCACAGTGGTCGGACCAGGAGCTAACAAAAAATCTGCAGACATTTAGAAGTTAGTGATGTGCTAACAAGGCACATTTTTAGAATTTTTTTTTTTTTTTTTTTGGAAAAACCATTTATTGTAGTGAAAAATTTGTTGCCAATGGGGTGTGGCACACAGCTTCCTCGTACTCGTAAAAGACTTTAAAAAGTATTCTACCAAATATATATATATATATATATATATATATATATATATATATATATATATATATATATATATACCGTGAAATTATATTTTCGCCTTAAAGTTCATAAAAAATTGTTGTAACTCAAAATACTAAATTATAAACTGATAACAAAAATATTTTAGAAACTAACCCCCAAAATACTTACTTTAAAAATTTGAGCGAAATGGGACTAGCAGTAAATAAAATATTGACATTTAATGGGATTTCATGGTAGCGCCGCGGATACTATTGCTCGGAATGCAATGAAATTTGTAGGGGACCATCTAGGAACCAGACCACATAATTTGCTCTAGAAAAGTTCTAAAACGTAAAATGTGCCTAAAAATAATATTTTGGAGGGAAAAAATTTTTTATTTTTCAAAAGTGGTCACAATGCTTCCGCTACTTTAGTAGTCTTGGAAGTAAAAAAGTTTTGTACATTAAAGTACATATAATTGAGTGTATTTTGAATTTTTTTTGTCTGGCCTTCCATTTGCTCTTGTAGACCTGTTGAATGTCACATGTACATAAATTTCGTAATTCAAAACGATGTCAACGATTCAAAAAAAAAAAAAAACTCTAAGTCTGATTGGACTAAAATTTGATACGTTCTCCTTATTATGGTGTTTTCGGTAAGACTATAGCATCAGGCCATCAGACCCCATACTTTTTTTTGGGCGCCAATTTGAATAAAAAAGTAAGAAAAATTACTCTGTTTTTTTACCTTTCAGGTGTTTTAAAAAATCGAATTTTTTGTTTTAGGGGCTGATTCTAGATAGTCTTACAAAAACATCATAATAAAGAGGATGCACCAAATTTTAGTCCAATCCAACTTGTTTTTTTTTTTTTTTTTGATTCATTGGCAGTTTTTTTTTAGGCCCTGTGATCTTTAGCAGGCTTACAAATAAAAGAAAAAATATTCAACATACACTGTTTTTCATTACAATTCTAAAAATTCTAAAAAAGTGTTTTATTTTATAGCATATCATTTATAAATGATCCTTTAAACCCAAAAAAAAGTTCGATGCGGACAAATTCGCATCAAGGGCGTGTCGTTTTTTTTTTTAGGCCTGTGATCATTAGCAGGCTTACAAATAAAAGAAAAAATATTCAACATACACTGTTTTTCATTACAATTCTAAAAATTCTAAAAAAGTGTTTTATTTTATAGCATATCACTTATAAATGATCCTTTAAACCCAAAAAAAAGTTCGATGCGGACAAATTCGCATCAAGGGCGTGTCGAACCACGCAAAGCTGACTATCTACTAAATGCTAAACGCATCTGGTTTGTTTTTGCTTCAAGGATTTATGATCACACGCTGATCGAATTAATCAATATATTCAATTTTTTCCTCTAAACAGTCGCTCTGATCTAGCCGGTACTTACATAAGAGAATTTTTCAATTTTCTTTAGACATTTGATGAGATGTTCTTACTGGAAATTTTATCTGAAACTCGTGGTATATAAACTCTCACAGTAAACAAAAACCGCATTAGTAGAAAAATACGTTCATCCATACTTCCGTATGCTTGCTGAATTACGGCTATATACGAATAATTTAATTTTAATATATAAAAGGCTGCAAATTTTTATTATTGAAATATATAAATAATATTAAAATCCTTTGTTTGAAGTGTTCTCAAGCTTCTTTACAACTCTTGTTGTTTCCTTTGACAATAACGCACAGCCTTATTCGTAATACATACATATTTTGTTATTTATTCTCTTCAGATTTCAATTAACTTTGATCTAAATAATATATTGAGTTAAATTTTATTTCTTTAGAAATAAATATTATGTATTCTCTGTGTCTTTTGACGTTACCACTGCTGGCTTGACCAAAAATGGGTCCTAGTACAAAGTTGGCAGGATGAACTATAGTAGATCTTTACGGGACTGTAGTGTTTTCGACATACACAAAGTTATTATATACAAAATTTTAACTGAAAATAAACACATTGGACGAAATTTTTTATTTTATAAAATTACAATTACAATGAAAAAACTCATAGCGGAGAAGTGGCATGAAAAGGACGTTTTGGCTTTAAGCGTTCTAGTTACGAACGGAATTAGAAACTTCAGTTATCTTACTCTTGAAATAAAATCCAATAATAAACATTTCTTTGTTATTAGTTGTAATTTTTCTCCTATTTTTTAAAAAAGTGCATTTTGTCCCTTTCATCAATAGACTTTATTGAAAGGGACATGATAATTTATGAAAGGAACAATACTAAATATCATTCATGTTTGTAAGTTAAAAATCACAAGGTGATTGAAAAAATTATCCGGATCGGCCGGGAATCGAACCCAGGATCTCCTGGTAACTATCCAGGTATGCTTATCCATTACACCATCAATCCTTTTAAAACTAATGGATAAGCATACCTGGCTAGTTACCAGGAGATCCTGGGTTCGATTCCCGGCCGATCCGGATAATTTTTTCAATCACTTTGTGATTTTTAATTTACATAGGTATGTGGTTTTTGGTCATGTTAACCAAGGAAGTCGAGTGCTTAAAGTTTCAGTTTAGCTGAACGATAAGTGAACATATGAATACTACGTGTGTTTAAATGCAGACAAAAGTCTGTCATACGTAGTAGTGTTCCACAAGCACTCGAAAATATTTGAAATTGAAATCATTCATGTTGTTCAAATTTCCGCCTTATATACATAAAACATACGGTTCATACTATTCGCGCAGGTCATCATAAATTTGATTCAATAATTGGAATAACCAAATGATTTCAGTAATCGATTATTATTAATTGCGTGGTTTTAATAATCGATAATTAAAATCATTGTTTTTCATTTGATTATTTTTGTTCGAACATTTTAAGCAAGAAGAAAGTTTAAAAAAAAAAATTATTGACAGGAAAATTATTGACGATTAATTATTGACGAGAAAACAAAATAATAGATAAAAAATTGTGACATGTAGGTATTCAAATAAAACTAATTCGAAACCACTAGTCTTAAAGGTAGACCTTTTCATAACTGTTTGCTCAGTCCCTTTCATAAATATTACACCCAAATCAAAAATTTAATCTTTAAATCTACAATTTTATTTAAAAGATATCTGTTGTGTTGTTTTCTTCTAGTTGAAAGAATAACTAATTGTATATAACTACAAACATTTCAAAATAGTTATTTTCGATACATATGCGTAAAGAGAGGTATTCTAGTAGGCTTAAATTCGGGCACGAGTCTAAGGGACTGACGTATACACAACGAGATCGAGTGCGTAAGCGCACGAGATCTCGTTGTGTATACGTCAGTCCCTTTAGCGAGTGCTCCAATTTAAGCCTACCGGATACCCGTCTTTACGTATACGTATCGAACATAATTTTTTATAACGACGGCTTCTAAAGTTTAATAGAGAGAAAAAAATTAATTATTTTTAAGCAATTTTTATTAATTTGTAGAACGTTGTTGTTTTTTTTATTATTTTGTTGATCGTTTCCATGTTAATTTGAATATGATTATCATTGATAAATGAATATCATTATTTTCTCGCATAGTTTTAGCTACTTTCACGCACACTTGTACTTTCGCGCACAGTTACTGTCATTTGTTTTACAATGATATAAAAAACTGCTCTTTACGCCCACTACACAATGCTCGAATATTGAACTTTAGAAGCAGGTGTTATAAAAAATATTTACAATATATCAGAGAACGTTCCGAAAAATTAAAAACAAATTACTTTGGAACATAAAAAAATTTACAAGCACAGCATTACCATGTTTAAAATGAGAGTAGCTTGAAGTCAGGAACAAACATAATTATCTGCACTGGTGCTACCGCACAACACAAATACGTTTGATTTGGCGGGATTTATATTTGGCGCGTATTTTGAATTGTCGCTTTCAATACGTGTCCCTTTCATACCGCTTGTCCCCTACTCATATGTAATTTTTACTTCGTTTTTGTAAGTCTTTTGGCATAGAACCGCGGTAACCTTACTACTTTTGGTACAGAATCACTGTAACTTTACTACTTTTGGTACAAAACCGCTATAACCTTACTACTTTTGGCATAGAACTGCTGTGACCTCGTTACCTTTGGTATAGAAATTTGATAGATAAAATTACTGAAGAGGTAAATCGATCTTGATTAACGGTAGGCCCGAAGTAATATTTTATTATGTTCAGTCTTGGTAAAGACTTTTTTGTAGATACAGTGGTAATAATTTAATTGTGTAGATACAGTGGTAATAATTTAATTGATAAAACTTAAATAAGTGTTGTAATACATATTTGTAAAATTGTGAATCTGGACCACAAATTTCAACGTACAATTTTGATTTCATTAAATAAAGCAATTCTATCTTAAAAATCACAAAGTGATTGGAAAAATTATTCGGATCGGCCGGGAATCGAACCCAAGATCTCCTGGTAACTAGCCAGGCGTGCTCACCACTACACCAACGATCCTACGCTCGACAGGCGCCCGAGCCTGACATCCATTCTATCACCTATGTGTATTAGTACTTTCTCTAATGCGAGAAACAGTTAAAATTTTTCAATTTCAAATATTATCGGGTGCTTGTCAGACATTACTACGTATGACAAACTTTTGTTTACATTTCAACACACGCAGTATTGATATGTTCACTTATCGTTCAGCTAAACTGAAACTTTAAGCACTCGATTTCTTTGGTATAGTATGAGCAAAAACCACATGTAAATTAAAAATCACAAAGTGATTAAAAAAATTATCCAGATTGGCCGGGAATCGAACCCAGGATCTCCTGGTAACTAGCCAGGCGTGCTCACCATTACATCAACGATCCTGTGCTCGACAGGCGCCCGAGCCGGACATCCATTCAATCACCTATGTGTATTGTACTCTCTCTAATTCGAGAAACAGTTACAATTTTTCAATTTCAAATATTATCGACAAGCATTCGATAATATTTGAAATTGAAACGCTGAACGATAAGTGAACATATCAATACTGCGTGTGTTGAAATGCAAACAAAAGTTTGTCATACGTAGTAATGTCTCACAAGCACTCGATAATATTTGAAATTGAACAATTCTATCTTTTAAAGGTCACATTCAAGTTTCTAAATTTATAAAATCAATCAGGAATGCAGCTCCAAATGTGGTCGTACCATTCGTACCGTCCTTGAATCGGCCCTGGATGCTACTATAGAACACGATCTCCTGTGAAATTAAAGAAAAGGAAAACAAGTTTTATAGTAAAACTAAATATTTTTCCTTCTCTTGTTTCAGATGTAACAGTCCGGCACACATGTCACGCTGGGAACAAGTGCAGCGTGAAATTGAAACGACCGGTTCGTACCAGTTAACGGAAACGGAACTTGTGTACGGTGCAAAATTAGCTTGGCGTAATTCGGTACGATGTATTGGCCGTATACAATGGTCAAAATTACAGGTAAGTTGTTTTCTTTTTTTTTTAAAGTGAAAAAGACGGGATAAAACTTGTGAATTAGTCTCACGTTATGAAGCGTGGTGTACTTCGGGTATACTCGGTGATGGGTTGAGTCGACCCGACAGAGTACCTAGTGTACAACCGTAAGAGAATATAACATCTGTGTAATATCTTTTTACGTTTCTAAGTGCAAAATTTAATAAAATTTAAAAATTGTTATGATAGCCGGAAAAATAGCATGTTATACATCAAGGGACTAAAGTGTAAGTTTTAATCCCGAGTGTGAAGTTTGTTGCCTGTAAAGGCCCGAAGGATGAAAAAACCACATTAATCCTGTGGTTTATATAATATTTTTTGCAATTCCGGATCATTTAAAATTATAAAAACTAAAAAAGTTGCTTAATTATCATTCAAATTGTATGTAATTAGTACTCCATCAAGTATACTTTGGATAAATCAGTCGAATTGTACAATACATAACTGCTTGTCTTTATCTACAAGTTTGAATTTGTTTATTATTTTCAATTACCTAGCAACGCTAATTAACCCTAGAATCATACGTACTCGTCAAAATGACGAACCAACTTCTCTACCTGCTCCAATACTATAACTTGTCGTTGCTTGCTTGCTGTGAAACTTCTGTTATCTAATTTATTTGTTATTATAACACAGCAAATGTATAAATTTTGTTTATAGTTGTGTCGTTTTGTTTGTATTGAAATAGTGTGCGACAAATGGACGACGATGTATGATTAACCGATGTTTGTACTTTACATATAAAAGTTTTCTTAATTTTTCTAAAATTTATTAAAGATATGGATGTTATGAATAATTTATTCAATGATAATGATAATATGAAATGTGATTACAGCTGTTTGACTTATAGAGACGACATAATACTGAAGTTTTAATATATTGAATCGAAAACCTAAGAATGCGTTTCAAGTGACCAACGTATGATTCTAGGGTTAATTTAATTTAAAATCCTGTAAATTGTGCTTGCTAGATTGGTTTAAAAGCGGGAGCAAAATAATTTTTTGGCAATTCCCGAACTAAAAGACATGATTTAGTCCTGCATATTAGGGAGTAAAGTGCGACTTTTAGTCTCAAAGGATTAAAAAATTCACTTTTGGTCCCAAGGGACTAAAAAATTATTTTGCCCCCTCTCTTAAACTAGTCAGCAAGTACAATTTACAGAAATTTAATTTAAATTTAATAGCGTTGCTAGGTAATTTAAAATAATAAATAAATTCGAACTTGTAGATAAAGACAAACAGTTATATTGTATTGTGCAATTCAGTATTGATTTATCCAAAGTATACTTGATGGAATATTATTACATACAATTTGAATGACATTTAGAATATTTTTTAAATTTATATAATTTTAAATTATCCGGAATAGCAAAAAATAATATATACACCACAGGAACCAAAGTGTTTTTTGCTTCATCCCTCGTGTGATTTGTTGCCCTCGGGCCTTTACAGGCCCTCTGGTAACCAACTTCACACTTTGAATTAAAACTCACACTTTAGTCCCTTGGTGTATAACATACTATTTAGTTCCTTGGAACTAAAAGTGAATTTTTTAGTCCCTTGGAACTAAAAGTGGCACTTTACTTCCTAACATGAGGAACTAAATCATGTAAAAGTATATTTTTCTACGTAGTAACAACAAGTTTTCACTTCTACCGTGTTCTCTTAAGCAAACCACGACTTTTTTTCAGTTCACCCTATATTTTAGACAAAACTAATATTTTATAATGTATGTAACATGAGAAAATGTTTTAGATAGTGATGATGCCTCTCATTATAAAGTTAAGAGGGTTGTTAGTTAAAGTTTTCATTCAAGACAGAATATTAGAATGATTCTTGATAATGGATGACTTACTCGTATTTAACTTTTAGTGATACGTCAAGTGTTTCGAAAATTACTTTAATTATCCAAGAACAATACAAAAATTTTGATTTAGAATTTTACCTAGACTGCTACTACTAGTACTCAACTTTACATTTCAACTGTTTTTTTTTTTTGTTTTTTTACTTTATCAGAATCTCTATTATAGAACACAATTTAAGGGGAGATTCGCCAAAAAAACATCAAAAATCGACCTTTTATTATTTTTTTTTTTTTTTTTTTTTTACAAATAAATATTTTATCAAAAAAATTAATTGTTTAAACATGTAGAAACAACATTGTTTCTACATGTCTTGAGATTACAAAAAAATTTAAAAAAAAAATTTAAAAATGAGTTGAGTATAAATGGCTTTGAAGTCAACACTGCGAGATTTTTCCACCTTGATGGTTCCTCGCGTTCTGAAATCTCCAGTGAACCAAAATCAAAAAATCAAGAATTTTCTGAAAATATACATATACAGTTATGGCACTAACTAGAATCTAAGAAAAAAAACGCTGTGAGCAGCGGGGCCCCATCACGGAAGTCGAATTTTTCTCTTCATCTTCGGTATTGCATGTCTACAAGTGAAATGTGATTGAAAGTCTACAAGCGATTTGTCATTTTAGTGGTTTCAAAACTGATGATGAGTGTCCGGCTGATCGGTGCTTTAAAAAAAGATTTTAAGTTTTTCCCTACTCCTACTCCTACTCCTACTCCCTATTTCTACTCCCTCCAAATCATCCTAGGAAGCTAAATTTTGAACATGTTGTAGATAATTGACCGAAACATTATTTCCAACTGATTTGGAAAAGTTTTATTGTTTTGTTGCCCCACAACACCTCCTTAAAGGTTTGGTCGGATCCAAAATTTTCCCGAAATTTGACCCCACTTTGATACTATTGTTGGGCATCAGAATGAGCTCCACTTTCCAAATTTCAGCTCTTAACTTCCATAGGGGGGCGCTACACATATTAAAAGGTAGCGGGAATATATATATATATATATATATATATATATATATATATATATATATATATATATATATATATATATATATATATATATATATATATATCAGACTTTTTTCTTCTACATAATCGTGTTCTACGGGTCCGAAAACGGCTAGCGCCCCTACTCTCGCCTCTCGCCGTTCTTATCATATAGGCTGTATAAGTCTAATTTTTTCAGTTGAAAAATTCGACTAAAAATAAAATACCCCTGTCGCAGCATCTGCATAACATAGCGAATTTCCAAATTTTGGGGACTGGCGGATCTCATCTAAGAACTGTACCTATTTAAAATAGTTTAGCTTTCTAAGAGTAAAAGATTTTTTAAAATCGGCTGGGTAATTAGTTTTGATATTTTTGGAACCCAAGAACCCGAACGGACTTTGTGCAGCATAGTTGTATCCATCTAAAATAATTTAGTTCTCTAACAGTGAAAAAATTTTCAAAATCGGTCGGTTAGTTTATTTTTTACAATAATGGGAACAGTAAACCCTGGCGGAAATCATACAACATAACCTTTATTCATCTAAAATAATTTTAGTAAAAAGTTTATCCTAACAGTAAAAAACGGGTCCTAGGGATCTCATATAACTTATGGTAGTTCGTAAGGTTCTTGTGGACATCATTTAATTACTTAATGAATTCAAATACTTTAACTTACTAACGGTGAAAAAATTTTCAAAATTTTCGACATTCGCTAAAAAAATCATTGAAAAATATTTGATATGTTTCGATCAATTAATGGTCAACATCAGCAAATAAAAGTTACTAAAATCGAAGAAAAGAATGAGTTATTTGTCCGTAGAAATTAAAATACAAATTCTGAAAACGAGCAAAGAAATATTGAAAAAACTAGATCGGCAAAACATTCTGACAAATAACACTACCCAACTAATACTTGCCAATTTGAATGAAACTTAACATACTTATTAAACAGCGAAAAATATTAAATACGTGTTTTTTTATTTCGGCTAAATACGCTTTTTAGGGGTAGAAAACACCATTCAACCTCTGTAGATGAAAACAGTTATAGCTAAATATTTTTGAAACGGCATATTTTTTGAAAAAAGGGCTGAGTACCAAATTTGTAGAATTTAAAGCGATGCACTTGATAGTGACCCTGAAATCGATTTTCAAGGTCAGTTGAAAATGATTAGCCATTGCCGAACTTTGACCATATCCTGTACCTATAAGCAGTAATTTCATGTATTGACTCAATCTATCTTCAAAATTGATTTGTTGCGTTATTTTTCTAAAATAAAAAAAATAAAAACCTGACGAAATGAAAAAATAGGCGCAAATTTATAGAAAAAATTAGAAGAAAACATTTTTGTAAGTAATTTTAGAAGTTAAGAAAAGATTTAATATCACTCCAATTGTAAGTTAAACATTAACTTTATGTTATATTAGAAATTTTCAAAATTTTTTAAAATTTTTATTGCTACTCTATAGTTATCATATTAGGAATTAAATTCAACATATGATTAACTATTATTTTTCCGATTGCGATTGAGCAAGTATTTTTCAAAATTACTTCTTGATCACTTATTTTCTATCTTGCATGTGAAATTCGTTCGAATATACTTTGAACCATTTAGGGATGAAAAGTAAACTACTCCTTTTGAAAAATATTAAATGATTTTCAAATGACTTTGGAAATTGACCTCAAGGTCAACTTCAAAGTCAAGTGCATCACGAGAGTCAAGTGCTTCAAGATCATCAAGTGCATCACTTTGAACTCTATAACTTTGGTCCTAAGCACTTTTTTCAGAAAATATATCGTACCATAATCCACTTCTATGTTGATTCCTGGTCTCTTTTCCTGCGTTTCTAATATTTATGTCAATAAAAAATGTGCTACCGTAGACAAGGATGAATAGGTACGCATTCCGACTTCACACCGTATTTTTTTGTATTTATTTTATGAGTACCTAATCTTTAATATATTAAAAATTTACGCGAAGATGGTCACTTTATCAGCAGTATCCAAAAAAATTTAAAAATATCGGTGGTTTTTGAAAAATTAACAAAAATCGTATAATTTCTTCTCTATGAAAAATTGGGGTCAAAAGAGACGAGAAAAGAGTAAATGGGGACAACCCGTAGGGTCGACCAAAATTGAAATTCTAATATAAAATAATTTCGAACTTTTTGTATTTATACATTCAAAAAAGAAATAATAGGTACTTGATGATTTTCTGTAAAAATAAACGTAGAATCTAAAATAAAGTTTATATACTCCTGTCGTTTACCCCTAAGTTTATATTCCTCCTATTCTTATTTTAGTTCAAAAAATAATTTTTCAAAAGACTAAGACATAATAATTAATAACAGTGAGATTCTACGTCCATTTTCAGACTTTTGTTTATTAAATTGCGTAAAAGCTAGTAAATGCAATAACAGATATGATGAATTTATAAGGATTTTCTTGTACTACAAAATCTTAAAAATATGGAAACGCGTACTTTTTTTTCGTTAATTGTGTTTTATTCTTTTGCACAAAATTTTAAAAATACTTTATTTTCTTAAGAAAGGGAGGCAACTTTAGTCACAGATATGCCTATGAACAGTTTTTGGTAATCCGGGAAAAACGAAAACACTTTTTAAAATTTTTTTATTGTTAAAATCGAAATGTTCTTTTAAAGAGGGTTAAAATTACCATATTTTATATTAAAATTTTAACACAATCACTCCCTAATTAACGAGCCTTACTTAATATTAGCAAATTGAGAAAAAACACGTCAATTAGATTTTTTTACACAGATTTTATTTGTTATATAATTCAAAAGGATATTTTAAAAATGTGTATGAATGGCTTTCATTAAATAAATTTCAATATATTTTCCATTTATTTTAACAGTGGAATGTCCTTATTAGTGGCTATACTTTCGGCTTGGAGCGAATTAGACGAAGATTTTCTTCTAAAACCAAATTTAATAATTAATTAAAGAAATAAAAAAAAATTTGTGGATTTCCTACCGTTCAAATATAATCTTTATTGTATGTAAAAATGTTATTACATTTTTTCAAAAAACTGTAAGTAAACTGTAAAATTTTCTTTACAAATATGTTAAAATAGAGAAATGTTTCCTTTTTAATTTATTTTTAACTCTTTTTAAATGATTCACTTTAAAATTTTTTAATATTTCTTAATCGGAATTTCATAAAAGAATGTGTCAAAATTTAAAAAAATTTTTCTTTGTTAAAAAAAAAAATTGAATGTGCAAAATTATTTAATATTAGAATGCTCTGATTATACAATTCTAATCATAACTGTATTGTCAATTGGATAAAAAATTACGTAAAAATATTATTGTTTGAATATGATTTAACGTAATTTTTATACGATTGAAGCAAACTCTTATTAATTTTAGGAAGGTGTAAATATAATCTAAATTCTGATCATATCACATAACAGATATCGTCGGGATTTTTTTTGTAAAAAAAAATGGAACAGAGATACATTATAAAAACATTTAACTGACAGA
Organism: Brachynemurus nebulosus; assembly: GCA_035578155.1. Classification (NCBI taxonomy): domain Eukaryota; kingdom Metazoa; phylum Arthropoda; class Insecta; order Neuroptera; family Myrmeleontidae; genus Brachynemurus; species Brachynemurus nebulosus. The sequence goes on along the minus strand of JAPWDM010000012.1, from coordinate 10,980,550 downwards.
GAAATAGAATATAGCCGAATCGTTAAATTGGATTAAAAAAATCATGACACGCTACTTATAAAGCGGCTTTTTTCGAATTTAGCTCGCAAAAAATGAGACAGAAAAAAAAAGAATGCGAGTGCGAGTGAAATGGAGAACGACATATTTCCTAGTTTTTCTCGAAAAGTAAGTAATTTAGAGCAACGGTATAAAAACATTTTTTATGCGTTTTACCTTTTACAATGGCTTAGTGTAAAAAAAAATTTGAAAAATTGCTTAATTCTGGCAAAAAACTCATTTTGTTGACAAAAAACGCCCGGAAAACCTACTTCTGGGCATCCGACGTGTCTGGCTAACGAACTCATCCAACGATTTGGAAAATCGAATTCGCACACAAAATTTCATAAGCATTAAACGCTTCGTTCGAGAGTTATCGCGCGGATACATATATATATATATATATATATATATATATATATATATATATAATTTTAGTGAATATCATTTTCGTATTCTAGGGACCTCAAAACATATTTCTGATATGGTCTCGGGCTTAGGTCGCACCATGACACCTGGCGTAAAAGCTGAATTTCCAGTTTTGGAAATTCGCTAAAACCAGCGAGAAATCGCATTTTGAAAACAAATTTTCCAAAATCACCGCTTTTTCTCGACTATAAACAACCAAATGATTCTAGTTCCTGCCAAAACGAGGGTATCGAGGAATAATATGCACTTTGATTTATATCGATATCTCAAATACTTTTTCAGATACACGAGGAACCATGTCGAAAGAGCTACTTTCGAGAAAATAAGTTTTTTATTTAAATTGAATTATAGTAAAGTGCGTGCACTAAAATGCCCATAACTTTTTGATTTTCATTTTTTTAAAATAAAATTATAGGAGATTATTTCTAACACCTTAATGGACATAGTTAGGAAGAAAAAAAATATAGTTTCTTTTTTAGCGAATCTCCCCTTAAAAGGGAAAACTTATATTTAATTCAAGTTGGGTGAAAATTTGACATTTAAACCAGCCTCAGCTTTTGTGAACGCTAGTGAGCTTACAATCAATCAGTGCACATTGGAGCTTTATGAAGCGGAAATCAAATTGAATTAATAAGCTCTACGTATATGGTGGTGGCGATTACTTACTAATAGCATGCATACAACTTTAAAAAATTTTCCTGCATAGGTAAATCCTGTAATTATAAAAATAAAATAGAAAATTATCCCGTATACGGGTATAAATTTTTTTCAACAAAGGCCTTTTTTAATAAAATTCATTTAGAGGGTATTTAATTGAATTATATGTGTATACAGGTGCATATATACGTTACACCGGGTGTCTAATTTAATAGGGGACAAGATTAATTTCGTTATTTTTAGTTAAGGAGAGATTCGCCAGAAAAAACATCAAAAATCGACCTTTATTATTATTATTTTTTTTTTTTATGCAAATAAATAATTTATTAAAAAAACATGTGTGGCGATTACAAAAAAAATTTAAAAGAAAGAGCTGAGTATAAACGATTTTGAAGTCGATACTGCGAAATTTTTCCTCCTCGCTGATTCTTCGCCTTCTGAAATCCCCGCAGTGAACTAAAATAAAAAAATCAAGAATTTTTTTGAAAATATACATATAGGATCTAAGAAAAAGGAATAAAAAACCAGCGAGAAATTACATTTTGAAAAATAGATTTTCAAAAATTACTGCTTTTTCTCGACTATAAACAGCCGCCATTTTGAAAATATATTTCGGAACGAAAAGATCCTAGTTCCTGCCAAAATCACGGCATCGCGGAACAATATGCACTTTGATTTATGTCGATATCTCAAATACTTTTTCAGATACATGAGGAACCATGTCGAAAAATGTACTTTGGGAAAAAAAGCATTTAAAGTTTTTTATTTAAATTGAATTATTGTAAAGTGCGAGCAATAAAATGCCCATTACTTTTTGTTTTTTTTTTTTTTCATTTTTTAAATAAAATTTTAAGAGAATATTTTTTTCACCTTAAGAAACATAATTATGTAGAAAAAAAATCGATTTCTTTTTTCCCCTTAAATATCCCTCCTATATTTTATGTGAAATTGTACACCTAGTATATCAATTATATAATGAATTCTCTAACAGATAATATTAAGATGGAATTTTACATTAAATTAATTTAAAAAAAAAAAAAAACTAATTATTGTTTGTTTTTGTCAGATTAGATTTCAGTTATGCTTCCGTTAACTAGAAAAGTTGTAAACAAATGTTTGCATTTAGTTGAAACCTTTTTTTTTAAAAAATACTGATATAATTAATGTAAATTATATGATAAAATAGAATTATCGAAAGAGAATTTTTATAATCTGTTTTTTAATGCACTGTAAAGTTGGTAGAAAAATAAAAAATCTGTTTTTCTTTTTTTTTAAAAAAAAAAAAAAAAAAAAAAAAACGTATTTTGGCCAAAATATCGCTCAAACATAAAATTTTACAAAACTAATATGTCAACAAAAACTAGTAATTAGACCCAATTTGTGTTGTTCTGTAGACCAAAAGAGAAACCGATTGTTTCTAATATTGGTCGACCGCAGCTAATTTTTAGGATTTTGATCTATAGTCTTTCTTCAACTTTTGCCCCAAAAGGCCCCTATAGTGACACGTACAATACACAGTTTCCGTGGTAAGTTTTAATCTATGGTAGTTGTAATATAAGGTGGTTATACATAAAAATAAATTTTATGTAGTTTTTTTTTTTTTTTTTTTTTTTAGTTATAAACACTAACTGACAGGTATATTGGGTGTTTAGAATATCAAATTTTCTTGATAGTATTCCAGGTAAAATAGATAAGTATAGACTGTTTTAATCACTAAACAATGGAATACAGATAACCCCCGAAGAACACGGTACTCGAAGAACACGGGTACCCTTCCCCCGAATTACACGGTTTCAAACAACACGATTTTTAAGTAATTCTTCTGAAGAGAATAAAATACATATATTGTATATTTGATATAAAGTTACATCGGTCCTCAATGTACACGAATATATCAGTTCCATGTGGATTTGATTTACACGAAGAAAAAACATGTAAATTGAATCTGTCATTATAAAAGAAAAAATGCTGGAAATAAAAACTACTAAAATTTTTGCGAATTTTATAATAGAAATGATAACGAATATGTAAAAATTTACATATTTTAATTTTGAAAATGTCGTTATTTCAACATCGATAATTTTCGATAACGAAAAGTAGGTTTTGACAGTCCCAATATGTTTGGAATACCCACAACTTGCTTCGCTTAAGCCTTCAAAAATTTCGTTAATTTTTCGCTACGACGCACCGTTTACGGAATATTTACAATCAAAAGTTTACGTTTACGAAATGTCTCGAAAACTAATTTTTTTTAAAATAATCTATTGATGACCAAATACGAGGGACTAATAGAGCTTAAATTAAACAATTATAACCAATTTAGGATAAGTAGTTCGTTATCGATAATTTTCGATAACGAAAAGTAGGTTTTAACAGTCGCAATATGTTTGGAATACCCACAACTTGCTTCGTTTAAGCCTTCAAAAATTTCGTTATAACTTCAAAAAATAACAATGCGGTAAGTGAAATAGATGTGTGGTAAGTGAATAGGAGTGTGGTATGTGAAATCAGCTCATAAATGATTGTAATTATTTATAGAGAAGCTGCATAAAGACTAGTGGCGCCTTTTTCAATAATTTTATAAGTATACGTGTGAGCACGTCAGTGCAAATTGTTTGTAACCATAGCTTTTGAAATAAACTCATTAACAAGTTTATACTTTTGTATTACTTATTACTATTTTAATATTTATAATTTTAATATATAAATATTAAATAAAGTAAGTATAGAGAACCTGAATTGCCACTAGTGACGCCTCTGCCTCTATAAGTTATAAGTTATTATTGTTGTTTTATATACAACAGATAAATTAACTGCGTCCAATGCAACAATGTAACCCCTCAGATAAATATTTATTTATTATTAAATTTTAAATTAAATTTTTTTTAAAAAAATGCATAATTAGCCACTTACTTTAATAGTTATATTACATTGAAGTTTTATATTTGTTTGTCGCAAAAATTTGGCTGTTATGACACTTATATTTCTTGAATGTCATATATACATGACAATTTTCACACAAGTTTTTTCTTTTTTTGTAACAAGAATCACATAAATCACCCACTTGGACATCTCGAAAACCGCTTTTTATAATAATTGTATTTTTGCTATTTGACATTTTGCATAAAAATATGAAAAATTTTTAAATTCAAAACAGCCTACTAACATTAAACTCTATCATTTAATAGTATATTGTGCAATAAGTGCGGGAAATTGTCGATTGCCCACGAAAGCGAAGTTGAGCGCACGAACGTAGTGAGTGCGCTCATTCGCTTGAGTGGGGCAATCGACAATCCCGCACGAGTTGCACATACTATTTTTTTATTACGAATTGCACATACTTTTTTCTATTATTATCACAATTTTTGACATTTTTGTTTCTTTTTAAAATAATATTTTTAAGTGTTTGTCTCTTTTTTTCTGAATTAATTATCGTTTAAATTACTTTATTGATGGTTTCTATAGAAATAATTATGAAATATTTATTAAATGAAAAATTAAGAGGCGGCTTTGCGTGTTTTGATTAAATTTAGCGTGTTTTATTGTCAATTTGCGTGTGCAAAGTTACTTTCCACACGCAAAAAAGTGTGCGGGAAGAGTACAGTGGGCAAATAGCTATTTTGCGTACAGAAATGTGTGCGCCAAGTTAGTACTTCTCCCGCATGAGTAATAAAAAAAATGTTAAATATAGTCACCATGTATGCTAGTGTCGTAATTCGAAGATCATGCAGCTTCTCTATATTTATTGAAATTAAAATTACAATTTGAACAATTTGGAAAGTAAATCGATTACTATGAAAATTTTCACTAGTTTGCACATTATTATTATTATTGTTGGCATCAGTCTTCATATTTTATTGACATTTCAAAACGTCGTTCAATCATTAAAATTTTCTGTGGTTTTCATTATCTTCCTTTCATTTTACGAGAATAAATTTGCAGCCAAAAATAAAATGCTTCATCAATTTCATTATTCTCACTAATATTATAGTTTAACAAACTATTTTCCTCAATTTTTTTAATAGAAAATTCAAAAAAATATTCACGCCAGTGAAATATTGACACTTAATTTTTTATTTACAAATATAGTTGTCAATTGTCACTACAAAGATTCGTATTAGCTGTTATGAACATTTATAATATTTATTCATGGCATTCTATGTCATAACATAGAAATATAAATTTCACCTATATTATCCGAATTTTATTTTTTATTTAACATATTTTTATTCTTTAATTATTTTAAATCGATCGTTCAAAAAATATTATACAATACACGATGCGTTAAGTGCATTTTCTAATCACGAAAATTTCAAAAACTCGACCCTACGGGTCTCGTTTTCGCAACGTTTTCTCGATCAGTAAAAGCAATTTACCGAACTTATATTGTAAAATACTATTATAACACTTTCGAACATTACAGATTTCATTACAATCTCACGCAGAGCTACTCTCACGGTTGAAATTTTTATCTTAATAAATTTATGTATGCTTGTTTACAATCCCAATATAGAGTTATGGACGAATAAAGATTTTTTTATGATACGGAGCATTATCCATTTTATCTACAATACAATCAATATCTAAAATACTTCGTTAGTTGTAAACAAATACTTTTATACCAGAATATAAAATAACAAATACCCTACTCTTAGTGTACCTCAGACATTGTACTATAAGTATAGTTCTTATACAATGGCTTTACCAGTGGAAATACGGGAAAACCGGAATATCATCAGAGTTTTTGTTTCCGCTCTGATTTTTTTCTTCCAATATATATTTTTTTTCTAAAATGATGCGAAGAATACTGTTACGATTTAGTGAAAATAATTTTTTATTGTTCCGCACTCATAAGGAAGAAATATTTATATAAAAATTCTTTATACCGAAACATCTATGTATAAAAATATTAAAGTTATCATAATATTTTTTAATGATTTTAATGATTTCTTACGTGTGATCTACCATCACAAAAAATATTTCCTCGTAATTTTTTTTTATTATGATCTTACAATTTTTACGGAACACGACTACAACTACTTAAGATAGTTGGCGTTTTTTAAACGAAATTAAGTAGTTATTCATTTCAAGAAAAGTCTATTAACGCCTTTAGGACTAATGACCAGGGCTGGGAAAAATGATTCATAGAAACAATTTAAAATAAAAAATGGAAAATGGTTTCCAAAATTGCATTTAAAATACAAAATAGAAAATGGTTTTGCTGAACATAAGTATTTAAAATTGAAAATGGAAAATAGTTATTTAAAATGGATTATAAAATGCAAAATTTACTTTAAATTTATTCTATAAATTTTTTTTATCATTATTTATATTAATTAAAAAATAAAAAATTAAAAAGAAATAGTTAAGAAAATATCAAACGTACTGAAATTAAATACATAAAGGCAGTCATTTGAGAAAATTTTGTAAAGTTTGCATGATTTGAAAACGAAACTTAACTCTTCAAATATTGTTACCTACTTAAAAAAATTGTAAAATTTAATTCGACCTTGACGTATTCAAACCTTGACGACTGCAACTTCTAAATAAAATTATGAAAATCATCTACTCGAAATACAAAAACATTTCTTATCGACGTGTCTTAAAGATAGTAGTACACAACTTGAGTCAGAAAAGTTTGACTTAAGAGAACTGCAACTCTAGTAACCAATTTAACTCAAGTGACATTGCAACTCGGGTTATAAAAAATTTGAGTCAATTAAATCAACTTAGATTTAACTTACAATTTGTTAGACTTCAAGTCGTTCAATTCAAATTCTATAATTAATATTGTATACACATAAATTTGAGTATACATGCATTTTCATTTTAAATATAAAATGGATTCAAATTTTCATTTTAAATACAAAATGGAAAATGGTTTGACCGAACTAATTTAAAATATAAAATCCGAAATGCTATTTTGTATTTTAAATACATATTTAAAATGAAATCATTTTAAATAGTTCCCAACCCTGCTAATGACGAACTCAGCTCGTCATACTAATTTTTAGAAAAATTTCAACTGACGAGTGTGCATTGTTTTATATCGGTAACTGGAGGCTGTATAGTAAAGAGCGGTCATATTGGAAATAATTTAAGCAAAACCTACCAAACTTGCAATTATAGAGATATTAAATTTTTTATCTAAAATATTGGAATATATGGCGGTACTAAAGGCGTTAATTATTACCGCAAATTAAATCTGGTTAATTGTGAAATTTCTTTTTTTTAAATTTTTTCATTCCTTTATCTGAGTATTTTTCTTTTTTTAAAATTTGGAATTACATTGGAAAATCTCATTTATAACAAAAAAAAAAAAAAAAAATTGATTGTAAAGGAAATGACATTCAACTAATGTTCAGTATGGCTCGGAATTTGAGAAATTATAATGGGGTAGCAGTTTTCAAAAAGAAAAAAGTTTTAATAATAAAAGTTACCTTTAAGAATTCTAAAAATATTTTTTCTTATAATTTTTACCCAATGATCTTAATGATATAGCTTAAAATTTATTAGAAATGACCGTCCCCTCCTTATCTTCTAGGTTTTTAAAGCAAAAAATTTTAATTTTATTAGAGTTTGTAGATATTGGATCATAGACTATCGGAAAACTGCGGATTTTTTTGATAGTATAATAGTTGCTGAAAAAATTAAATACAGTCTGTCACACAAGAGTGTCGTCTGCATATTTAGGTAAAAGAAAAATTATTATTTCTCCGAAATGAATAAATCGATTTAAAGTACACTAAAAGTACTATTACGCATTTACTTAGTAAGTAGTCCATAGACTTCATTATTGTCTAGAATTTGTGGGCACCGTTTTGACATATACTTTTTATTAGATTTTTCGCATTTGTTGCGGTAACGACCGCCAAAGCTCGGATATAACGGCAGACCTGTTTTAATAAAAAAAACCCATGTATAAAAACACGTTTCGTCAGTAAAAATTACATTACTCCAATCACGATTCAAATTTTTCATAGCCCACAAGCGTCACTTTTTGACATGCTCCGATTTGAGGAAAGATTTCAGCATCGTACTACGCCAAGAAATATTTGCTTGGTTTTGGTCGCCTATTCAGAGTCATATGCTAATATTCAGTGTTAAAAAAAAGGTTTTCGTTGATATAACTTGACAATGGTTTTATCTTCTTTTTAAGAAGACCCTCGCGTTTTTTTCTTTTTCGGGAAAATTGCTAACGATTTTCTGATCATTATATCGCAACACCCACTTCTATACAATGTCTTCTGACTTGTGCATATATATTTAGCAGCAGCTTTATAAGTCATTTTAAGTCCTTTACGGTGAATACTCAAGAACATTGCCTCAAAACATTTTGCATATGACGCACTCATTTTGGAAATGTTGTGTTCTTATCGCAATACAAAGTAATACTGGCGTCTCAAGTACAAAGCGTAGTAGTCTATTCTACCCTTCAACGAATGGTACAGTAGTGGAGCTTCCTAATAGTTTTCTCTTGAAACAGTTGAGCACTGGACGCTCTTGTGTGACAGACTGTAATTAAAATAATTTTTAAAAACATTTATCTATCTCACAAGCTATAGGTGCGTTGAAACTAATTCAAATACCGGAAAGAAGTTAGCGCCGAAAGTTGAAAAATCTTTTTGTTTTTTATATGGTTAAATTGTTCCCAAATTGCTCCTTTGAAATCAGTAATTGCTCCACCTGAAACTTAATTATTTAATTAGTTATTTATAAAGAAAAAAAAATTTTTTTCCGTTATTTAAGTTATCAAAATCTCCCAAAATAATACTTTTTTATATAATTTCTTTACGTCAATAAATTGCTCCCAGTTTGCTCTATTTAATTTAAAAGCTAAATCTTAATTTTTTTGAATAATTATTAAAATATTTTTTTTTTTTTATAATGTTATTTAATTTGTCAAAATTCAATTATCCTTAAATATATGCAAACGACTTAAATGTATAATGGATTGCCTATACGTTTTAATAATACATAACCTAATTCATAATATTTTTTATTTTAATATATTTTAATTATTATTTAGAGAAATTAATAACTAACTTTTAAATTAGATGGAGTAAATGTATAAAAATGCATTATTTGACAAGATTTTGATAATAGAAATAGTCAAACAAAAACGTTTTTTTGTTTGTAAATAACTAATTAAGTAATTAAGTTCCGGGTGGAGCAATTACTGATTCCAAAGGAACAATTCGGGAGCAATTTAGCCATATAAAAAACAGAAAGATCTTCCAACTTTCGGCGCCAACTTCTTTCCGGTAATTCAAATTCCAAAATTATTCATTAATCTTCAAAATACTCATCAATTTTATAATCACTGTTTTTCTATGATAGTTCAAGTAAATGCAATATAATCCATTTTATTTCCATTATATTAAAGTTTTTACTACGCAAACAAAACATTAAAACTATTATCTTCAGTGTTTTGCATAAAATAATTGAGTTGTAACTTTTGTTTCTACCTATAAACTATTCAAATAACATTTAAAAGAAAAATGAAAAGAATAAAAGACTTTCAACATTTTCATAATTTAAAAAACTTTTCTTGTAATAGATTATCAGATAAATTAATCACAACAACCGTAGAACAACTTCCTGTAAAGTTGTACAATCGGCTAACACAATTCTGTATTACAATTCTGTAATACAATTTTTTCTTATGAAAATTTCGATCAACGAAATTTTATATCTTAATCGTTCAAGAACATTTTTGTAGAGCCATTTACATTTTGGTGAAGCTAAATTTGTTCATTGGAAACCATTTAACCGTATTGTATACAAATTTTTTTTTTTGGTAAAATATTACTCTAGTTTCTTGGAAAGAGGAAATTTTCTAGAATTACACGATATAGATGATAATGGAAATGGAATCGACAAACGTTTTCACATTTTGCATATGTGTGTGGATATACCAGGTTTCATGAAACACAGGACAACATGATAGAATATTTTGGTCGGCGATATAGTTTTCATAATCTCAGTAATTCTGTAAAATTAAAGTCTTTCTACAACTATTTTAAAATTCAGTATTAGATTATACACATATATTTTTTTCTACAATCATAGTGAAAAGTAGGCTTTTGTGCTCTGTGAAGAAAGCGTAAAATGTCTAGTTGTCGAGCGACAAAGTCGCTTTAAAGCGAAAAGTAATACTTTGTCGCTCGCTCAATGTATATTTAATTACAAATCGGGTAGGCGTTCTTTATATTTTCTATGGCAACAAATAAGCAGATTCTAAATTTATTATTTTTTTTTATCGTGATCAAGTGAAATATTAATTTTATTAAATTTCAAAATGACTACAAAATATTAATTAAAATAATAAATAACTATAATTAATAATAAGAATAAAAAATTTAAAAAATCTATACATATATGATGGAAATATACAATAGTGACAGTGATTTCCTAAGTATACCTTCAGATATTTCTGAAGCTGGAAAAATTATAACATTAAAGTAAATATTAACGTCCATTATTGTTTTTCAAGTATCTTTTAAATAAAAAATACATTTTATAAGATTGTAGAAAAAATTTTGCGTGTAATTCGAGCACAAAATGACATTGCCGCTCTCGTGAGAGTAACGCGCTCCGGCGTCGCGCGTCAACTGTCTTAATCGAGCGGCAATGTACCATTTTGCGCTCTTAATACACAAATAACAACAACAGTTAACAATTCGGTTTGAAAATTAACTGCCGGTTCGAACCAATATTGTCACACTTTCAAAATAAGAGTGGTATTTTTGCGAAGTAAAATATAGTATTTGTTTATTATTTACAAATATGGAATACCATAAAGTAACGCTCAAATCTATTAATGTTATAAAGAGATCCACGTAAAAAAAAATAATAAAATTAAAATAAATTCATTTAGGAGACACACGGAATTGAACTGGGAGCCTCTCAAATGCATCTCGAAGTCATCGCACTTTACAGTTACAGACTGACCTATACGTCGATGTTGCGAACAATTCAAACTAACTGTTCGTAACTTTTCGGTCGTTTAATTTCTAAATGAAGGCATATTGGTTTAAGGTAGTTTTGATCGATAAAACGATTTTTTCAAAGGATTTTAACGAAACTTCTCTAGATATTCATTTAATTCAATGCCATTAATACGAGCCCTTACCGAAAAAAAAAATTGACTCCCCAAATTTTGATAAAAACGACTTCAAAGTTTTGTAATTTTTATACGGGCTTTTATGGGGAAACTATTTTTGTTTTAATAAAATGAAAACGTGTCAAAGGAATTTGATAAAAATTTAATATGTTATAAAATACAAAATTACAAACCATTAGAAAGAGGAGAAAAAATTATTATCATTATAAAAAAAAAAACATGTGGTATAGCTATACCTCATTTCAGATACAATTGATCATGAGTTTTCGTTAAAAATTAAATAATTCTTAAATTCGAAACAAATCAATCTTCTATTCTTTTCTAAAAACAAACTGCAAATTTAAAATTTACGTAAATGCAATAATAATGAAAGAGATAAAGCCAAGACAACGAAAATTATTTAAATTAAAAGTGACGAAGCATGCTTAAATTTAACTGAAATGAACCATACAAATATAATAACTGAAGAATATTAATACATAATTTAATTTTTGATAAAAGAAAATTTTTTCGCTGATATATACTTTTGTACCTGACTATCTCGGAACAACTACACTATCGTTACTCCATAATGTACAATAGTTTCTCGCATATCCATGATGTTATTTTCCTACATTTTAAAATTAAATATCTTTCGGTAACACATGAATTGTCTCATTTCTTATGAAATCGATTCTACCAACTATTTTTCTATATTACGTTCGTCTACTTTGTGTAATAGATATATATTTAAACGGCAAACCTTTTCATGTTTAAAAGAATTTCCGAATTGATCCTCTGAAACATTTTTAAAAATCACTAGTGCAAAATGGAAACACAATGCTTTTAACGCTTTTAACATGAATGTGTCCGACATTAGATTGATATACAAAGATCACACACACGCATATGTATACACAAAAATGGACAAAAATACTTTCGGCAATATTGTCATTTTAACAATAAGAATATTCCCAAGATATTTCTTAAGGGAAAATATTTTTTCATTTTGTTCAATTATTGTTGATTTGACAAAAATATTGTGTTAACCTATAATATAAAGGGAAATATTTTCGCAAAAAAACAGTTATTTTTTTTCAAAATTTTCTAACTCGTCCAATATATATATAAATCATGGAAGTTCAAACTAGCAATAAGCCAGTGTACAATTTTTGCCAATCTTTTCCTCCCCAAAAAAAAGAAGAATAACATATTTTATTAATACTGACGCTTCAACTTGAAAAATAACGTTGGCCTTTATAATTTATTTTGTATTTTTATCAAAAACTTTTTATGTCAAACATATTTTTATTGTACAATACAACATATAATAAATGTATATTACAATGTAAGTGTTAAGAACATGTACATACAAGTTACGGTTTCAAGACGTATTATGTCCCTTTTTTTTGATAGTATTTTTGATAAAATGGGCAGTAGCGGTGCAAGTGCGCGATTACAGAGTCTCGCATCACTAAGAAGGGTTCGTGAAGCTTTAACTAATATCAGAACATTTTATTTAGCTCTAACTAGTAAAACTGACAAAGGATGGGGGTCTATAAGAAGAAGAGTTTTAGGTTTTTCCCCTGAAGAGTTTTAGGTTTTTATTCATATATATGTTAACTAAGGGTAAGTGTATTTAAGATAAAAGCCAAATAAGTTCAAATACTTTAATATATATGTAGCAAGAAACGATCAAAGGGTCTCACCGGGTAAGCATATGGGGTTTCGGCCCAGCGGCTTTTTCGACTATTCTTTTTCATGAATGTTGCTTATGGTGAGTAATGTTCGAAAATATGAGTATTAGACCTCTACCCCCTATATTATCGGAGATATGGGGGTAACAACCCTTAACTTTAAAATTTTTTTTCTTCAAAACTATTGAAGATAGTTAGATGAAATTGGCAGAGAATGTTGATATAAAGTAGCTTTATATTATACAATCTTTTTACATTCGTATGACGTCATTTACTAAATTAAAATAATAATTGAATTTTTTGAGGGTGCGTCTTTTAGATTAACCCCTTGAGTGACACCTACCAAAAAAATATATGTCATTTCGCTCTAACATAGTTATCGTGTGTAGAAATTTCAGCAAGGTCAGATTGCTGGAAGATGTCTTAAAAAAATATAAATTCAGGTTAAGTAACAATAAGACACCAGCATGAAAAAAACCAAGGTCGTGATCTGGATGACTGACTACGGTATTTCTATGCATTTTTCGACGTTGAGTACCTACGAATCTGAGGTCAAAAAAGTTCTTATACCCATTAAACTTTTGTATATTTAAAAAAAAAAATTCCGCAGTTATTACTTATGTAATCACGATCAAGGTCATATTCGGATGCAGAATTTTCCGCTCTTTCTATTTCCGGGGTCAAAAGTGAGGGTTGCCATATAAAAAAACGGACCTGACCTTGATATGACCTTGAAACTTGACTTTGATGTCAAAGTCAAGGTCATCATCGGATGCGTAATATATGAGCGCAGTGGGCCAACATTTTATATTTACATATATTATTGCTTACAATACGCTTCATCATATATCTAAAAGGCAAAGTGTTAGAGATTGCGCTCATGTAAAAAAAAAACTGTAAAAACCACAAAAATGATCAATTTTTGAAGAAATTCTGCAAATTACCCTATTTCTAGCTATAAAAAATAATGAAAATAATTACGAAAGGTAAGGAATATTGTCCAAAACATAAGGAGTACATAATATAGTATTGAAAAAATGTACCAATTGGGTTCTGTGATATTATTCAATTTTCCATGATTTTCAGGGGAATTTTCTTAGCTTATTGACCCCCATCCTTTTTTCCTGTCAGATAGGTATATCGCAAATTGTATTAGTCCTACTGACACTTTACTAAATCATTTTTGGTCAGTTCCTAGTTTAGCCCAGGCGCTAAGTGACATTCAGTATGCACTGAAAGAAGTATACAATTTGACTTTTGATTATTGTTAGGGGGTCTTAAGTGAATATGAAAACGCATGTCTTCGCCCCGTAGAGTGGTCGACAACTTGGGGGAGGGGGAAAAGTTGCGGAAAAGGCCGATCGGGAGATCGCTTATATCTTGCTTATTATTGATCGTAGAGTGATGATTTTTTTTTAGTTTGTTTGCAATGAAATGATCTAAAATTTATGTTATATGCAAACTTTTGATATACGTAACGGTTTTCGTGTAAAAAAATGAAAATAGAAAACAACTGTAAAATTTAAATATTTTGAGTACAGGGTCCATTACACGCCACTTCACCCAGGTCATGTCACCCATGACCTCAGATTTAGCTGAAAATTTTTTTATTTGTTTATTTAACCATCCTAATCATCTGTACACAATTTTAAAAAATTATCTCTAATAGTTTTCAAGTTATGAATTTTTGAAATTTAGCAAAATAGGGTTAAAATGGTGTTTCCGTGGGTATCACTTTCGGTAACGTTATTATATTAAAGAATCCATAACTTCTGCAATATTTAACATAAAGCAATAATTTTTTTGATCAAAATGTTCGGGAAAGTCAGGAGATTACAGGAAAAATAAATTTGGTTAATTATCGCTTCATGTTTCTATGCTTTGTTAAACTTATATTTTGAGACATTTTTTAATCGATAAACAAAAATCTTTAAAAGTGATTATTGACCAAGGCATAGCAGTACCCGTAGTAATTTTTTTTTTTTAAAATTTACCCTAAGGATGTAAACTAAAATAATCTGGAAAAAAATTAATGGTTTTTTACCCGCTAATATTTTTCAGACACATCCGACATCTAGAAGCTCAAAGAACGAGCTTTTTGGAATAATTTCCCAAGATTCAATATTTTTGTTTACACCATTGGAAAGAGCGGAAAAAATCATACAAAATCCGTTTTTGAACGATTGTTTTATGTAAACTAGTTTCCGAGAAAAACTAAATTTTATAAAAGGAAAAGTGAAAAATCTCAATGGGAAGGCATTTTTGGGATAAATGATGAGGAGGCGCATCCGATGATGACCTTCACCTTAACCTCAAAGTCAAGTTCAAGGTCATATCAAGGTCAGGTCCGTTTTTTTATATGGCAACCCTCACTTTTGACCCCGAAATTGGAAAGAGCAGAAAATTCTGCATCCGAATATGACCTTGATCGTGACGCCAAGGTCAATGATCATCGTCAATTCAATAGTAAACTCAAATTCTTAAATTTTACCATCAATACCATCCAAAAATAATTGTGTATACGGTTTCTTTGTACATAATAATATACGTATTAGACACATAAAAATAAAATATATACGATATTCTTTGAAAGGTATTATACTACAACTTTGAAATATGTCAAAATATTATTATATTGAAACATTTTACCGTTTTCACTGTATTAAAAAGCTCAAAAGCTCTGATATAGGTAACTTCCTGGTGTACATATACCAAATATGTACGCCTAGACACATTGATACATATACATTTATATATGTAAAGCAAAAATAAGCTCTTTTCTACTGAGCTATATATTATACTATAACTGTTATACGATTTTGTTATAAAAATTGTGATACATATAATAATCAGTCATAAAATACACAATTTTTAACAGACGCAGACATGTTTGTAGCAAAGGATATCAAAGGATTGACCCCCAAACGAGATTTTCGACGGCACTTTGACTACTATAAGGACAGTTCATAAGAAGCCTTGCGTGTAAGTTTCAGCTTCATATCTTGAGTATAGGTAGTTCAAAAATTATTGGTGATACTAGGTATTAAGGGGATGGTAACGTTAATTCGGCATAAAAAAGACCCACTTTTAAGAAGTTTTTCAGACGCTACCCGTAATACAAATTTAATTAATCGATCGTAACATTGTAGTACAACATACGAACAACATTTCTTTAATTTCTTAAAACAAAATATAAATAATTAAGCCAACGGCAGCAAATCTTCGGAGGCGCCGCGAAAAAAAGTTGTTTGTCGGTGAATAATATAACTCATGAGTGGATCATCCGAAATAAAAAAAAAATGAATGATATCATTAGACAACCTCTTTCCTAAGGTATCCCTGGGAGGAATTTTCTTTTTTCGATTTTTTAATTGTTGGTGACACTTAGAATTGAAAACACCGATTTTCGTCTAAGAAATTGACCTATTTGTTATTGTAAAATTAATAATTATGAAAAATAAAAAAAAAAAGCTCCCAGGGTTACCTGGTCATTTATATAAGGAAGCTGTATACATAATTTCGAAACAGTTGGTCGAGTAGATTTTGATTTAAACTGTTCACCGATTCCAAAAATGACAAGTGTCAGAAAATCGCTTTAAAGTTTTGTATACCTGAAAATCCAAAATTAAATATGACAAATTTTTTCATATCTACGTCATTGGTTATAATATACATTAGTATACTTACAAAGACACATCCATGAATAAGAGAATTCAGGGATTCCGAAAGCACAAAGCCACGTATCTGCTGGGCAGGTATACGAAAACGTTTCGGAGCAACAAACGCTCGAAGTTCTATATCTTAGTTAGTTTCACTCCGATTTGTTTCAAATTTTGACACAACAATCTTAAGATGTTGTACAATCATATGAAACAATAAAAAAGTAATGAGAAAAAAAATTTTAATACGTTACCATCCTCTTAAAACCATAATTTTTTAAACCTCTATATCTCGTAAACTTTTATAGGTATTAAATAATCTAAAAACCATTGAATAGATCTAAAAAGTAAAGGTCCCGAGGCCGGACCTATCGACTTTGATGAAACTTAAAAATGTTGTAGAAGACTAAAAACTAAGGAACTTGTATTTTTTTTTATCTGCGAAAAACCGATTTGAAGGGGTAAAATCACCCTTCAAAAATTTGGGTAAAAATTTAATTAATTAAAATATCTCGAAAACAGTAAGAGATAGAGCAAAAGTGTAAATTGGCGAAATTGCTCTTTTTTTAAGAGCTATCTATTGATATGTAATTTGTTCAAATTACATCCATAGGGGTGGTTGGGGGTTAAAATTTGGGGGTTAATTTTACAAAAAGGGGGTGAAATATAAATAATATAAAAATTTTATTTACAGATTTGAAATCTACATCAAAAAATCTAATCGATCTGTTTTTGCTCAATATCCTAATATTAAGTGTAGGGGTAGTTAACTAGGGGGTGTCTGTGTCGAATAGTTGCACTACTTGGATAGTTCAAGGAATTCTTCTTCATGGAAAATAGTTTAAGACAATTAAAATAATGTAAAAATGAAATTCTCGAATTCAAAATTCAGTTTGAACAACATTGGAGAGGCGGTGAGTCACCCTCTTAAATTACATACTAATTTACATACACTAATTTTTGCTATTAACACAATGACAGTGGGTAATAATGTCACAATAATAGTACAGTCACAGAAAGACAAAATAATGTAAAAGCTCCCAATTTTTTCGGATTGAATGGATTTTCCTGAAAATTTGTATACCAGCTCATCTGACCCTACACTTCCAAAGTTATATTGTCTTGATGTGTGCTTTTTGATAATTAGGGGTAAAAACTACCCTTGTATGACAAAAATACAAAAAGTCCAGATTTACGTATTTTAAAGATTCAATTTATGAACAAATATAGGATAAAATTCCTTTCAAGTTTTTAATATAATTTATGAATTTCAGTTACTTTTCTACCCAAAAAATTCTTAAAAACTACCCCTTTGTTTCCGAAAAAATAGGAAAAAAGTTTTAGCAGCCTAAAGTAACCTTTGGTGCATTCACAATGTATTATATCTCTTTTATTTTTCATTAGAAAACTTACCACTAATTAAAAAGGTGCAACCGTTAAAAAATAAACCACTCCTTATAATAAAATAATACCCCTGTCGCAGCATCCTGCATAACATAGCGAATTTCTGTTTATAAAAATTAGTTTTTTCTCGGAAACTAGTTGACATAGAATAATAGTTTAAAGAGCTTTTTTATGTAACTTTTTCTCCTCTTTTAAATGGTGTAAAAAAATTTGGCAAAAATTTTTGAATAAGTGGAAATTTTGGCAAAAAACTAATTTTTTGCAAGAACAAAAACCATGTTCCTGGCATCCGACGTGTCTGGCTGAAGAACTCATCCAAGATTTTTGGACTTCCAACGTTGTCACCAAATTTCGTAACCCTAGGACGTTTCGTTCGAGAGCTATCGTGCTGATACATAAATACATAAATACATATATACATATATATATATATATATATAAATTTTAGTGAATATTATTTTCGGTTTCTAGGGACCTCAAAACAAATTTCTGCCATAGTCCCGGGCTCAAGTCCCGTCATGAGACCTACTGTAATAGCTGAATTTCCATTCTGGAAATTCGCTAAAAAAGAAAACGATTATTAACGGCTTGAGATATTATATACTGGTGTACATATGATGAATTGTAACTTTTTAAAAGTTTTCAAATGTATGATTGATTATATTGTAACTTTTTAATCTCACAAAAACCCTGATAGAAGAACTACCCCTTACAAAAAATCCTACCCTTTATGGAAAAATTGCATAAAAATTATATGTATGGAAAAATAGCATGTGAATTATACATTATACATGTTGATATAATTACTTTTTTTTTCATTCTATTGAATTTATTTTTAAAATTTTTTAACTAAATTACTAAAAAATACAAAAAATACACAAAGATGATGGTAATTTACCTGCTCCAAAAATTTTACCGAAAAAATGCAATTGGTTTTCTTACTATAACTTTTTTAATTTTTAAGTTATCAATTCGCTTAAAAAACCATTTGGTAGGAAATTTTAAGCACTATAAGTCTTGTGATTTACAATTTTCTTGAGTCCTTCAATTTTTAGATTTGTAAGTTTAAACGGCTTAGGAAAGGTAGTTCTTCTAATGATCATAACTCAGTCAAATTTGGACGTACAAAATTGAATAAAAAAACAAATTTTTCAGCAAGAAAAGACCTACAATTTTCATTCTATAATTTTTTTTTCATAAATTTGTTAGTTTTTTAAATATTTTGAAGAAAACTATGATTTTTTTAAAAATTAAATTTTTTTTCAAGAGTATATCAGTCATTTTTTCGAATTTAAACTTCTAAATCCGTTCAAACTCCCAGAACCCATTGTTTATATATGAATAAAGTAAACTGGCGACGAATTACGCTTAGTTTCAATGTTTGCCGTCAAGTAATTAATTTTGATACCAATTTTTTTTCTCAAAAATCAAGACAACCATTTTGCTTTGAATGTAACTCCGTTAATTTTTATACTAATGGCTTTTACCACAGCTCGAAATAAAGGTCTATTCAAGTACTTTAAAAGGTGTAATAAGAGTTTTTTTTCGAAAAACCTCTCATTTTTCCTCCAAATGACATTGAAAGTTTCGATTTTAGCTATCGTCAAAATCGATTTTAACTTCAAGGAGTCATAACTTAGGTTGTGTTCTACCTACAAAAATAAAAAAGAATGCAATCTCTTTGTTACTTGATTTTCATTATTTTTGCTCATAACCATTTTTTATGTAAAACTTGTAGTTTTTGAGATATTTGCGAAATATCCCTCAAAAACATGCATTTTTTGGGCTACAAACGACCACATTTAGGCGCCAATATCTCAAAAAGTATTCATTGTACAAAAAATTCTTATAGAATATTTTTTGCTTAGAATTTGTCCCTCTATCGAACGGTGAGGTTATTTTTTATAAAAAAATTTCCAACCCCTAGAAGGGGTGCCTTCCACCCCTAGGGTGAAAGCACACATCGGCATTATATAACTTTTGTTTCTTGGGCTACTTCCTAGCTACAATTCAAATTTCAAGCCAATCCATCCGAAAAAATTGGTAGCCAAATGCGTCAGTTACTGTACTATAAGTGGTTTTGAAGTTCGACTATTGTATGTAAGGTTTCTATTAGGTTTGTTTTTTAATGGATAATATAGTTTTCATTAACGAAAATTATCGATACAGAAATAGACATCTTTTAAATTAAGTTAAGACGTATAAATTTTGTTTATAGCTATTGTCGTTTTTTTATACTGAAATAGTGTGCGTCAAAAGGACGTCGATGTATGATTGCGCGATGTTTTTTTTTAAAGATTTTGTACTACACATATAAAAGTTTTCGTAATTTTTCTAAAATTTATTAAAGATAGGATGTTATAATTAATTTATTCAATGATTATGATAATGTGAAAGATAATTACAGCTGTTTGACTTATATAGACGACATAATACTGAAGTTTTAATATATTGAATCGAAAACTAAAGAGTGCGTTTCGAATGACTTAATAAAAGATTAACAATTTATTTTGTGGAAAATATTTTAATTTTTATTATTTTTTGACATCTTATTCGAAAAATTACTAACAAATTTTAGAAAATTTACAAATAAATTTTAGAAAATTTACAAATGTGCCTAATGGGGAAATAACTACAAATCTATAGGAATATTTATGTCTGAGAAATTTCACATTCTGTAAAGTCACACATGTCCACACAGCGGTAAAGTAACACATATGTCCATCGGCACTTAAGACTAAAGAAAAGGAGAATCAGTTTTTTCAGAGTGATGTAACACCTTAACATTTTTCGTATCTGTTGATTATTTGAAGAGGGCGGGGGAGGGTACCAGACTAACTAAACTAAACTAAAACTTTTTTTCATATTCAAGTTTGTAAACCGTTTTTTAATGAGTCACAACTTCAGTACCTAACTAACTTTTAGATGTAAAAATATAAATTAAATCAACATGTTGTTCCATTTCGCAAATCCTTTAAAAAAAAATCCATTAATTTTTTATTTATTTATTTTGTACATCAAATGCAATAATCAAATCTATAAAAAAGTTCGACAAGTGCGCATTAGGCACACATTAAGTCAGGATTTCGTAATTCGTGTGGATAGACTGGCACTGTTAATGTGGTGACAGAAATAATGATTTCAAAAGGATTTTGTTGCTGTACTACGAAACCCAAAAAACATTTAGTCAACTTATACAAAAATTAATTAAAACAACTTTTTACCTTTGATAAATACCTGAATTTAGTTTTAATTTATTTCTGTTAACTGTTTATTCTGTGTCGGGAAAGTCAAAGTAAAACAAATCTACAGAAGAGGTATTTAGAACCATAAAATCCCGTTTTATTTTTAAATCACACAAATCAAGTTAATATTTTATTTTTTTATTTATTAATAATTTCCTTCTTCTATATTTAACATTGTATTTTTATTGAAAATAATAAACTAAAGAATTCACACCAATTTCGAATATCAAAAGGCCGATTCTGCGGAGGCTTGCGAAAAAAATCGTTGGCTTGCGAATCATAATCGGATTCAAATCAAACACTAATAATTAAGTGGTTGTGATTTTGAGACAAACGATAGGATTATTAAGCCTAGAAAGATTGCCTGAGGGTGCGACAGGGCTATTTAATATAAATTATATTCTTTTCAAAAAATACAAACTAAAATAATAATTCGTATTTGGTATTTTTTGGTAAATCTTTTTAGATTTTATTTAATTAATATTAATTATTGTAATAAACTTTTTTTTTTAATTTGAAATTGAAAAATTGTAACTGCTTCTCGTATTATAGAGAGTACATACACATAAGTGATTGAATTTTGTCTGTATCGGGCGCCTGTCGAGCAAAGGACCGGTGGTGTAATGGATAGCACACCTGGCTAGTTACCAGGAGATCCTGGGTTCGATGCTCGGCCGATCCGGATAATTTTTTCAATCACTTTGTGATTTTTAATTTACTTTGTAATAAACATTTTTTTTTAATTCCCATAAAACCTTGAAAAATTGCTCTTTCAAGGGTAAAATTCTCTAGAACGATAGCTTTCGTTATAGCTTAAAGATATCTTAGAACGATATCTTTAAGCTATAACGAAAGTATTGGTGACGAATTATATTATAACGGGATGGAGCCTCTTTGGAAAACCGGGAAAAGTCAAGGAAATGTCGGAAAATTCATCCATAAAATTCAAATTATTTTTTAATAATAATCCCAAGGTAGCACAGTATTCTATTGTATCCACGGCTAGTGATGAGCAAAATTAGTCTTGGTCTTGCCGTCTTGTCTTGGTCTTGCATTTTTTGCAATACCAAGACCAAGACTATGTATACCAAGAGCAAGACCAAGACCAAGACTATAAGTATGATTGCAAGACCAATACCAAGACTCAAGTGAGCAAGACCAAGACAAAAGCAAGAAAAACGCAAGACTCTTGCTAAACTATTTAAATAGTTTGAAACTATAATTAATACCGTAAACAGAGAAAATCCTGATTTTAGAAGGAAAAAATTCGCTAATAAATAAATGCAAGAAAGTGCGAGATTATTTAGCAATACCAAGACCAAGACCAAGACTCAAACTGCTCTAGCAAGACCAAGACCAAGATTCTTAATGCACGAACAAGACCAAGACCAAGACTGCCAAGTCTTGGTCTTGGTTTTGCATTTACTCATCACTATGCACGGCATTTCCTTTTCCTCTACAGTCGAGGGAAAGTATAGTATTTTTAATAAAATAATTGGAAAATTTGTACCTTTTTAGGACTCCGAGTGAAATTAGCTTCGGTACTAATGATTTCGTTGCACTTCCGGCTGTACCAGAAATGAAAAATTCTAGCTTACGCCTTGCCAAAAGAAGTGAAATGGAAAAAATCTACAAAGGACCCCGCACAAATCTTATGGAAATTTGGTCCCGGTTAATTTCTTCGAAACTTTGGGAAATAATAGTTCTTGACCTGTAGAACAAAAGTCTCCATAGACGCAAAGCTCAATAATGGACAGATTTTGAGATATATGTAGTTAAATATACGTATACTGCCAATTGAATATCTATCACCAATCAGATGGTGTCGACAATCGATTCTACTTTTCTGCAAGTTTTTTGCCGACACCATTTGATAGGTGATAGATATTCAATTGACAGTATACGTATATTTAACTACATATATCTCACAATCTGTCCATTATTGAGCTTTGCGCCTATGGAGACTTTTGTTCTACAGGTCAAGAACTATTATTTCCCAAAGTCTCAAAGAAATTAACTGGGACCAAATTTCTATAAGATTTGTGCGGGGTCCTTTACTTTAGTTTAGGATTTTGGGTGCCATTGATAGGTTTCGGTTTTGTCGACAATGAAACAAAAAATTTACTCAAATAGTATCTGGAAAAGCGTGAAAAATTACGGAAATTTACATCCGAGACTAAGTGGTTACTTTCTAGTAAAAAAACTTCTTTAATTTTGTCATTTACTGTGACATTTTCGACCGATTGTGGTACAACTGAATAACCCAAATTGATGAATATTCAAATTTTCAAAACTTGAAAATTAGAATATTACAACTTTTCGAAGTGAATTAGCATCATTTATTTCAATTTCTCAATTGGCAACGGTCTTTTTCAAAATTTTCCATTAAAAAAAATGTAAATCATTGTTTAAAAAATTATAAGAATCGAAGACAAAAACTAAAAAAATTTTTTTTTCTTTTGTCTGCTAGAAAAATACACGAAACGTATAAACGAAATTATGAGCTCGCCTTTTATGTCTTTTCGTGTAAGTGACACATATTTTTACGTTTGCTTCCCCCCCCCCCCTTAACATATGTAAATTTATGCGAAACCTTTTTCTAAGTTGTTCCTTTAATAAAACAAAATTTAAATTTTTTTAATTTTTTCTTTTTACCTAACACAGGGTGTATTAATTTTTGTAATCCGCTAACAATAAATTAGAATACGCTACTTTTATTTAATTTGTGACACGTTTCAATTTATATGATCATTATCAAAAAAGTGAAAATAAATAATAACATTTTGTGACGAAACAGTAGTGATGGTTAGAAAACCTAGGAGGGATAAGAATAGTGGAAGGAATCATAAACGCGGAACAATTTTAGATGAGAAAATATCAGTATAATCGTTCAAAATATATTGAATATTTATTGTTGATAAAATCGTTAGTGTGCTTTAGTTGTTAGGTGTACATGTCTGTCATATTTCTTTCTGTTGGTCAGTAGTGTAATTTCAATCGCTTGGTAATGATTTTACGAACCGAAACATGTCACACGTGTTTTAAATAAATAAAATTAGTATTTTTCTAAAGTCAAATGTTTTATTTATTGTTAGCAAATATGGAATACCGTAAATCGTGACGCTCAAATCGATAAAAAAAAAATGCTACCCTCTCGACGTCTTTTTAATCATTTCGTTCACATTTCGCTCGATTTACACACACACACGCCCTCTCTTGTGAAAATTAAAAAATACAAAAATGTAAAAAAGTTATCCATCTATTTATATTTCAATTTTAATTGTTTTATTATCATTGTTTCTAGGTGTTCGACTGTCGATATGTGACCACAACCAGTGGTATGTTCGAAGCAATATGTAACCATATTAAATACAGTACCAACAAGGGAAATATCAGGTTTGTACACAAAAATTTTTTCATGTTTATTTTATGTGTGTGAGGGAATGTGCGAGAGAGAGAGAGAGTGTGAGTTTGTTTACTTGTTTATATGCAAAGAATGAAGTCAGAAACGATTCTAGATTGTTTTTGAAAATTCTTTTATTGTTAAAAAGTGAAATCTTTCCAAATGGGCACATAGAACCAAGAGTGCACTTCCAGTAGTACATAATCCAAAGAATTTAACCTGAAAAATTATCAAACCGGATCGGCTAGGATCCAAACCCGGATCTCTTGGTTGCTAGCCAAGCGCCTTACCAATTAGGGCACCGACCGTTTGTTCGAGTGCCACTCCAATCTGATATTCAATCAGACACATCCTCTCTTTAATGCGAGACGCAGTTATATTTTTAATTTCAAATGTTATCGAGTGCCTGTGAAATATTATTATAATGTTTCAGAGGCACTCGATAACATTTGAAATTAACCGGCTGAACCTACATAGGATTGGGGGCTACACATGTGGTCTCATAAAACAATAAAAATTTTGAAATTATTTTAATCTTTTCATGCCTTTTCTTATGCGGCCCATACACGGTTCAACTTGTTGTACTACCTAGTTGTACTGCAAGTTGAACTGTTTGCCATACACTATTAAACTATTCATTCAACTTGTTGTCCAACTTCAGTTATTCACAATTTTTGAAAAAGAGAACTTCGTTAAAATTATGGATAAAATTCTTGCTTTAGCAGTAATTGCAGAAATTAGTAAAGAAAGCTTGAGTAAACGAAAAAAAAGAAAATAAAGCAAAGAGTGGTTGGGAAAAAAATTTTCTAATGAAAAACTATTTAAAAAAATTAGTGAATGTGAACCAGACGATTACAAAAATTATATGCGAATGAACGAAGAAATTTTTAATGATATTTTAGTAAAAATAACACCTTTAAGAAGCAAAGAAGATACGTTTATGCGTGATGCAATTTCTGCAAAAACACACTTGGAAATTACATTAAGGTTTCTTGCAACGGGAAATTCTTTCAAAAATTTAAAATTTTCAAATGCGGTATCACCGCAAGCTATTGGAAATAACAAACAAAATCAAATATTTAAACTTTCCAATTGTTACCGCTGTAAATATTTTGTTGATTACACTCGTTACAGCATATATGTACTGGTTTTGTTGTTCAACTACTCCACAAACAGTACAACATGTTTATAGACCATTTGCTCCGCCCACGTAAAATCAAAATATTTTGATTTTACTTCAACCGTTTATGCAACCATCAAAGTAGTTGACCAACTGCCCCACACACGATTCAACATGTTGTACAACTCAATCAAGTTATACAACAAGTTGAACCGTGTATGGGCCGCATTACAGGATACGACTCTCTGAGCTAATATTTAAGTTAATTTGGTTCACAGAAATAAAATTGTATGTACTTCATGAATCTTACATAGTATTTCGAATATATTTGGCATATTATGGTTATTATTATGTTATGATATAAAATTATGTAATGTTATTTAGCTTATAATAAATTTTTGGTTATCAATATCATCAAAATTAAACTATACTAGTGTATTTGCTTATTTTACATTTTGTTTTTAAATATGTTTCACCTGCTTTATAATAGCAAATAATAGTAGTTATTTGATAAGATTGGTATGGGTGTACATGACAATAAAATAATAAAACTGATCTTTTGAAAATTTTTTCAAATTTTTCTGTTTTGTGAGACCACCTGGGAATGCCCCCAATCGTAGGTAGGTTCTACTTACATTACTAATCAATTTTCTTTTTTCTATAATCAAAATTTCTGAAGGCGATTTGAATTAGAGTGATTGGTAGAATTAGCGTAAATTGAATGCGAAATTTTCAGTTTTGCTGTTAAAATGAAGAAATTTCTTTTAGAAATATAATTGCCTCGGCAAAAGTCCTTTTTCTCGTAATCCTACATGGCCAGTTTTGGTAATTTTAATTGGTCCAATTTTAGTAAACTTTATGATGTCGTCAGATTAGTAAATTTGTTTTTACTCAAATCAAGTCGTGTGAAAATGATTTCAGCTACGATGGTTGGTTGAAATAAAGTAATTTTGGCGTGAACTTTTCATTTTTGTTATCAAAATGACGAAATTCCTTTTAGAAACAAGATTGATTCAATAGAAATCGTTTTTCTAGTGATTTTACACGGTTAATTTTGGAAACAAACTTGGAAAACCTATATAATTTTTTAAAGAAAAAATTTATTTTTGTTCGCTTCAAACATCAAATCAAGACGTAGAAGGGTATAAGCTACTTATTACCACGGGAAAACATCTTACTCCCGTAATAAAATATATTTAAAACTAAACAATACAAACTTCATGTTTCAATAATCGAAATACGTTATTAAAACAATTTAAAAGATAAAAAATTCAAAGTGTAGTATACTCTTTAGGTAAATAGCATTCAAAAAACATTATTGTAACGTGTCAATAAATTTTGAGAATAGTTAGTTCTACTCCCGACAAATTCCCGTATGTGTTTCCGGAAGATAATCCGGTACCTATCTCGACGAATTTGTATAGTATAGTAAACGTATCTGCGCCAATTCCATCGGGAGTTGGAGATCATTTGTTTATACACATATATGTATATGTTACTACAGTATAACCTCTTTTTATACTGGAGACTGGGACAGTTCAATAAAAAGGTTCGAAAACTTCATAAATAGCTATAAAACCTAGTTGGCTACAGATTTAAAAAAAAAAAAACTTTTTTTATGTGATGAATCGAGATCACATAAAACTGTTTTTTGGAAAATATATAACTCGAAAACTCACGATTTCCCTAAAAATTTCTTTTTTAAACAAAATAAAGGAATAATTACACGTGGGAACATTTTTAAATATTTTTTATTAACTTCCCATTGAAAGTTATTGTAATGGGTTCGATGTTGCGAATCGCTAATTTGGACACATGTACACAGTTTAAATAATAGTTTATTTCACAAACAGTTACGAAACGAAATGACGTAAGAGTGTCATTTGGAATTCAAAAATTCCAAAGGGTTATCCATGTTATGTACCTAAATAATGCATAACATTATGCATACTGATACAGTGAAAATATCATCACTAAAGTAAATTTAATTTAGAAAAATAAATTTGTAGGTCAAATTATTTTGTGAAAATTGACAGTTGATAATTATGTAAATTATTTAATTTTGTCTAAGTTTCACTGACTTTTTTAAAATTTTTAACAACGATGGCAGTGGAATTTTAACTGTCATTAATTTTTTTTATTTAAAGCTTGTCATCGGTTATTTTTGATATTTCCTTGTAATTTTAGTGTGTTTTGTGATCTATAAGATATTTCTGATATGTATTTAATTATTATCGTGGCTTAAAATGTCTGGTGATAACTCTTGTGGTGCTAAATTTTGTTTAAATCATTCAAAACAAAATTTCAATTTATGTTTTTTCTGAGTGCCGTTTGATGCAAATTTGTAAGTATTATTATAATTTGAATGCTTATGTAAACATACGTTAAATAATAAATAATTATTAATATTTTATAATAATTCAGTTAATATTTTCGATTTCGACAGTGGTTGGTGCTAATAGGTCGTGACCATCTAAATTCTCGTGTTGAATACTGTAATCAATTTCGCGTTTGCTCAATTCATTTTGAAGAAAGTTGCTTTTAGTTGTTCATATAATTTAACATGACCATTATCAACCCTCAATCTCACATGTACAAACACATACAATCACATAAGTAAAAAAGGACATACATAAATGTTTGTACCTATATCAAAAAAGGATAGAAAGTGCGTTTCGCTACTGCCTATGGTAATAATCTTTTATTTATACTGTGATATGTATTTCTACGTTTCAAGGTTTCCAAAAATCCGAATCTATCGTTTTTAGCAAGATGTCTCTGAGTACGTTCGCTCGTTCGTTAGTTTTTTTCGTCTCGCATATCACTTTCGCAATGATGATATCGACTCCGAAACAATTCCATTAGATGCGTAATTTGAAGAATGTTGGAATTAGTGATTTTTTTTTATAATAAAAGAACCACATTAAAAAACTTTTTTGAAATATTTTTCGTCTCGAATTTCTTCGTTCGGGGTGCAGAGGCCATGTACAATAGTCTCTAGTCTTTAAGGGAGACTGTGGCTTTAGTGGCTTACAATAGTCTCTTTTATTAAGGCCATGTACAATAATTTATACATATATTTATGTTATCTGATGATAAAATGCGTTAAAAGCAGTCAACAGATTCCTATACGCAAATTCGTATGAAAAAAGACCGCATAAAAAGAGGTTATGCTGTACATATGTATTGAGCACTTAAAGTTTTTCATGTTTTCAGTTATTTATTTATTTTATCCGGTTACAGGACACGCACATGATTATTTATTTAACCTTTTGCAACTTTATTTTATTGTTGGTATCTGATTTATAAAAATAAAAAATAAAAAAATCATAAATTTTTCTAAAAATATGTACATATTCGGTTGGTAACATTGTAATTTGAACGATAAATATTCACTGATTAATTGGTCTACGTGTCTCAACAGTGGTGGTTTATAAAATTTTATTTTATGTAGACACTGTGAACTGTCCATAAAATATTTCATGGGGGAATTGTTAGAAAATTTTCAAAATTTCGTGATACAACAGGACGATTCTTATGAATTCGTCATTTCTGTCATCGCATTAGACGGTTTACCCGCACTTGACTATTTTTAAATAATCGGACCTTATGCAGTTTAAAAACTGTTATTGATTTTTAGCTCACATAGAAAATGACAGGTTAGATAATCATCTTATTAAGAAATAAAAACGAGAAATATTTAATCCGGAGAATTGCGAAAAATTCTAACTACTGAACTACGAAAACCGGACTTAATGGGTGTCTAATACGCACTAGCCGATTTTTATAGATAGTACCTATATGAAAGTTTTTATAAAAGGCGATGCCTCCTTAGGAATACTGTTACTTTTAGGTATACTTTTTCTGAATAAAAATATTTATGGTCCCTTTAACAAAAATAAAAAATTAAAAATATTTAAAGTTTCAATTACTTTGTCAATTTCACTAGAATTGAGTAGAATTTACTAAACGCGTTTTCAATCTCGCGACCATCATCAGAGTAATTGCTCTGATGATGGTCGCGAGATTGAAAACGCGTTTAGTAAATTCTACTCAATTCTAGTGAAATTGACAAAGTAATTGAAACTTTAAATATTTTTAATATTTAAAATGAAATTTCACAAAGTAAACCTCTCAACAGTAAATTATTTAAAAATAAAAAAATAAAAACTAATTTTAAAACTAAAACATATTTTGATAAAATTTTGAACAAAATATACCTCGTTTCAAATACAATTGGTCATGACTCATGAGTCATCGTAAAAAGATTAAATAATTCTTATATTCGAAACAAATCAATATTCTATTCTTTTCTAAAAACAAACTGCAAATTTAAAATTTACCTAAGTGCAACAACGAAAGAGATAAAGCCTTGTTTCTGAGTACTTTTCAAAACATTCAGTACACAGGTAATCATCATTATTTTCGTTATCTTCACTAATATGAGAGCTCTTCCTGATCCATTAATGGATCTTTTCTATTTACGTGGCATAATTTACAGTCAAAAAAAAAAAAATGCATAATTAAGATATGTATAAGTCTATGTTTTTAACATGAAATATGATGCGGCATCTATCCCAACTTTAAATGCGGCATCTCTCCTTTTTGTTGGGATAGATGCCGCATGTTGCTATAGCAAGCATAGTGCGGAATTCCAACCTAAAATTTTATACAATACTTTTAAAATATATCCAAATTAATAACAAAGCTCATTTTCATTAAAACAATGAAATATACGTTCGTAAATTCTAATGATTTAAATGCTCGATAAAATATTATGTTAAAAGCTTACTTTTCAATAATAAAAAGTTGGATAATTACTAAACTAATGCACTGATCATAAATGTAACAATATACAGCTTAAATAAATAACTTACTTTAATTATATAATCCATTAATAGCGCTATCTATCAGTTAACGGACGAACTATAGCTACTGCGGTGTCTCTCCCCACGCGGTATCTCTCCCGCACTTACGCTATATAAATTAATAAAAATAAATAAACAAAACGATTCATAAAAAATTGAGTGAAGTGGGACTAGCAGTAAATAAGATATTGACATTTAATGGGATTTCATGGTAGCGCCGTGGATACTAGATATTACTCCGAATGCAATGAAATTTGTAGGGGACCATCTAGGAACCAAACTGCATAATTTCTGAAAATTTCATTAAAAACAATCTCATAGTTCAGAAGTTATGCCACTTGGTGCAACCTGACGAGACACAGACGAACAGACAAACAGACGGACAGACAGACACCAAACCAAAATTATTCAGGAAGCTCTAAAACGTAAAATGTGCGTAAAAAATTCTATTTTGGAGGGAAAATTTTTTTTGTTTTTCAAAAGTGATCACAATGCTTCCGCTACTTTAGTAGTTTCGGAAGCAAAATAGTATTTTACGAAGCAAAATATTTATTTTATTATTTATAGAACTGATATAAAGTAACGCTCAAAAAATCGAATCCAATTATACGTATTTCACTTGGTTTAAGACTCTAGTGGAAAAAATAATGTTTTAGCGAATTTCCAGAAAGAATTCTGGAAATTCAGCTATTATGGTGTAAGTCATAGTGGAAGTTCAGCCCGAAAATATGGCAGAAA